>OY740816.1:21249437-21716937 GCA_963514005.1 Raja brachyura | reverse complement strand
CCCCAACATGGGGAACAATCTTTCAGCATTTGGCCTGTACAACCCCTTAAGAATGTTGTAAGTCTCTATAAGATCCCCCCTCAATCTTCTAAATTCCAGCGAGTACAAGCCAAGTCGATCCAATCTTTCTTCATATGGAAGTCCTGCCATCCCAGGAATCAGTCTGGAGGACTTGGAGAAGGACTTCAAAGGATGAGGGGAGCTTGCAACAGACACACCATTGGATGAAGAAGGGTCCAAACCCAAAACGTCTCCTGTCCAGTCTTAGCTTTATTCATTATTGTCGCATGTGGAATTCTCTGCCACAGAAGGCAGTGGAGGCCAATTCACTGGGTGTTTTCAAGAGAGCGTTAGATAGACGGAACCAAGGGATCTGGGGAGAAAGCAGGAAGGGGGTACTGATTTAGGATGATCAGCCACGATCATACTGAATGGCGGTGCTGGCTGGAGGGGCTGAATGGCCTACTCCTGCAACCATTTTCAATGTTTCTATGTTTCAAGGGCCTGTCACACTAGCGCGCGATTAGACGCGACAAGCGCGACAAATTCGGACGCGGGGGTCCCGTGGGGGTCAGGCGATCCCGGTGCGAGTGAAGGGCCTGTCCCACTAGCGCGCGATTACACGCGCGACGTCCGAAGGAAGGACGTTATTTTTCATCACGTGACGATGCGCATGAGCATGCGCGTTGCACGACGTCGGGCAGTGACGTCATCACACAACGCCACGCTGAAGACGCACAACGTCAAAACGTCATCACGTTAATCACGTTCTGCGCGACAGGATTTTGCCGCGCGTAATTTTTAAGCAGTGTCGGTTTTTGGACACTACGCGCGATGTCGACACCAGCTCCACACGAGTCCGCGCAACTCCACGAGACTCCGGCGATCGCAGTGGGACAGGGTCACGCGAGGCCGGACGACTAAAGCGACCACGGTAGGTCGCGCTTGTCGCGTCTAATCGCGCGCTAGTGTGACAGGCCCTTCAGTTCCAAGGGGAGAGGTGATTGTGTGGGCAAGGGGGAAGGCTGTTCTGGAGGGACAGACGTTGGGTGTGGAGGTTACGTTGGCGTTCGGGCGCGCTGCCGGATTGGTATCCGCGTGCCCAGGGGCGTGTATGTCACCCCTAATTGCCCCGTGTGTTGAAGTGATGCTCACGCATTCTCTCCATGTGCCACACTAGGACGAGCAGGAAGAGGAGGAGGCAGCAAACCAGAAGCTTGCCCTGCAAAAGGCCAAGGAAGTTGCGGAAGTCAGCCCCTTATCGGCGGCCAACCTCTCCTTAGCTGCGTAAGTGGAGTCTGATTCACGTGTCCGAGGGTCGCTGTCCATGCAATATCTTACCCACACAACGAACGCTGCATTTAAAGAAATAGCAACACCCTTTGCCAGCTTTGTGACAAGTGGCTGCTCACTGTGCAACAATAAGGAACTGCAGATGCTGTTTTACGACAAGGAAAGGCACAAAAGTGCTGGAGTAACTCAGCGGGTCAGGTAGCGTCTCAGGGAGAAGACGGATAGGTGACGTTTCAGGTCAGGAATACCGTGTCTGGCGAAGGGTCCCAACCCTAAACCAAAAGAGGGTACCCAAAATGCTGGAGAAACTCAGCAGGTGCAGCAGCATCTATGGAGTGAAGGAGATAGGCGACGTTTCGGGCCGAAACCCTTCTTCAGACACGATGGGTATATCCATGTTGTCCAGAGATGCTGCCTGACCCGCATGAGTCACTCCAGCACTTCTATGATGTGGATCAATGGGATGGAACATTTGGTAAGGCTTTTTTTTCCCGGAAAATGCTAATATGAACGGCCATTCGGCCCATCGAGCTTGTCCTATCATTCAGTAATATGGACAATCCTTTGCCTTCTCCATTTTCCCCTCTTTCCATACATGTTCATGAATCTATTGACAATCAGCCTGCAATATGTCCAACAACTTGAGCATGAACAGTTCCCTGGGGGACGGGGGCGGGGGGGACGGGGGGGAGAAATGCTAGAGTTTCACAACCCTCTGGGTAAGAGCACGTCTCAGTCCTAACCTAGGACCCTTATTCCCGAGTCTGCGCCCATTATTGGTGACTGCATGGTGCCCAAACGCTGTGTGCTTGTGTGCTATTCAATTGGGGGTACGTTGCATGTGTGTGTTTCCCCACTGGCCCTGCTGGTCAGAATGGGGGTGCAATCATCGAACCCCTTCTTCCCAATGTAGGGGGTAGTATTCATATTAGCATTACCCAAACATAGGTCACCTTGGAGTGGACTGGCAGGATAGAACTTGAGGAAGTACCATTGGGCCTGGAGATGGGAATGGTCTGCTGGTTTCGAACCTATTCATGTTCTGGGTGGGATGGGGTGCGTTGGGAGTGGGTCTCCTGAGTGAGATGGGTTCAGCCAGGATACGGAACCCTTTGGAAATTCATTTGGAAACAGCCATGGACCACTGGACTGATCTCAGGGTCAAAGAGGGAGGAGAGAAGGTAGTTTCAGGTTGTGTTAAGTATCTCTTCCCAATGTGCTGGGGTCTATTTTGATTTGTATTAAGATAACATCATGGGGCTTGACATTTCTCATCAGTAGATTTGCCAAACTTGGGTGGTCTTAGAAACATATTAACATAGAAACATGGAAAATTAGGTGCAGGAGTAGGCCATTCGGCCCTTCGAGCCTGCGCCGCCATTCAATGTGATCATGGCTGATCATCCAACTCAGTATCCCGTACCTGCCTTCTCTCCATACCCCCTGATCCCTTTAGCCACAAGTGCCACATCTAACGCCCTCTTAAATATAGCCAATGAACTGGCCTCAACTACCTTCTGTGGCAGAGAATTCCAGAGACTCACCACTCTCTGTGTAAAGAATGTTTTCCTCATCTCGGTCCTAAAGGAATTCCCCCTTATCCTTAGACTGCGACCCCTTGTTCTGGACGTCTTAAATTCGAGAAGGACACACAAATGCCAGCCCTTGCCGCGTGGTGGGTTTAACCTGCTGAACAAGGAGACCTCTCTGCCCATTAATTCCTTCCTCCTTGAAGAGACCTTGTTTCAGCTGCAACCCAGTGGTCACACAGCTTTAGGTTAGGCAGTGGAGGCAGGGCTGAGACAGTGTAGTAGAGGACTGACTTTTGGATGAGATGTTAAACCAAGGCCCCCTCAGGAAGGCGTAACACATCCCATTAAAAGCAAGCACCCTGATAGCTGAAGTTGTGACATTAGTAGTCAGTTGGGATATAAAGTTAAAATTCTATCTGAATCCACCTGAACTGACAACTTGTATTTTTCAAACATGACCACCCAGTTATTATTGCGACAGTGATAGACCCAAGGAACTGCAGATGCTGTTTTTACAAAAAAAAAGACATCAAGTGCCGGAGTAACTCAGGCAGCATCAGGAAGCATCTCCGGAGAACATGCATAGGTGACAGGGTTACACAAAAAGCTGGAGAAACTCAGCGGGTGCAGCAGCAGGGTCTGAAGAAGGGTCTCGACCCGAAACGTCGCCTATCTCCTTCGCTCCTTAGATGCTGCTGCACCCGCTGAGTTTCTCCAGCTTTTTGTGTAACCCTCGATTCTCCAGCATCTGCAGTTCCTTCTTTAACACATGCATAGGTGGCATTTTGGGTCAAGCATAAAGATACTGAAGTGGCTGGGGAAGTGACGAGAGTTACATACTGCACATTCAAATCCAATTCAGTGAGAAGGGATGATTTGTTTTTCTGAGGGTTTTTGTCCAACCAGGTCGGGGGGTGGCACGGTGGCGCATGGGTAGAGTTGCTGCCTCACAGCCCGGGTCTCGGGCGCTGTGAGATAGCAGCTGTCCCACTGCGCCGCCTGAGGAGGTACCTGGTAGGAGGTGGAGGAATTGCTCTGTTGAAGAGACAATCAGGAGAGCTGATGGTCATAGAAACATAGAAACATAGAAATTAGGTGCAGGAGTAGGCCATTCGGCCCTTCGAGCCTGCACCGCCATTCAATATGATCATGGCTGAACATCCAACTCAGTATCCTGTACCTGCCTTCTCTCCATACCCTCTGATCCCCTTAGCCACAAGGGCCACATCTAACTCCCTCTTAAATATAGCCAATGAACTGGCCTCAACTACCCTCTGTGGCAGAGAGTTCCAGAGACCCACCACTCTCTGTGTGAAAAAAGTCCTTCTCATCTCGGTCCTAAAGGATTTCCCCCTTATCCTTAAGTTGTGACCCCTTGTCCTGGACCTCCCCATGTGGGGAGAATAAATAGATGGGGTTAATGCAGGATTAGTGGGAGATTGCAATCTTCGCGTGGTCGCCCTGTTTCGACGAATGCAATCAACCCGGCGTGCACAATAAGATCAATAAGTCAAATAAGATCAAATAGAACAAGTTGTCCGACAACTTTAGGCTGTGCACGCCACACGCAAGATGAAGAAGTGTAAATGGGTAGATGACGGTCAGCACAGATGTGATGGGCCAAAGGGCTTGTTTCTGCATTGCAGGGAATGGAGTGTGTGTGCGGATGAGATTAAATCATGTTCGGCACGGACGTTGTGGGCCTGATCCTAGGTTAGGACAATTCATACATTCATCGGACGCAGAATAGCGCGCTATACTGCGCGCGATGAATGTATGAATTGTCAAGGCTAGAGAGATGACGAGGGGGCTTGGCAAGAGTTAAACTGAGAAGAGGGGACAGAGTCAGAGTCGTGCGAAAACAGGCAGCCGCAGCCACAGGTCCTTCCTCTAAGGATTGGGTAGCATTTCAGGCCGATGCCATGGGGAGATAATGGAATTAGCAATGGGTGAAATATCCTCCCACCTTCACCTAATGCCGGATATTCGCGACACATTCCCGACTACAAACATCCCCCCGGCATTATCCCTTGGGAGATCCATCTGGCCAAAGTAAATGATGTCAATGCCACAAATACAGTCACAGTAACATTGCAAATAAACAGTTTATAATGGGCACATTCACACTGCAATTAAGACAATTTTATTTGTCATCAAAGCTAAAGCTACAATTAAACTGTTTGAAACAAGAAGATATTTTGAAATCTTATCACAGATTAGGCGTTAATGATAATCTCACTGCAATGGTTTGGTGTCTGTTAGTTCATCCCTCTGCCCATTATGCTGTCCCCTCACATAGAAACATGGAACATAGGTGCAGGAGGAGTCCATTCGGCCCTTCGAGCCGGCACCGCCATTCAATATGATCGTGGCTGATCATCCCCTATCACCTCGTTCCTCGTCTTCCCTTACCTTTTTGCATTGTACACAAATATAAAAGGCCATTTGGCCCTTCTAATTCATGCAATCATTCAGGTTGATAGCACAGGCAATGGTATTGTGATCATTGCCTCTCTGTGCTAACTCTTCATTGTTGCAATCCCTGCCAAGTTGATCCACAGGGAGGTTTCAGTTGGCAGATTCCAAACTTCCATTTCCTTTGGCATTTGAAGAATGCTCTGTGATGAGTGGCTTGGAGAGTGGCCCGTTCCTCTTGAACCAGGGGCGAACCAGGGACCTGGTTCCTAATATGCACCTGGTCTTTGCTTGTCATTGCTGTCTCTCCAGAAGGGGCACCTTCCCCAGGTTCCGGAAAATAAGGTACATCAGCTCAGAGTTATCCAGCTCATTATTATTTGCAGCAAACTGTTTGCATCTGACCATTGGGCAAAGCAGAGGCTGGTTCCAGTGTGATGCACAAAAAAATAGTATTGGAGTCATCGAGTCATACAGCATGGAAACAGGCCCTTCGGCCCGACTTGCCCACACCGACCAACGTGTCCCATCTACACTAGGCCAGTTGGCTCCACCTTCATGTGTTTAGGACAAGTGGCAAAGAATGAATTGCTACCCCCTGGTGCTGATGAAGTGGACATAATCGAGGCTTGGCCTGAACTACTGTTCTTGGGGTTAAATAGTATGTCAGCACTCACTGCCGAGGGTCACACTAGATGCATATAATAATGGAGAGTACTGTTTACCTGTCTGACCATCAGGTTGGCCCCTCTGGTGAGGGGAGAGGGACATTGGTTGGGGGGGAGGTGATGGATGGGGAGATGTGTTGGTCAAGGCCAATTTAATCCTTTGTACATTGTGACAGTGCTCTTTTCCCCAGGCCAGCTCTGAACCACTCTTTCTTGCCTTCTTACGCTGTGACTGTGTTTCAGGATGCAAACCTTCAGTAGAAATGCCAATGTGTGCCGGTTTACTGGTTAATATTTGTGACTTGTATGTTTTTTATGTAACAATGTTTAAAGATAAACCTGACTTTCCTGGCTTGGTTACATGGCTGCCCCAGTCCAAGTCATCTCAAGGCTGGGAGGGAGCCTCAAATTTAGATCCAGGCTTCAGAAATGCTAGGCCAGCCTTCAGCAATGTGACTTTACATTGAATGGTTAGAGTATTGGATTTTTTGAAAAAATATATATTTTCTTACACAGAAAAGCAAAGAACATCAGCCATTTTGCTTTTTGATCTTGATTCTTTGCTGAGGAATGAAGATTAAGGAAACATGAAACTATCATCCATGATTACCATAAACTTAACAGAATTTTACATTTTAACTAAGCTCCTTTGCATGTCCTACCTTAAGCCTCCAGAAAAGAAACTTGTCCTTGGTTGATATGCAACACAGTAGTGGCTGTGCTTTGAACTTTCTTTCCAAGTCCTGTTGACTTAAGCAGGAGTATATCATTGCCTCTGTATTTCATATCCAGCAATGGACAAGTGTCAATCCTGCAGTATTTAATACACTTCACCAGGTTTGCTCCATTGTGTCCATTTGGGAGTGGGGCGGGTGGTAGCTGGCCTTTCCTTTGTTACTGGTCGTAAAGTGCATTTAACTGGTTGAACTATTCTCCAAGCTGCGGAATGGTGGAGGATGATCTTTGCTCTCTTGATAAATGCATGGTTCCAATCATTTTCTTTAAAGCTTGTGTTTTGGAGTCGTGGGTTGTTCGTTGAGGAGTTTGTGATGTTTGGTGGACAGTGTGGGGTGGGAGGACCCGTTGCTCCTCCTGTGCAGCAGGTGGCGCTGCACAGGACAAATTGAGATGTTTTGTATATAGTTTATCAGGTCGGTGTGGGCTGTCAGATTCTGTAAGACGAACATGAAAGAGTTGTCTCTCTCTCTATTTGCTGTGTTGTGCCATCTACAAACGCGACTGGCACGTCTGCATACATCACCCTGTCGCTTGTCGAGTGTGATTCATCCTCCATGTGCATGAAAGGTTGGCAAGGCCATTGTCGATCGTGAGTTGCCACGAAACGCTGCTGCTGCCTTTGCGGTGAAGGTGCTCCGACAGTGTTGTTGGGGAATTGGATTGGACAGGCTCGATGCAGCAAAAATGTTCCCCATGTTGGGGGAGTCCAGAACCAGAGGTCACACAGTTTAAGAATAAGGGGTTGGCCATTTAGGACTGAGATGAGGAAGCAGCTTTTCACCCAGAGAGTTGTGAATCTGTGGAATTCTCTGCCACAGAAGGCAGCGGAGGCCAATTCACTGAATGTTTTCAAGAGAGAGTTAGATTTATCTCTTAGGGCTAACGGAATTAAGGGTTATGGGGTACCGATTTTTGATGAGCAGCCATGATCATATTGAGTGGCGGTGCTGGCTCGAAGGGCCGAATGGCCTATTCCTGCAACTATTTTCTACGCTTCTATGAAGGAGTCCCAGGATTTAGAAGCAGCCTTGATGCAAGACCAGGGAAATATTTCCAATTTAGGAAATTGAGTGGGATTGAGGAACCAGATGATGTTCCATTGCTCCTGCTGTTCTTGTTCTCCTGGGCAGTTGAGGTCATGCGTTTGAGGCATGCCGATGAAGAGCCATATGCGTAGGGAGGAACCGCAGATGCTGGTTTACACCGCAGATAGACACAAAGTGCAGGAGTAACTCAGCGGGAGAGGCAACATCTCTGGAGAGAAGGAATGGTGACGTTTCGGGTCGAGTCCGAAGAAGGGTCATCACCCATTCCTTCTCTCCAGAGATGCTGCCAGTTACTCCAGCTTTTTGTGTCCATCTTTAATGAAGAAACATAGTTGGCTTAGAGGTGCTGCAGGGAACAGCCATGGTGTGCGAGTGGTGGAGAGAACGGATGATTAATGTGGGAAGACGGTGGCACAGCAGTAGAGTTGCACAGCAGCCAGAGACCCGGGTTCAATCCCGACTACGGGTGCTGTCTGTACGGAGTTTGTACGTTCTCCCCGTGACCTGCGTAGCTTCTTTCAGAGATCATCGGTTTCCTCCCACACTCCAAAGATGTACCGGTATGTAGGCTAATTGGCTTGGGATAAATGTCAATTGTCCCTAGTGTGTGTGTGGGGTAGTGTTAATGTGCAGGGATTGCTGGTCGGTGCGGACTCGGTGGGCCGCAGGGCCTGTTCCTGCGCTGTATCTCTCGAATTATAACTAAAGATTGAAATGAGACTGGCTGTTACTTCTTGCGTGGTGGAATGTTGTGTTGTTGCTGCATGGAAAACATCCTTCATGATCCTGATTTGTAGAGAGGGAAATGTTTTGGTGCTTTGTGGAGTCAGGAGCTGAATCACTCATCTCAGTACAAGGGCGAATAATCACAGAATTCAAACACTAAAGCGGCAGAAATGAAACAGCATTAATTAATTCACACTAGCACTATGATGATCTCATCAATCTCACTTCCTTAAACAATTAATGCTGTTAATTACCTCTCCTTAAACTCCTTGGAACATTCGAAAACAAGGATGTTATCCCAATCCCCCATCTGCAGAATCCAATACTCAAACCTTGAAGACAATTCGGTATTTTTGAATTTCAATGAATTATTTTTTTTCAATATATGTTGCAAGGGGAGATGGCCGATTCTTACCTGAAGTGAAATTAGCTGGAGATTTGTAAAACCCAGTGAGTCCAGGACAGTCATGATCACCAAATGTGTGCACTTCATTTTGTGTATAGTAACCTCGAGCATTCTTCTGAACTCTGACACTCTCTCCACATGTCTGAACAGTACTGAGAGGGTAAGACCTCTTTCCCCTAGGAGCTCTGTGTACAACAGTGACGCCTGCACTCAAATGTAAGTACCTAGAAGTGCAGGTTGGAAATGAAATCCAAAAGACCAGAATTTCCCCACTAAACATCCCTCCAACTTTGGAAATGGTTCTAGACCAATATTTAGACAATTATTATATGACAATTTGTTTTTTATATTAATACCACCAGCATTTGCGTGCCAGTTCTGGATGTGATGTCATTTTCACAAATAGTTGTTTTTTGGGGCAAAATCACGAGGATTGTAAAAACATGATTTAATATTAGAATTCTGTCCCTTTTTTTCATTGAGCTGATCGTAAATCTGGAAGAATTGGGCACAAATTGAACTGGTTTCTTTGGAGATGTGAGATTGGGCGAGAGTCTGGGGCGGGTGTTTTGAACGTTGTTTTAAAAAAAAACGCAGGGTTTGTGAACCTCGAGTTTAGAAGCACATTAACACCACTTGAAATGAGAAGAGAGTTGCACTCCTGACGCCCGACTCACCACCTAGACCTACGGATGAGCATTTTCTAAAATACGTTTTACAAACAAAAGTGACTTTCATTTGTATAGTTCCTTTCACATCCCTTTCAAGACATCCAAAGGCACTTCACAGATAATAAGTATTTTTAAAGTTTGGCCAATATAATGTAGAGGACTGAACAGTGCGTGTGAGTCGAGCAAACATGAATGAGAACATTTGTGTTTTAAAATGCAGATCGAGGGATATCTCTTGGTTCCAAGACATCATGAAACAGAATAGACCCGATGGGCCGAATGGCCTAACTCTGCATCCTATGTCTTAAAGTCTTATTAAAGATCTCGAGACACAGGAATTGGAAATGTTGGGAAGATGCGTATTGGAGCAACTCAGCCGGTCATATAGCATCTCTGGAGGACAGGGACATTTAGCATCTCCTACCCATGTTCTCCAGAGGTGCAGCCTGATGTGATGAGTTACTCCAGCACATGGGAAAGACACCCTGTTCAGCTGTGGGATCTTTTGCATCTTCCTGGGTGGACAGAAGGGATTGAAGATTTAAGGCATATAAAATGGAAACTACCCTTAGGGTATTTTTGAGAGGGCTTCTCAGCCATCACTTCAAGGACTGGAGCATCAAATGCTCCGGCTGTTTTGGGTTGGGTCAGCAAAGAGGCTACACTGCAGAGACACTGCCCAATAATCTAGATGTATGACCCTGTCCACCGCGCTGTATCACTAAACTAAACCAAACATCTAGGAAATCCGAAGAATGTATCCAAAACTTGTCTAGGGACAACCATGTCCGAGTACCCTCCATCTTCGATTAAGGTCCCTTTCCTCCCACCTTCTAAAAATCTGCAGGCGGCTTAATCATCAACGTGACTCATAGTGGAGGGAATGGACGGAAAATCAAAGGAGAGGTCATCGGGCTAGTGGGAGATCTTTGAGATGTCGGGCTAGTGGGAAATGTGGAGAGGAGAAATGGTACAGATGGAATTTTACCTGCTAGGAGCCAGTATTGATGTACTGGGCCAAATGGCCATCCTCTGTAATATAAGTAAGTAAGCAAGAAAGCAAAATAAACTGCCATGTATTTTAATATAACAATTTTAAATAACAGTTTTAATGTAATATTGTTATGAAGTTGAAGCTGACAGGCTGTGATTGAATCTGTTTCATGTTCCCCTGTATATTGCTGTGGTTCACTCCCTGATAGATTCTCATTTCAAGTGCCCCCTAATATTGCAATATCCTGTCTATATACAGATATGCTCTTAGCCCTTGTCTTCGTAAATGTACGTTGGCGGATTGTAATTCACTTTTTCTGTGTTTGGGGTATTTTGTCTTTGAATGTGAATTCTTTACAATCTGCGCGCTTTTTGATGTGAGTTTGCCATTGTCTTTCATCGATCGCTTTCCGTGATTTGCATTTTAATTTATTGGCTTGTTGACTTTGCTGGTTGGGAGTGGAGTAATATCTCCAGCTAACGGTGGAGACAGTAAGGTTCCAAAACGGGATACATTTACTAGTTGCTCTCATCCCTGTTCTGCTGCACACAAGGAGGGATTCGCATTATCAGAGTAATACATTCATAAGACATCCCGGCAGAATTAGACCATTGGGCCCATCAAGTCTACTCCGCCATTCAATCATGGCTGATCTATCTCTCCCTCTCGATCCCATTCTCCCCGTAACATTTCTCACCCGTACTAATCAAGAACTACAAATCTCCGCTTTACAAATACCCATTGACTTGGCCTCCATGGCCACTTTGGCCATAAATTCCACAGATTCACCACCCTCTGGCTAAAGAAATTCCTCCTCATCTCCATTCTAAAGGAACGTCCTTTTATTCTGAGGCTGTGCCCTCTGGTCCTAAACTCTCCCACTCTCCGCATTCACATTATCCAGAGGTTCTGATTGCCTACAATGTCCATGCCCCTCTTAATTGGACACACCTCTATCAAGTCTCCCCTCAACCTCGGACGTTCCAGAGAACACAATCCAAGTCTACCCAGCCTCTCCCCAGAGCTGAAACCGTCCGATCCAGGCAGCGTTCAGGTAGCCCTCCTCTAAAATCAGATGGACATTAGAAAGGACGAGGCCAAAAACGGTACCCAGATGGGGCGCCTACGGATGAAAAGCCGAAGCCAAGATGCCGAAGAACCTTGACGCCGAATGGACATGAAGCCAAAATGGTAAATAGATATGAAACAGTTTTAAAAATCAATAATTTTAACCCAAACCCTAATTGTTCGGCTTCATGTCTGCTCGGCCTCAAGGCTGTTCAGCGTCATGTCCGCTCGGCATCTTGGCCTCGGCGTGCTGCCACTTTGGCACGTGGCCAAGTACAATAGGCTTACCTGCTTCCTACCTGACAAAGCGGCTCACACTGAACCTTGTACATTAACTAATTGCATGCTGCATGGAATGCACTGGACTGTATTTGCACTCCGGTAAGTAGACCCAGTGGCTGTGATATCATTAAATCTCCATTCTTTTTCTCGCCGTGGTTGTGTCCGTGTTGTGTGCTTTGACACGTCGTGAAATCCACCAATGGGAAATGCATCTGCGAAAACGCCTAGCGGCAAACGGTGAGACGTTTCACCCGCCGCTGTGATTTATCATTGTTATTTACCGAAAGACTTGTTTATGGGCATCTGGGACAAGTCTGAAACATGGGCACAGGTCTTTTCAGAGCAACCTTTGAAGATACCGAGTGTTCAGAACGTTTTCTTCAAGGTCAGTGCCCAAATCGTTGCCCAGTTTAAAACTGACAATGATGGATTTTCGTCAGAAGTAAAGCTCTGATGAGCCAGATTGAGATTTACAAAGGTGCAGATTTTCCGGACTTCTACACATTTTTCATTCACTTTTTCAATGTTATTGCAACAGTATAATAAGTTTCCCGGTGAGTTTAAAGGGAGTGTGCTGGTGAGTTTCAAGAGGAGTTCGGGAAATAGCACACAGTGTGATAAATGTTGGGCATTAGGATTTCTGAACAATGAGATACCAGATGATTAGAGCTTTGCTCCGTTTAGGAGAGGGGGTGTGTGTGTAAGTCAGAGATGAGTCATAGCTATGTTGAATGGTGGGATAGACTTCATAAGCTCATGTGATAGGAGCAGAATTAGGCCATTCGGCCCATCATGCCGACTCCACCATTTCTTTAGCCAGAGGGTGGCGAATCTGTGGAATTCATTGCCGCAGATGGCTGTGGAGGCCATCAGTGGGTATTTTTACAGTAGAGAATGATAAATCATGGCTGATCTATCTCTACCTCTCAACCCCATTCTCCTGCCTTCTCCCCACAACCCCTGACACCCGTACTGATCAAGAATCTATCTCTGCCATTGACGTGGCCTCCATGGCCTTCTGTGGATTTGGAGGGCTCCAGGTCTCCATCTGCTCATGGGTTTTTACTTTTTTCCACCCCTCTCCTCTCCCACCACAAGATCAGGTCGATTAGAATTTTCCTTTGCTTGCAGTTTGAGCATTTGGATTGGCCATTCAGGCAGCGAGCCTACTTCAATGTGAAATAAAATCATGACCAACCATGTGGCTAATGGATTTTCATACATCCTTATCAAATCCCTTGATATCCAAATAAAAATGGCCATGAACATAGTCAACAAGCAATTGTGGGCCCAATATCTGAGGAGAAATATGCTCACAGTGCCAAGGTCCCGGGATCGATCCTGACCCTTTTGCGCTGTCTTTGTGGAGTTTGCACATTCTCCCTGTTACCACATGGGTTGCTTCTGGGTGCTCCAGTTTCCCCCCACATCCCAAGGACAAGTCATTGGGTACTTTTAAAGTAGAGGTTGCATTGGTCCTCTGCAAATTGCCCCTAGTTTACATGGAGTGGATGAGAAAATGGGATAACATAGAACTAGTGTGAACGGGTGATGGATGGCTAGCATGGACTCAGTGGGCTGAAGGGCCTGTATCCATGATATATATCTCTTAAACTAATATAGATTCTAGCCTTGTTGCAGACAGTGACTTCAGGACTTCCACATAGAAATTAGGTACAGGAGTAGGCCATTCAGCCCTTCGAGCCTGCACCGCCATTCAATATGATCATGGCTGATCATCCAACTCAGTATCCTGTACCTGCCTTCTCTCCATACCCTCTGATCCCCTTAGCCACAAGAGCCACATCTAACTCCCTCTTAAATATAGCCAATGAACTGGCCTCAACTACCCTCTGTGGCAGAGAATTCCACAGATGCACCACTCTCTGTGTGAAAAATGGAGGCACATGAAACTGTACTTGTAGTCCCGAAGCCACTGTCAGTTCTATTGAGCAATGGAGGTGAATGTTGGTCAGTTCATTGTCACTTAAGCGGGAATAGTCACCAAAGTCCAGGAGAAAGCTGGGCAGTGAGGTTGAGCATTGTAGTCCAACGGGCCAACTTGTAGAGTTGTGATGGGCAGGAAGGGCTTGGTCAACTATGGGCCAATGACTATAGGAGGGGGCAGGCAGGTTCCAGCACCAGAGGACATCCTGATAACATCTGCTTTCTTTTCAGGAAGGAGCAGCAGAAGAACCTGAAGCTGGGGAAGACCGTGTGGGAGCAGAGGATGAACGAGATGAGGAAGCAGAACCTGATGACCAGCCGGGAAGCCATTTACAACGAGCTGGACCCTGACGAGAGGTGGAAGATGACTTACTCCATGAACATCCGCCGGGACATGAAGACCCACATGGACCGCCCCTTAGTGGTCGACCCTCAGGAGAACAGGAACAACAACACGAACAAGACCAGGTCGGCCGAGCCCACAGTGGACCAGCGCAGCAGTCAGCAGCGGGCCGAGGAGTTCCTGAGGAAGCAGGCTCGTTACCACGACCCCAACAAAGACAGGACCCTGGAGAGGGAGGTGGGGACGGTGGAGCAGGGCGAGAGGGCGCGGAGGTACCGCAGCAACAGCAAGGAAGGGGAGTCCAACCGGGACGGCGCCCCCAGGGACGTGGAGTACCGAGGGAGGGAGCAGGAGGGGAACCAAGAGAGGGGCGTGAGGGAGGGAGAGGGCGAGAGGAACCAGGCCAACGAGCCCCAGCACCGCAGGCACCAGCACCGGCCGGGCGGCGGCAAGGAAGGGAGGAGCGGCGGCGGCGGTGGCGGAGGCGGCGGCACGGCCAGGGGCGAGGGCGACCGGGAGCGCCGGCACAAGGGGCACCGGCGTGGCGCTGAGACGCACGAAGGGGGCGGCACCGAGGAAGGCGGCAAAGGGGAGAGGCGCTCGAAGCACAGGGAGGGCAACCGGGGCAGCAAAGCGGGCGGGGACGGAGAGAACCCCGACGGGGCGGAGAGGAGGCGGAGGAGCCGGCACCCGCAGTCCACCAACGACAACGATGCCAAGAAGGACAGGGAGGACAGGGATCCAGCAGCGAAGGAGAGGAGGCACAAACGCAAGAAGTACGTAATTTGTGAAACGCATTCACTTCAAACTCATGTGTGGTTGCATTGGAGAACGCATGTTGGGTTAGAAATTCACGCGGCTAAAACTTACCGAATTTTATGTTTCTATTCGGACCTTGAGAGGGGATCTTATAGAAAATTACAACATTCTTAAGGGGTTGGACAGGCTAGATGCAGGAAGATTGTTCCCGATGTTGGGGAGGTCCAGGACAAGGGGTCACAGCTTAAGGATAAGGGGGAAATCCTTTGGACCGAGATGAGAAAAACATTTTTCACACAGAGAATCTGTGGAACTCTCTGCCACAGAAGGTAGTTGAGGCCAGTTCATTGGCTATATTTAAGAGGGAGTTAGATGTGGCCCTTGTGGCTAAGGGGATCATAGGGTATGGAGAGAAGGCAGGTACGGGATACTGAGTTGGATGATCAGCCATGATCATATTGAATGGCGGTGCAGGCTCGAAGGGCCGAGTGGCCTACTCCTGCACCTAATGTCTATGTCTACGTCTATGAATGGCCACTTGGCTGACTCACAAAGTGCTAATCAACTCCCATGTTTTTTATGTTTATTGTTAAATTCTTTAATGTCGTGTCTAATCTTTATTCGTGTGCTGCATGGCAAGTCAAATTTCACTCCACCAATTGGTGTATGTGATAATAAATATCCCTTGTATCCTTGTATTGCCTTTCCCACACTGACCTTTCAGTCCTGGGCCTCCTCCGTTGCCACAAACTGGAGGAACAGCTCCTTTAGAGCGGCACAGTGGTGCAGTGGCAGATTGGCTGCCTCACAGCAAACTCCGTACAGACAGCCCCCGTAGTCAGGATCGAACCTGGGTTACTGGCAAAGTAAGGCAGCAACTCTATCACTGTGCCACGTATTTTCACGTGTACCAAGCAAGGTACAGTGAAATTCCTTTCTTAGCCTAGCAGCATAGAAACATAGAAAATAGGTGCAGGAGGAGGCCATTCGGACCTTCGAGCCAGCACCGCTATTCACTGTGATCATGGTCGATCGTCCCCAATCAATAACCCGTGCCTGCCTTCTCCCCATATCCCTTGACTCCACCAGCCCCTCAAGCTCTATCTAACTCTCTCTTAAATCCATCCAGTGATTTGGCCTCCACTGCCCTCTGTGGCAGGGAATTCCACAAATTCACAACTCTCTGGGTGAAAACGTTTTTTCTCACCTCGGTCTTAAATGACCTCCCCTTTATTCTAAGACTGTGGCCCCTGGTTCTGGACTCGCCCAACATTGGGAACATTTTTCCTACATCTAGCTTGTCCAATCCTTTTATAATTGTATATGTTTCTATAAGATCCCCCCTCATCCTTCTAAACTCCAGTGAATACAAGCCTAGTCTTTTCAATCTTTCCTCATATGACAGTCCTGCCATCCCAGGGATCAATCTCGTGAACCTACGCTGCACCGCCTCAATCACAAGGATGTCCTTCCTCAAATTAGGAGACCAAAACTGTACACAATACTCCAGATATGGTCTCACCAGAGCCCTATACAACTGCAGAAGAACCTTGGATTCTTGCATTCAGTTCAATAATATTCTTATCGTACATAAGCACAATCATATTTACGTGTAAGAATGTAGGATTTGTAGATCAAGCCCGGGTCTCTAGCGCTGTGAGGCAGTGACTCCTCCAGTTGGGCCACTCTGTCGCCCTTTGTTCAATTGAGTGTTTCTTCGTACTGAAGTTACTTTTGTTGGTTATATTTTGCAAGATTCTATGACTATGACTACAGTGAAACATCCTTGAGTCTTGAGTTGGGTGAATGAAGTTCCAGTCCTCTGTTGCTATTGGGATCAGTGTGAGGGTTTGTGGGCAAACTCTTCATGACATGTTTTGCTTAATACTTCTCTGTTCTGTTTCGCTGCCACAGAGAGGGCCAGGGGACTGCTCCCCCTGCACCGGGCGGCCCGGCCTTGTCCACCACACGGCCGGTACAGCAGGACATCAGCCGGCAGAATGGCCAGCACGCCGAGGACATGGACAACCTCCGCAACACCAAGCTGGCGACGCAACCCGCCAATCCCCGGAACGCCGGCAATCCCAGGGACACGGCCAACCCGGCCATCCCACCCAACCCCTCCGCTCCCCACAACCCCGGCAAAATAGCGAACCATGCCATTCCCCCCAACCCCGGTGGCAACCCCGCCAACCCCATCAACACCGCCAACCGCAAGGCTCCCACCACCAACCCCGGCAGCACCGGAAGCACCGGCAACCCCAAGAACCCAGAGAATAACCTCATCATGACCAACCCGGGCAACCCCAACAACCTAGCCAAACCAGTCCAGAAACCCGATCACACCACAGTGACCATCCCCTTCGCCGACCCCACTCTGCAAGGTAAGGCTGTTGATGCTGGGATAGCATGGGACGATGGATAGACAATAGGTGCAGGAGTAGCCATTCGGCAATAAAGGCTTGGATAGAGTGGATGTGGAGAGAATGTTTCCACTAGTGGGACAGTCTGGGACCAGAGGGCACAGCCTCACAATTAAAGGACGTTCTTTTAGGAAGGAGATGAGGAGGAATTCCTTTAATCAGAGGGTGGTGAATCTGTGGAATTCGTTGCCACATACGGCTGTGGAGGCCAAGCCAGTGGATAGTTTTAAGGAGAGAAGGAATGGATGACGTTTCGGGTCGAGACCCTTCTTCAGTCTGATGAATCACGGCTGATCTGCCTCTCCCTCTCAACCCCATTCTCCTGCCTTCTCCCCATAACCCTTGACACCCGCACTAATCAAGAATCTATCAATCTATGTCTTAGAAATATCTATGTGTAGGAAGGAACTGCGAAGGATGTTGGTTTAAACCAAAGATAGACACAAAAAGCTGGAGTAACTCAGCAGGACGGGCAGCATCTCTGGAGAGAAGGAATGGGTGACGTTTTGGGTCAAGACCCTTCTTCATTCCTTCTTTCCAGAAATGCTGCCTCACCCTCTGAGTTACTCCAGCATTTTGTGTCTACCTTCGATTTAAACCAGCATCCACAGATCTTATTTACACACTAGTATGGGACAACTTGGTCAGCCCGTTTCCATGCTACATGACTCTGTGATAGAAGTATCGACAAATAGAGTTAGGGGGGAGGGGAGATCAAGTCAATGGATATTTTTAAAGCAGAGATAGACAGAACCTTGACTAGTAAGAGTGTGGGGGCGAAGGCGGGAGAATGGGGCTGAGAGGGAGAGATAGAATGGCGAAGAAGACTTGATGGACCGAATGGCCTAATTCTGCTCCCATCTCTTATGAACTGAGGGCGAGACAGAGGTTGGGAGATGATGAGGGATGATGATAGGCAGATGGACGCGGGTGGGGAAACCTATATGGATGGATGTGCAGATACCGATCATGGAGCCTGGTGTAAAAGACAAACTCAAGCAACGCTGCTCCTTCTATTTTGTCTCCCCAGTCAACAAAAATGCAAACACGGACGCCGTGCCCAAAAAGGAAGAAGAGAAGAAAGAGGAGGAGGATGATGAGAAAGGTGACGGGGAAGATGGTCCGAAGCCAATGCCACCTTACAGCTCCATGTTCATCCTGAGCACCACCAACCCGTAGGTCACCTGTGCTTCTGTCTGGTCTAACGCTGCCCAACCGTGTGACCCTGCTTCAGTGAGCTAGCTTAACCACTGGGTTTGAGTAAAAGTTCACGTTCGATTCGATACGATAGACCTTTATTGATCCCAGGAGGGAAATTGATCTGCCAACAGTCATATAAACACAAAAAACACACAAAATACATGTAACCATGTTCTTGAGTCATGGGAGCTGAATTTGGTAATTCAGCCCATTGAGTCTACTCCGCCATTCAATCATGGCTAGTTTATCTTTCTTTCCCGACCCCATTCTCCTGCCTTCTCCCCGTGACCATGGAAAGTAATTTAGCATCTCTATCAGAAAATTCAAACCCAAGGATCCTCTTTCTCATTAATCTCATTGATCCTCATGTGGCTCACCGAGTCCACGTTGACCATCGAGCTCCTGCTCGCACTAGTTCTACGCTATCCCACTTCTGCACCCACTCCCCACACACTGAGGGGCAATTTACAGAGGGCCAATTAACCGACAAACCCGCATGTCTTTGGGATGTGGGAGGAAACCGGAGCACCTGGAGGAAACCCACAGGGTCCTAGGGAGAACATGTAGACTCCATACAGGCTGTAATACCACAATATAATACCATAGTAATATATAATACTACAATACTATAACTACTTAGAAATACATAACATTAGAAATTAAACGGTTTAGAACCGGGTGACGGATGGGCAAAAATACAAAATAGGTCGATCTCTCCTAATCTCTCTTTTCTTTACTTTCTCCTTCTATTTCAATCTTTTCAGCTTCTCATCTCTGTCCTTTATTTATGTTGCTATCTGTGTCTACTCGCTTGTCTATCTATTCCGACACTCTTTATTTCTTTTTTCTCTCACTGTTCTTTTATTATTAAATCAAAAATACGAAGTTGTACAAGAATGGAAATATGTATGCGTGTATTAGGTACTCAAGTACCACACTATTGTACTTACTTCTAACAAAAATAAATAAATAAATAAATAAAACACTATAACTACTATAATACTATAGTAGTATGTAATATGTGCTAACACTATTACACTGTAAATACTTTAATACTCAATAATACTACAGTAATTCATAATATATCTTACTACAGCAGTATATAATATGTACTAAGACCATAGCACTATAAATACTTCAATAATAATACTAGCAGTATATAATATATACTATAAATACCATGATACTATAGCAGTATATAATATGTACTAACACTATAGCACTATAAATACTTCAATACTCTATAATACTAGAGTAATATGCGTGACTTTTCAAGACTCTTTTATCTTTTATGTGATGCTGTAAATGGAACTGTTGCGATGCAAAACACATTTCAGACTTTATTCTGACACTAAAGTAATATTGTATCGTATATGTAATATATTACACTATAATACTATAATATTGTAGTATGTAATATGTCATAATACCACAATGCTATAAATTAATACTCAATAATACTATAGTAATATAATGTATAACACCATAATACTATAATTCCATAGTAGTACCTAATAATACCATAACACTGTAAATACTTTAATACTCACTAATATTATAGTAATATGTAGCACTATAATACTATAAATCCATAGTAATATTTAATAGTACCATCACTCTATTAATACTTTAATAATAATAGTATAGTAATATATAACACTATAATTCTATAGTAATATATAATAGTACCATAACACTATAAATACTTTAATACTCAATAATACTATAGTAATATATGACACTATAATTCCATTGTAATATATGTACCATAACTATTAATACTTTAATAACAATAAAGTAATATGTAACACTATAACACTATAATTCCCTAGTAATATATAATAGTACCATAACAATATAAATACTTTAATACTCAATCTTTAATACTTAATACTATAGTAATATATAACACTATAATACTATAATTCCATGGTAATATATAATAATACCATAACTCTATTAATAGTTTAATACTCTATAAGTATGTACTATAGTATGAGTGCTATAACTCTGGGTTATAACACTGGGCTGTTACACATGTCATGGACTGGGAAGTTGTTGGGCTGGCTACCACTGGCTACCATGGTTAATGTCACTGCTGCATTAAACCGCCTTTTTGTTTTATTATCAAAAATAGTTTATTCGATTACTATACAAAACAATACTTACAAATCAAAACCATGTTAACACGCCCACCACCATAGTACAAAATCACCACATTATCTAAGACACTAAATTTTCAAATAACTATAATCCAATCCTTATTGAGGACACCTTCCACCCCCCGGAGATTTCCCCATGGCGCCCGTGGACAGCGCATAGTCCCTCTCGAGTACAGTAAACCACCTTGCTGTGCCATGTTCCCGACAGACTGCGCAGAGCCTGCCACTACATTGTGACCCTCCGCTACTTCGAGATGTGCATCCTCATGGTCATCGCGATGAGCAGCATTACACTGGCCGCTGAAGATCCCGTCCAACCCAACGCCACCAGGAACAACGTGAGCTCACGGTTTTGCCAGAAAACATTCTGTTGTAATTCTGAGACGGAGAAAGAACTGGTTTGTAATTGGGGCAGTGGGGGAGTTGGTGGGGGTGGGGGTGGGGGCGTTAATGGCAGGAAAGCTATCTTTCCAATATTAGGCAAGAACTGCTGCTTTGTGATAATTGGAATTAACAATTTTGTCTTAAAATCATCTCTGGAAAGAGCATTTGGATCTTAGACCCTCAGATTCCATAGTAAGTTTGCTGATTATCTCAATACTCACACAACAAAATGGTGGCACAGAAACAAAATGGCTGACTTCTACTTCAATGTCACTTGTCAATGGCTCCATGCAGCTGTAGCTCGCTAAGGTGTGGGGTTTAGTTTGGCCCAAACTCATAGATAAGGATGGGGTTAGGGATGAAAACTCCCCTCTGCTCCACAATTAGATCATTTTATCATCAATTCAACTCACAAATAGTGAAGATTCAGAGCAGAAAATGGGTCCAAATGTTAGCACGAGCCCAGGCGTGAGGTTGGCTGGTTTAACATAGCCTTTTGTAGAAGAAAGGATAACATGGAGAGAATTAAGCAAGGTACATAAACCGATAGAGGATTTGGTCAAGTGGAGAGGATGAAGGTATCTCCCTGGACAATAATTGGATTGGAAGATGAAAATATTTTCCTTCATTTGGGAGTCAGGAACTTCCCCGAAGGTGCAATATTAATGGAAGTAATTGCTGCAAAGATCCCTTAAGATAGACACAAAATGCTGGAGTAACTCACCGGGACAGGCAGCATCTGTGGAGAGAAGGAATGGGTGACATGTTGGGTCGAGACACTTCTTCAGCCCCTTAAAGAAAACCTTATTAGCTTTGAGGTTAGAATGCGAGCAACTAAGCAAGAGGCAAAGAGAAAGTATTTTTTATGGTCACAGGCTAAATGATACACAAACGTTACGGGTCTCAGACATTACAAGCAACTGCTGGAAAAAATTATCGTTTAATCAGATGTTAGGTTGTGTGAAACGCGGTCAGTTCCAGGTGGCAGATAAAATGTGTAGGAAAGAACCGCAGATGTTAGTTTAAATCAAAGATAGACACAAAAAGCGAGAGTAACTCCGCGAGGCAGGCAGCATCTCTGGAGAGGAATGGGTGATGTTTCGGGTCGAGACCCTGCAGATGTTGCCTTGGGTGTGAAAACATGTTTGCTTGTATTTCCAATTAAAATCTGTCAGAGCTGATGATATCTTTTAAATTTTTAGCAGCCACCACGTCAGGCAGCTTGGTGTTTACCCAACGTTTTTATTCCTTCTTTTCACAGGTTTTGAGATACTTTGACTATGTATTCACAGGAGTCTTTACCTTTGAGATGGTTATTAAGGTGAGTCAACACTGCTCAACAAGGAGACACAAAGAACGGCAGATGCTGGAATTTTGAGCAAAATGCTAAATGCAGGAAGGACTAAATGGGTCAGGCAGCATCTGTCGAGGGAATGGATAGGTGAGGTTTTGGGTCCGGACCATTCTTCAGTCTCCACCTCAGTTCAAAGAAGGACCCTGACCCAGAACGTTACTTGTCCGCTCTCTCTAGGCTGTGGGCTGAGCATCAGAAATGTGTCTAGAAATCGATTTGCGTGACCCACGTCACAGAACTACAAGAACATTTTCCACAGATTTCCATATAACCATATAACAATTACAGCACGGAAACAGGCCTTCTCGGCCCTTCCAGTCCGTGCCGACCATTTATTTTCCCCTAGTCCCATCTACCTGCACTTAGACCATACCCCTCCATTCCCTTCCCGTCCCTATACCTATCCACTTTACTTTTAAATGTTACAATCGAACCTGCCTCCACCACTTCTGCTGGAAGCTCATTCCACACAGCCACCACTCTCTGAGTAAAGAAGTTCCCCCTCATGTTACCCCTAAACTTCTGTCCCTTAATTCGCATGTCATGCCCTCTTGTTTGAATCTTCCCTACCCTCAATGGGAAAAGCTTATCCACGTCAACTCTGTCTATCCCTTTCATCATTTTAAAGACCTCAATCAAGTCCCCCCTTAACCTTCTGCGCTCCAAAGAATAAAGACCCAATGATGAAATATAATTGAGAAGGATGTCATAACTCGTCAGTGCAGAAATGCTGGCTGACCCATGGAGTTACTCCAGCACCTGCGATTTTCAGAAGTTAGACACAGAGTGCTGGAGTAACTCAGCGGGTCAGGCGGCATCTCTGGAGAAGGAGGATGGGGGACATTTCGTCTCAGGAACACACTTGCCTTTTGCATATATGCAGCCAATTTTGTTTCCTTTTCAGGATCTTCCAATGTAATGTGGGACACATCACTGCCAAATTGTTGACGCGAATATCCCACAAACAGCACTAAAATAATATATTTCTGGCTTTGTTGAAGGGAAATATTATTCAGGAAACCCTCGAGATTTCTCCCGTGCTCATTGAAATAGTTCCCTTGGGATCTTTACATCCTCCTGGTAAAGATGATCAGGACACAAGGTGCTGGAGTATCTCAGCGGGTCAGGCAGCATCTCTGGAGACATGGTGTTGGACTCAAAAACATTCTTCACACTCGATCCATGTTCTCCATGTGAGCGACTTATACAGACAATGAAACTCGCCGGGACAACAGTGAATCTACACGTCCCTTTCCTCATTGTTGGTTGCTAAGGGGACTGGGTTTAGCTGTGTTGCCCTTCAACAAGGAGCGCTGCCAAGTCTCAGAACCTTGGAGCGGGAGTCAACTGTGGGTGGCCACAGTGGCGCAGTGTTCGAGTTGCTGCCTCGACCAACACGGGTTCGATCCCGACCAGGGGTTCTGTCGGTACGGAGTTAGTATGTTCTCACTGTGTCTGCGTGGGTTTTCTCCGAGGTCTTTGGTTTCCTCCAACGCTCCAAAGAGTTATGTAGGTTAATTGGCTTGGTGTGTGTGTGTGTTTGTGTAAATTGTCACTAGTGTGTGTAGGATAGTGTTAATGTGCGGGGATCGCTGGTCGGCGCGGAATCGGTGGGCTGAAGGGCCTGTTTCCACACTGTACCTCGACACTAAACTAAACTGGCACAGGCTAGATATACCAAGCCAACTGATTGGGGATGATCAGCCATGATCACATTGAATGGCAGTGCTGGCTCGAAGGGCCGAATGGCCTACTCCTGCACTGGAATGGTCTATTGTCTATTGTCACTATAACCCACTGGCACTTGACGTGAAAGGAGAGCAACTAAGGATAGTTGAAGTTTAGCCACATTGAATGAGTTTCTCTGTCTCTGCATAGATGATCGACCTTGGATTGGTGCTGCACCAGGGTGCCTACTTCAGAGACCTCTGGAATATCCTGGACTTCATCGTCGTCAGTGGGGCGCTGGTGGCGTTTGCTTTCACGTAAGTTTCTTCCCAATCTCCCGTGCCTGTTTTGGAAGCGATTGCTGTCCAGGAATGGCGTTTGCAGTGTGTTTGGTTTCTCCTGACGAGGCACAGTGTGCGTTGCCTCTGCCTGTGCCTCTATGCCTGCAGAGAGAGGAGGGGATGCATGCCGACTGTACTTAGCAAACTTTTCACGTTTTAAGTTTTCATAAGTGTTCAGAGCCAGAACCAGTAGGGCCGGGGCTGTAGGTGTCCCTGGTAGAGCTGCTGCCTCACATCACCAGCGACACAGGTTGGATGCTGACTATGCATGCACTTTGCACGTTCTCCCCGTGACCATGTGGGTTTCCTCCGGGTGCTCCGGCTTCCACCCACATCCCAAAGATGTGTGGGTTTGTAGGTCCTCTTCTTCTTGCGTGTGGCGTGCACAGCCTAAAGTTGTAGGACAACTTGTTCCATTTGATCTTATTTGATTGTGCACGTCGGGTTGATTGCATTCGTCGAAACAAGGTGGACCAGGTGAAGGTTGCAATCTCCCACCCTGTTTGTAGGTTAATTGACCTCTGTAAATCGCCCCCTAGTGGCTGGGAGTAGACATGAAAGTGGGATAGAATCATAGAACAAGTGTGAACGAGTGATCGGTGGTGATGTACCCTGAATATTCACTTTGCTTATTATTGTCACACTGATGTGAGCGCTATCTACAACTAGCACCGCAGTTTCTTCCTCCGACGTTTCCTGCCAAACCCGTGACCGCTACCTCCTCGATTATGGGCAAGGCTGGCAGGAGCGAGGGAAGACCGTACCTGATAGAAACAAGGAACTGCAGGTGCTGATTTACACAAAAGGACACAAAGTGCTGGAGTAACTCAACGGGTCTGGCAGGATCTCTGGAGAACATGAACAGGTCGACGTTTTGGGTCAGGACCCTTCATCAGACCCGACCAGAAATGAAGAAAGACTGGATAGATTCGGCTTGGACTCCCTGGAATTTAGAAGATTGAGGGGGAATCTTATAGAGACTTACAAAATTCTTAAGGGGTTGGACAGGCTAGATGCAGGAAGATTGTTCCCGATGTTGGGGAAGTCCAGAACAAGGGGTCACAGTTTAAGGATAAGGGGGAAGTCTTTTAGGACCGAGATGAGAAAATCATTTTTCACTCAGAGAGTGGTGAATCTGTGGAATTCTCTGCCACAGAAGGTAGTTGAGGCCAGTTCATTGGGTATATTTAAGAGGGAGTTAAATGTGGCAATGTGGCTAAAGGGATCAGGGGGTATGGAGAGAAGGCAGGTACAGGATACTGAGTTGGATGATCAGCCATGATCATATTGAATGGCGGTGCAGGCTGGAAGGGCCGAATGGCCTACTCCTGCACCTATTTTCTATGTTTCACGTAGCCATGTTCTCCAGAGATGCTGCCTGGCCCGCTGAGTTACTCCAGCACTCCGTGTCCTTTTGTGAACACCCCCGTACCTTTTTTTTGTTTTCCCTCCACCACCCTGACGTGGAAAGATCGTCTCTCCATCATCCAGAGTCCTGAAGCGCGCTCACCAACAAAACTGTGGGAGGCACCTTCAGTGCACGGAGTGTGGTCGCTCCCAAGGCAGCAGCTCACCACCAACTTTTCAATGGTGATTAGGGAGGGATGCTTGTTGTGAAAGAATAAATCAAAATGTCCTGTAAGCCTCCACCCCTCCCCAACCCCATTCTCACCCTCTCCCACCAGGGCTTGCACGTTGAGGGGGGGGTGGATAGAAACAAGAAAAAGATTCTATACACTTGTGAAAACGCTGAAAGTTGTGAAAATGGCTAAGTAGTGAAAACGGTTCATATGTTGTTCCTTGAATGCCACGCTGTAATGTAGACTGTGGAGCAACAGCAACAAGGATTGAAGAATTATCGGTTGGGGGCTGTGTTTGATTAGTCCACTCTAACTGATAATCACATCGGGAGTTTTGTTGTGAAGTGTGCACATTTCTACTAGTATTCCATCTGGTCTGTTTCAGAGCTTGAATCTTCCATCATTCACCCCCGTGCACAAATCTCTCCTGCTTTTGAGTTGTTGGTTCCGCTTCTCATTCCTTGTTCTCCTCTCATGTTCCCCATCATTTTAATCGTTAGCCGGCCGTGGCGACAGGCTGAAGGGGCATCTGGGATTCTCTACCGGTCCCCCGTTCATTTCTAGACTAGGAACGCGGGTATCAAAAATAAGTCGTGCTTGCTGTTTGTAACCAACGCCAAAGCAACCCATTCAGTTGTCCAACAACATGTGTGTGGTCTCACTTGGTTTCGACAGTCAACTGAATCTTGGTACGCATCTGCGGCAAAGAGGATCTCCAATACAGTATTGACAATAAGGGTACATTGGCATTATAGAGTGCTCGAACAATTGCATTTTAAAAAAGAATTTAGGAGGCTTTGGAATTATTAATCTTAATTATAACGGGAATATGCTTCAATAATATCTATAGCAGTATAAGCCCTGCACCACTGACAGAGGCTGTTAGTGGCTATTCCCTTTGATGTCAGTGTAAAATGCTATTGAGGGAGTGCAGCGTAGGTTTACAAGGTTAATTCCCGGGATGGCGGGACTGTCATCTGCTGAGAGAATGGAGCGGCTGGGCTTGTACACTCTGGAGTTCAGAAGGATGAGAGGGGATCTCATTGAAACGTATAAGATTGTTAAGGGCTTGGACACACTAGAGGCGGGAAACATGTTCCCGATGTTGGGGGAGTCCAGAACCAGGGGCCACGGTTTAAGAATAAGGAGTAAGCCATTTAGAACGGAGACGAGGAAACACTTTTTCTCACAGAGAGTGCTGAGTCTGTGGAATTCTCTGCCTCAGAAGGCGGTGGAGGCAGGTTCTCTGGATGGTTTCAAGAGGGAGCTAGATAGGGCTCTTAAAAATAGCGGAGTCAGGAGATATGGGGAGAAGGCAGGAACGGGGTATTGATTGGGGATGATCAGCCATGATCACATTGAATGGCGGTGCTGGCTCAAAGGGCCGAATGGCCTCCTCCTGCACCTATTGTCTATTGTCTATTGTCTAAAATACCACTGCTGGCTGATCATGGCATTACATTTAGCTTAGTCAGGCTGCCGATTTTAGGAAATCGATGTTTAAATGAATCAAGGTGCATGTAAAACAATCTGAGTGAAAGCACAACGGTGAAGCAAGGAAGTGCAGTTGCTGGTTTACAACAAAAAAACCGCAAAGTGCTGGAGTAACAGTGGGTCAGGATGATGCTGCCTGATTTGCCAAGATTTCCACCATTGACACTGGCTAATTCAAATTCCGTCACTCCTGGGACATGGCAGGATCATCAGTACAGCTTCCTTGTGTTTCGTGGATTAACATTACCTCAAAGTTACCTACCCACTAACATGTTAGTTCTAGTTGAAGATAGACACAAAAAGCTGGAGTAACTCAGTGGGACAGGCAGCATCTCTGGAGAGAAGGAATGGGTGACGTTTCGGGTCGAGACCCTTCTGCAGACTGATGTCGGGGGAGTGGGCGGGACAGAGATAAAATGTAGTCAGAGACAGTGGGAGAACTGGGAAGGGGGAGGGGATGGAGAGAGAGGGAAAGCAAGGGCTATTTGAAGTTAGAGAAGTCAATGTTCATACCGCAGGGGTGTAAGCTGCCCAAGCGAAATATGAGGTGCTGTTCCTCCAATTTGAGCTGGGCGCAATATTAGTTTCGTTTTAGAGATACGACGTCGAAGCCGGCCCCTTCAGCCCACGCTAACCAATTAACAACTGTACACTTAGTCCATCCTACACACTAGGGACAATTTACAGAAGCCTACGCCCAAAATTTAATACAATTAAATTTGATATGCACAACACATTGAATGGCTGGCTCCTGCACCTATTGTCTATGTTTCTAGAAACAGAGGTGGTGCGTGGTGTTCTACTCAGCACTGTCATTGCCAGAAGGAGTTCCAGATCTCAGTTGACTAATTGAGAAGGATAGTGCAGCAGAGGAAACATTCTCAAGCCTGGGAATATCTTTGCATTTCGGGAAAGCCCCTTCAACTCCAAACTGGAAAAGAACATCTGTGTAGGAAGGAACTGCAGATGCTGGTTTATGCCAAAGTGCTGGAGTAACTCAGAGGGGCAGGCAGCATCTCTGGAGAAACAGCATGGGTGACGTTCCGGCTCGGAACCCGTCCTCAGACTGAAAGTAGATGAGGTGGGAGGAAACTGGATAAGGCCAGAACATGTCAAGGTTGCCAACAGATGACCAAGGAAGGGTGGAGCCCACAATGGCCCATTGTTGGCTGGGGAAGAGGTGATAATGAAGGGAAACAAGGATACAAAATGTGGAACTAGTAGGACCACGAGGGTTGGGGGGGGGGGGGGGGGGGGAAGAATGCAGCAGTTACTTGAAGTTAGAGAAGTCAGTGTTCATACCACTGGATTATAAACTGGCCAAGCTAAATATAAGGTGCTGTTCCTCCAATTTGCGTTGGGCCTCACTCTGACAGCGGAGGAGGCCCAGGACAGAAAGATTAGTGTGGGAATGGGATGGGGAGTTAAAATGTTTGGGACGTCATTGGTATCCAGGTACACCCATACCCCCACCACATCGCAATCCCCTTCCCCACCCACCCCCCCCACCCCCGGATCATTAGCCAGATGACATTCATGAAAGTGGAAGAAATAAATGCAGCTGAGACCATTCAGCAAGTTGGAGACCATTGAGGACATCAGATGCATGAAGCAAATCTTGGTTCCAAATCTTGGCGGCCAACCCAGGTGACCAGTTGCGTGCTGGCCACAGAAGCAGATCTACACTCGCATATTACAATCAGTCCACCCTGTAAATATACACTGCAAACGCTGGATTGTAATTATGTTCTGTCTTTCCGCTGACTGGTTAGCACGCAACAAAATACTTTTCACTGCACCTCGGTACACGTGACAATAAACTGAACTCAACTAAAAATATCAATAATTCATCGCGTGTGAAGGTGGCGCGAGTTACTACAAAGTGGTAACTATTCAAACAAATTTAAAGTCGAAGTGTTATAATTCTTTCAACATCTCGGCCTTTTAAGCTTTTTGGATTCTCTGCATACTGAATGTTTCTCCGCCTTGGACACCAGACTGACTTGTTGCACGCTGATGTGGTAGGAATTGGGTTGTCCGAGTTTTGGGCCTTGTGATTTGCTCGAATCCCCTTGGAAACAACAAGACTGTCTGTCTCCGAGACCTCTTTCTGCAAAACATTCACCCTTCCCCCCCCCCCCTCCCTCACCCCCACCCCCACCCTCAGGCTCCCAGTGTATGTACAGGATTCATGGAATCTCTGGTCTACACCAACTTAATTGTACCACTCATGGCCAGTAACCTCTAGTGGGATGACCTCTCTTGTCTTGCCAGGAAGGGCTGAGTGATCCCACCTTGCATGTTGACTGAAGGGTTGAGATGGACCCCATTGCCATGCAGCGTAGGTTATGGGCGAGGTTAGAGCATCGGCAAAGAAAAATGCGAGAAACATTGGTTGCATGTGCATGTCAGTGCATGCCATAGGTTGCGACGAGAGTCTGTCTCTTCGCCTGTGGGCTAGCGGGTCACGCCCCTTGCCAGGTTGTGAGCTCAAGTCCCACCTGGGGAGACTCCGGGCTGTCGCTTCTGTGCTGCACTGGGGGAAGTGTTGCATTGTCAGATGCGACGGTCAATCGAGGTGCCCCCTCCTCCCTCCTGGAGGACTAGGAGGAAAAGCAGCGGAGTTGTCCTTGGTGTCCCGGCTGATATTTATCCTTCAAGCATCAGCCTTCCTTAAAAAAAAACAAGCATGGTGGATCTCACTATGCACAATCTACCTGTTGAACCACAAGCAACGGTGAGTATGCTTCAACAGCACCATCTTGCCTGAGAAAACATTTAGGCTCTCCGAGTAGGATCCACATGAGATCTAACAGCATAGTCAATTGACACACCTGGTGGTTCGGAGATTGTTATCAAAGGTGAAGTGTAGACACCAGAAATGACAGCCGTTCAAAGCTTGGGGCCGCACAGGCGAGCTACAGCCTTACAGCGCCAGAGACCCGGGTTCGATTCTGACCGTGGGTGCTTGTCTGTACGGAGTTTGTACGTTCTCCCCGTGGAAGAACTGCGTGGGTTTTCTCCGAGCTCTTCGGTTTCCAAAGACTTGCAGGTGTGTAGGTTTGTTGGCTTGGTATAAATGTAAATCATCCCTAGTGTGTGAAGGATAGTGTTAGTGTGCGGGTATCGCTGGTCGGCGCGCACGCACACGCACACAACTACAGGACCAAGACTTGAAATTGGAAATCACGGTCAAGATTGTGATCAATTGCCCCTGATACAGAATTGTACCTGGCTTATATTCCACATTTCTCGTGCTTAGTACAAACCAAAAGTACTGTCAGTAAGACAGAGATACCTTGTGCCAGAAGAATAAAGAGCATAATTCCAATGGAATAACCCAATAAGTGCTGTTGTTATTGACCAGTTTCAATTTGAAGGGGAATTGAATTGAATCTGGGAGCAAGACTTGGTACAAGAGATGTGTTAAAGAAGGAACTGCAGATGCTGGAGAATCGAGGGTTACACAAAAAGCTGGAGAAACTCAGCGGGTGCAGCAGCATCTAAGGAGCGAAGGAGATAGGCGACGTTTCGGGTCGAGACCCTTCTTCAGACTGGTCAGGGATCAGGGAAATGAGAGATATAGACAGTGATGTGGTACAAGAGAGTTTTATTGTCATGTGTCCCAGATAGGACAATGACATTCTTGCTTGCTGCAGCACAACAGAATATTGCAGTTTGAAGTTGTGTCAGTTGTGTCAAGGATACCAATGTCCAGGGAGTGTGAAGGAAGACCTTCTCACTCGCCAACGCCTACATCCAGACATCCCACATAGTCTGATGGCTGGGCTTTTAGGAGGGAATTTCGTTAACACTTCCACGCGCATGGGGTAGCAGAGAATTGGAAATTTCTCCTGGAAAAGGCAGATGCATGCGGGTCAATTGTTAACTGGATGTTAATCACTTTTTGACAAGCAGAGTTTTCAAGGCGAGAAAGTTGGTGTCTGGAATCAGGTTCCAGTTGAAATAAAAACAGGTTCAAGGAGCTGCTTGGTGGGGCAGCGGTAGAGTTGCTGCCTTACAGCGCCAGAGACCCGGGTTCAAAATTGAATCCATGCTGTCTGTGCAGAGTTTGTACGTTCTCCCTGTGCCCGCACAGGTCTTCTGAGGGTGCTCCAGTTTCCTCCCACACTCCAAAGAAGTACAGGTTTTTAGGTCAATTGGCTATGGTAAGTTGCAAAAATTGTCCCTGTGTGTGCGGGTTAGTGTACGGGGAGGATCGCTGGTAGGCACAGACTCTGTGGGCCAAAGGGCCTGTTTCCGCGCGGTATCAAGTCTCAAGCTGCATGTGTTCCTGTGGGATCCGCCAGGGATCCCGAACCTGAACGATATTCGGATTCTCCGGTTTGGGAGGTGCATTGATATCCAGTGAATCCTGCTCGGGCGAGCTGCTATCAAATGGCCAGCAGGCACAGTCCATCCCACAGCACACCAGCATCCTCACTGGGAGCAGTTCCCATGCACAGCGGCATGGCCAAGAGCAGGAGAAGTGGGCAAGAGAGCAACAAAGGGAAGGTGACAAACTCAAGGGGGGGGGGGGGGGGGGGGGGCGCGCTGATGCAGCAAGAGCCTGCGTTTACCATTTGCGAGTGGTGCCAGTTCTCACCAGCTTGTTTCACCTGGCACCGGTTGGCACTGCATGTTGCAAGCTGAGGACGCACGTCACCGACTCCACCAGTTACCGTTGCAAACCGACCGTTTACGCGGCCACCGTAGTCAACCACGAGCGCGTGCCCAGGGCTGGCATAGACCTCGGTGGGTGCCACCTTGCCTTGGTTCTGGAGCTGTGCCTGGCTTTGACTTCCCTCCGACCTTGGCAGAGGTGGCTTTTGGCATTCCCCACCAGAAGTTTCTGAAGGAATGCCAAAGGGGTGACGGGGTGATGTGTGGTGGGGCGGGGAGGTGGGGGAGGTGGGGGGGGGATTGTACCAGCCATGACCGAGCATTGAAGAACGGCATCCTGCATGACTGAGTTGCCAACGACCGGGGTGATGTAGCTCGTGTTTTCCTGTTTAAATCACTTTCACCTTTCTCAACAGGAGGCCACCAACGCCAGATCTGGGGTCAAATCAGGAGTCCTCTGAAATGTAAATCAAACAATGCATCCGCTGTTGGGATTTATTAACGACGTGTATTGCACTAATTAGTTATTCATTGGCATTTCCCTGGTATCAGAGGGGCCTCCTCATCTGTTTTTTAACTTTTAATTGCCTCCTCTATATTTATTATTTTCATTACCTCATGCAGCATTATTCCCGTTGCCCGGCAACTGAGATGGATGGAGGCCTTGCCTCGTCCCCCCCCCCCCCCTCGACTTCTCAATGCGAGTCATTCAGATGCAAGGTTTGGCCATGGGGCCTGTTCCCCCCCCCCCTCTCGGGTGGGCCTAACAGATTCCTGGGGCACTACTGTGGAGAGGTTCTGATCATCATTGATCATTCCCAACGTGACTAAGATAGAACCAATCTGGTTGTTGTAGCAAGTGGACAAAAATGCTGGAGAAACTCAGTGGGTGAGGCAGCATCTATGGAGCGAAGGAATAGGTGACGTTTTGTGTCGAGACCCTTCGTCAGACTATTATGTCCATTGTGGCTTCATCTATGCCAGACCTACAACCCACCTGACAAAAATGATTACCTATCAGAAGTAAGCGGGCGATTCTGAACTGGATGTGTAAGGTGTTGGAGGAATGCAAGTTGGCATCTTGTCCTTCAGTAGTTAGACCTGTTGGGGAGCACACAGGGATACCAATATCCAGCAAGTGTGAAAGAAGACCTTCTCACTCGCCAACGCCTACATCCAGACATCCCACATCAATTCAGGAAGCTCTTCAAATTTCCAAAGCTATTTGAACAGATCCATATGTGGATAGGATGAGGGGGGGGACCTCATTAAAACCTACCGACTAGTGAATGGCCTGGACAGAGTGGATGTGGAGAGGATGTTTCCACTAGTGGGAGAGTCTAGGACCACAGGGCACAGCCTCAGGATAAAAGGACGTACCTTTAGAAAGATGAGGAGGAATTTCTTTAGTCAGAGGATGGCGAATCCGTGGAAATCATTGCCGCAGGTGGATTGTGGAAGCCAAGACATTGGATATTTTTGAAACAAAGATATTCAGATTCTTGATTAGTATGGGTGTCAAAGGTTAGGGGGAGAGGACTGAAGAATGGGGTCAGGAGGGAGAGATAGATCAGCCATGATTGAATGGTGGAGTAGACTTGATGGGCCAAATGGCCTAATTCTGCTCCTGTGGCTTATGAACTAATGGAAATAGAAAATATGAGTGTAAAAAAAAAGTTGAAATTATTGGAGTAACTCAGCAGGTTAGACAGAATTTCTGGAATGCATGGATAGGTGACGTTTCAGGTCGGGACCCATCCTCAGACTAAAATGTGAGTAAATGGATTCTCCTCATCTGCCGTCTGTTGGTCAGTATGGGCAATTTGGGCCGAAGGGCCTGTTTACACTCTGGATGATTCTATGGATTCCAGGATTGTTTTGTCTGGGATGTTGGAGATTGTCATGAGATTTGATAGCGGTGTATAAAATTAAAAGAGTAGATAGGGTAGACAGTCAGAGTCTTTTTTCCCCCAGGGTGGAAATACCCAACACAAGCGGGAATGAATGTAAGGGTGAGCGGGGGAAAGTTTAACGGAGATGTGCGGGGCAATTTTATGACACATAGAAAACATAGAAAATAGGAGGGTTACACAAAAAGCTGGAGAAACTCAGCGGGTGCAGCAGCATCTAAGGAGCGAAGGAGATAGGCGACGTTTTGGGTCGAGACCCTTCTTCAGACTTCAGAAAATAGGAGGCCATTCAGCCCTTCTAGCCAGCACCGCTGGCTAGGTGGGGGTGGTGGTGGCTGTGGTGACCGAGAACACATTGCCAGGAGTGGTGGTGGAGGCAGATGCAATCGTGGCGTTTAAGAGGGTTTTAGATAGGCACAAGGATATGCAGGAATAGAGGGATGTGGATCATCTACAGGCAGATGGGAGCAGTTCAGCTAGGCATCCTGTTCGGCATAAACATTGTGGCTCGAGGGCCCATTCCTGTGCTGTACTGTTCGATGCTCCACACATAAAGGGCAGGCAGGCCAACGACACAAGGTGGGCCTGAAGTCAGCACAAAAGCTCTGAAATACTGAGGGAGCACCACACCTTTCCTGTGATGCCTCACCTTCATTTTATGCCAGGTTAGTCCCTGGTGTTTTGTAGATGCTACTTACCACAGCCACAGATGGAGATAAAAACTAGCACTCAGGGCTAGGGTAGAATGGACCGTTCAGGTGAGCAGTGTTGCCCTGGATGGTGCTGAGCCTCCAGAGTGGAATTGGAGTTGCACCCACTTGGGCCTGAGGAGAGTATTCCACCATCCTCCCGCCCTGTGCCTTGTAGATAATCGAACCCATCATAGATGTTCCCCATGTTGGGGGAGTCCAGAACCAGGGTTCACAAAGTTTAAGAATAAGGGATAGGCCATTTAGGATTGAGATGAGGAAAAACTTTTTCACACGGAGAGCTGTGAGTCTGTGGAATTCTCTGCCACAGAAGGCAGTGGAGGCCAATTCACTGGATGTTTTCAACAGAGACTTAGATAGGGCTAAGGGAGTCAAAGGATATGGGGAGAAAGCAGGAACGGGGTACTGATTTTGGATAATCGGCCATGATCACATTGAATGGTGGTGCTGGCTTGGTGCCAAATGGCCTACTCCTGCACCTATTTCCTATGTTTTCATGCATAACTTTGAATTATTGAGTCGCTCAACTGCAGGATATCCAGCCTCTAATCCGCCCTTCCAACCACAGTCGGTAGTGAAAGAAACCAAACCTTCGACATTGTAAACTTAACCCATATGATGCCATTGCCCACGCTCCTACAGATGCACCCTCCGGTTTGGACCAGGTTATTTCCACCTCTGGCCTTCATACCAATCTGGCTGGCACAGTGGTGACCCCGAGATGACGAAGGGGGGTACTCAATGAAAGTGATGTCCTTGAATGCTGAGAGTAAATGGCTAGGCTTTCACTTGTTGGGAAGGGTTCAGATTCAGATTCAAGATTCAGATTCAATTTTAATTGTCATTGTCAGTGTACAGTACAGAGACAACGAAATGCATTTAGCATCTCCCTGGAAGAGCGACACAGCAAATGATTTGAATACAGCAAATGATTTGAATGCCTAGAACTCTTGTGGTGCCCATGTTATTGCCATTCAATAGGTCAGGCTTAGGTCTTGCTGCATGGGCTGCCTCATCTGCTGAGATGTTGCAGATGCAACCATTAGAATCAATCTCCTTACAAGAAGGAAGGAAGGTCACTTGGTGAAGCATTTGGAGATAGTCCAGGACACTGCTCTGAGGAGCTCCAACGATGAAATCCTGGGGCTGTGATTGTAGACTTTGAAGTTCCAAGTTCACATCCTTCATGTAGCCTCTGCCATCTTTGGATCCACATTTATGCAGGCAATACTTTGATCTGACACAAATTAGAGGTACCTGAGATGTAAACAATGGCTTGTGTCTGACATCAATGGAAGTAAAATGAACGCAGTTGACTTTTAATGGCACACTAAATTTTTACCTTGCGTTCCACTTTATCCAACTGGAATCTGAGTTGGCTGGCATTGGGGATGGTCTCATTGCTGATCCCCTTCATGGTCAACACTGCCCATCCCATGAACAGGATGGCCCACAGTGTGAAGTAGCAGAGAGCTACCTTTGCCTTTGGCTCTGTATTCTGGAGACTGGGAAGGATTGGGGCGGACGAGGTTATGGGTCTCGAACAATTCATTCAAATGCTCTCTCACACACAAATCTCCAACTTTTATCACCTGCGGGGTACTGCTTGATACTTCACACTGGGGTGTTAAGGAATTATTTTACTGTCCTATTTCAGTTGGATTGAAAGACAACCTTACAATCTGCACCAAGCCATTCCATCTAGAGTTTTAACCTGCAAACCAATAACCGTGGCATTTTCTTCAGTTTCCCTCGACTGATAGTGGTGGCGTTCGATAAGATGTTGTTGCCTGGTTCGGGATGGTCTCTGGATAAGGCATGAGTTGACGCGCTGCGTATCTTTGCATGATTGTTGAGGGAGGGGAGTGGTCACAGTAAGGAAGTGTGGGCGGCTTGGCGGCGCAGCGGGTAGAGCTGCTGCCTCGCGGCGCCAGAGACCCGGGTTCGATCCTGACCTCGGTGCGGATGTGTGGAGCTTGCACGTCCTTCCTGCGACCACGGGGGCTATCACTTACTTCTTCCCACATTCCAAAGACGTGCGGGCTTGTAGGTTAATTGGCTTCGATAAATTGCCCCTGGTGTGTAGGGAGTGGATGAGAAAATGAGATAACATAGACTCATAGAAACATAGAAACATAGAAATTAGGTGCAGGAGTAGGCCATTCAGCCCTTCGAGCCTGCACCACCATTCAATATGATCATGGCTGATCATCCAACTCAGTATCCTGTACCTGCCTTCTCTCCATACCCTCTGATCCCCTTAGCCACAAGGGCCACATCTAACTCCCTCTTAAATATAGCCAATGAACTGGCCTCAACTACCCTCTGTGGCAGAGAGTTCCAGAGATTCACCACTCTCTGTGTGAAAAAAGTCCTTCTCATCTCGGTCCTAAAGGATTTCCCCCTTATCCTTAAGCTGTGACCCCTTGTCCTGGACCTCCCCAACATTGGGAACAATCTTCCTGCATCTAGCCTGTCCAACCCCTTAAGAATTTTGTAAGTTTCTATAAGATCCCCTCTCAATCTCCTAAATTCTAGAGACTATAAACCGAGTCTATGCAGTCATTGTTCATAAGACAGTCCTGCCATCCCAGGAATCAGTCTGGTGAACCTTCTCTGCACTCCCTCTATGGCAAGAATGTCCTTCCTCAGATTTGGAGACCAGAACTGTACGCCGTGGGCCGAAGGGCCTGTTTCCATGCTATATCTCTAAACTAAATAACCGATTGGAAGATAGGAATAGGAATTGTCCCATGTGATTAAGCATAGTGAGATTCTTTGCTTGCCCACACAACGTACACAAATAGCATGTGTTAAAGAAGGAACTGCAGATGCTGGAGAATCGAGGGTTACACAAAAAGCTGGAGAAACTCAGCGGGTGCAGCAGCATCTAAGGAGTGAAGGAGATAGGCGACGTTTCGTGTCGAGACCCTTCTTCAGACATAGCAGCCAGCTACGGCACTGAGTTATTTTTCCACTTGAGAGCTGCAATGGGGATATCCATTGAGTCCTTACTCCTCCAATATGTACATTGCCCACTGTGCATTAAACCCCAGATCCCTGTTTACCTGTTGAAACACCAACAGGTAAATATGCGCTGATCACACGGACTGTAGGAATCAGGGGATATGGGGAGAAGGCAGGAACGGGGTACTGATTTTGGATGATCAGCCATGACCACATTGAATGGCAGTGCTGGCTCGAAGGGCCGAATGGCCTACACCCGCACCTATTGTCTATGTTTCGAAGCTGGAGCTAAGGTGGTGACTGGGACCCAGGCACCGTGTACCCTGCAGCGGAGAAGATTCATGTTTTATCCAGAGACAGGCACAACCTCGGAAGCCATGCAAGGCGGGCATCTACCTGGAATATCACAGGGAAGGTTGCATGCCTGAACCTTCGATTGGATAACACGGGGGAAACAGGAAACAGGATACTGAACAGGCATCCATGGGTCATACGTTAACCACCACGGAAAAACCCGCGCCCACCGTTGGTTTTATGTTTGACTTCCAATTGAAATGCGACATGGATGCCAGTTAGTATTTTATTTGTAACACTCCTGTTGTGTTTTGTTTTCTAACTGGAAGAGACGGATAATTTTGCATTGCGAGGGCTGGGTTATCTCACTGTCCTGCCCTCTCTCCACCTGTGTGTGGAAATACAATTGGAGAGAATGAGTGTTATAATAAATTCTCCACCGACACTGTTCTGCATCCACATCACAACCGAAGACGACACTGGAAAGTTTTTAGTCAAAAAACCAACCTCTCTCTTTCTCTGTGTGTGTGTGTGCCTAAAATTGAATTGGTACAGTTCGGTTCGGTGTCCGATAACTGGGGTGATGTGAAGGCAGACTAACCTAAGGGGAGAACTGGCCTGGTGTTTATTTAAAGAGTTATTGTCGGGTAACCTAATTGGAGTCGAATGTTGGACTTATAATTGCGTGCTCGATCCTGGTGAAGTTTCCCCCCCCCCCCCCCCCCATCCAGAGAAGAAGGCAGCTGCAGCTAATTCTCCCAACGAATTGTGCAACGTCGCATGGCTAAGATAACCGGAGTTTTGCGCTCTGCTTCTTCAATGCCCCCCCACCCCCCCACCCCACTGTCCCTATTTGCCGCCATGTCTGTTCTGCTCCTCCAGGGTTTTTTATAACTGTGCTTCCTATTTTCTTAGTCTCATTCTCCACTGTGCACGCAGTTCGTATTCCAAGCTTTTGTGTCCTCTCTTCACACTGACTTTCTTCTCATCTTTCCTCTCTGCTGGATCAGGAACCTTATGGGGTAATATATCTGTTCTATTCCTTTGTAATACTGTCATCAGATTTGCGCTGTGTTCTGTTCTTTTCTGTGTTTCTCTGCCTCCGCCTCTCGATTTGAATTCTCCTCGTGTATGTATCTATGTGCCATCTGATGAATGATTCTGCTACAGCCCTGCTCAGTGCAAGGCAATCTGTTATTGTGTTAGACTGCCCCAAACCCACAACAACTACTTCACCCTGCTAACCACAGCCAATGCCCCACCAATGCAAACCTGGCCCTTCTCGTTCAGAACAGTCGGCGTGAGAGAATGGAGCAGCTGGGCTTGTACACTCTGGAGTTTAGAGGGGATCTCATGGAAACATATAAGATTGCTAAGGGCTTGGACACGCTAGAGGCAGGAAACATGTTCCCGATGTTGGGGGAGTCCAGAACCAGGGGCCACACAGTTTAAGAATAAGGAGTAAGCCATTTAGAACGGAGATGAGGAAACACTTTTTCTCACAGAGAGTGGTCGGTCTGTGGAATTCTCTGCTCCAGAGGGCGGTGGAGGCCGGTTCCCTGGATGCTTTCAAGAGAGAGCTAGATAGGGCTCTTAAAAATAGCGGAGTCAGGGGATATGGGGAGAAGGCAGGAACGGGGTACTGATTGTGGATGATCTGCCATGATCACATTGAATGGCGGTGCTGGCTCGAAGGGCCCGATGGCCTACTCCTGCACCTATTGTCTATTGTCTATTGTCATAATTGCTAACCCATTTTAAATTGTAACACTTAAGGCGGGCACAGAGGAACAGCGGTAGAGTTGCTGCCTTACAGCACTTGCAGCGCCAGAGACCCGGGTTCGGTTTAAGTTGTAAAATTGACCTTAATGTGTGTCAGGTTAATGTATGCGGTGATCACCAGCCAGCAGAGACTTGATGGGCCGAAGGGCCTGTTTCCGCGCTATAGGTCTATAGTCTAAAGATGATGTAGAATTGATAGCCTGAGAGTCCCTCTTATATATACCACAAGGAAATATATGGAGTAACATGAAATATCTGGAACACAAACTGAATAAGATATGCAGGAATCCCCAGGCAAACGCACAATGCAGCAAGGATTGCAGTGCAAGAAATTAATTTCTTACTGCTATGTTCTTTTTATATGAAGGCAAACATCCTTATTGTCTTTTTAATCGGTTTCTCAAAGTCAAAGAGCCTTCAGCCTAGAAGGATGGGGAAATTCTTTAAGCAGAGGATTTCGTCAATGAAGGAAGGAGTGTCGGTGATGGAGTCTGCCCATGAGGGCAGATTGGTCATCAAAAGATAGGGCTAAGGCATTGAGCCTCCCATCACCTCTGACCTCAGGGTAGTCAGGTAGTCAATTACTAACAACAAAAGACGAAAAATAAAAACTGGAGGTGCTGTGGCACAAATATTGAGTTAATACCACAGGAAACCAAGTATTTTATTCTATTGAACAGCGAGGATGTCAGAGGTCATGGGGAGAACTCGTGGGAATGGGGTTGAGAGGGAAAGATAGATCAGCCATGATTGAATGGTGGAGGAGACTCGATGGGCTGAATGGCCGAATGCTGCTCCTGTGACTGAGGAACTGATGAACTTATTCCAGGTGTTCGAGCCAAAAGGAAAGTGGACGTTTTGACTCCAAGTAAGTTGAATTTTGCTCCAGCGGGACTTGGTTAGAAGTTGAGGTCATGTATCGATGCATCGAGGTCAGGTGAACTCTTGCAAGACTGAGATTGGGGTTTGGTGTTGTTCTGTCAAGCGCTCATCGTCTATTTTTTCCTTGCCAGTGGGAGCAAGGGGAAGGATCTGAATACCATCAAATCTCTGAGAGTCCTTCGAGTACTGCGGCCGTTGAAAACCATCAAAAGGTTGCCCAAGCTCAAGGTAACAAAGACAAACATCGCCCTTGTTTTGGAACGGAGCACTTTACTGTCACATGTATCGAGGCACAGTGAAATTCTTTGCTGTGTGCCCAATGTACACAAATAGCAGCCACCAACGGTGCTGACAGTTATAAAGTACGCCAGTTCCCCCTTTTGTTCTAACCCCCCCCCCCCTTTCGCCGGGTCCTCAATTCTTCTCCCCCCCCCCCCCCACTCACGGAGGTCCTCCACGCTCTCGTCGACCCGCAAGACTTCACCGCTGCCCCGGGAGTTGCATGTGGCAGTTACGAGTGTTGAATTCTCACATGTACCAACAACATGCCTCGCCCTACCTCGGCAAGGCCGGCAGCCTAACCATGACCAGTCTCACCCCCCCCCCCGGCCACCCCCTCTCTCATCGGGCAAAAGGCACAGAAGTGTGAACATGCACTCCTCCAGATTCAGGGGCAGTTTCTTCCCAGCTGTTATCAAGCAACTGAACCATCTTGTCGCCAAAGATCCCATAGCGGAGCAAGATAGACCACTCCTGCTAAACGCAACGGGCTGACGTGTAGTACGCAACGGAGCGGAACGTGGGCCTTTTTTTCATCCATTTCAGTAACCGGACCCGACCCGACCCGACCCGACCCGCAGTGTAATCAACGTTGCGGGGGAACAGTTTGTGTTAATAAATTATAATTCTGAAAATGAGAAGATTTTTACCAAACAACTTTTATTTTGACGAGGATGTTTCCGTAACCACCTTCCGTCTCCGCACTAGTATCCTACGGGATCTTTGGTGTGGAGACGGAAGCCGGTTACGGAAATGGGGCTGAAAATCACCCACGAATCTGCCCATGACCGTACTACGTCTTTTTCGTCGAATGGTCTATCGTGCTCGCTGTTGGATCTTTGCTTATCACCAACTAGAGAGTGGCCCTGAAACTACAAACACTGTGCTCAGAGCTCATTTAACAGGGTAAGTTTGCATTATTTATTTTCTGACCTGGTTAATTTTGTTGATGTCTTTTTCCAGGCTGTCTTTGACTGTGTGGTGAACTCTCTGAAGAATGTCCTCAACATCCTCATTGTTTACATGCTCTTCATGTTCATCTTTGCCGTGGTGGCAGTGCAGCTTTTTAAGGGCAGGTTTTTCTATTGCACTGACGAATCCAAAGAATTTGAGCGTGACTGCAGGTACTTGGTTTCATGTTTAGCCCCTATGTATTCTATCCTGTCAGCAGTTGCTGTTAGAGACAGTGTGGGTTGCAGAGTTAGAGCGGCACGGTGGCGCAGCGGTAGAGTTACTGCCTTACAGCGCTAACAGCACCATAGACCCAGGTTCGATCCCGACTACAGGTGCTGTCTGTACGGAGTTTGTACGTTCTCCCCGTCACCAGCGTGGGTTTTCTCCAAGATCTTTGGATTCCACCCACACTCCACTGCAGGTTTGTAGGTTAATTGGCTTGGTATGAATGTAAAAATTGTCCCTAGTGAGTGTAGAATTTGTCCCTAGTGGGTGTGGCGTTAGTGTGCGGAGATCGCTGGTCGGCACGGACCCCGTGCGCCAAAGGGCCTGTTTCCGCGCTGTATCTATAAACTCAACTAATCTAATGGAAATGTCTTCTTTCATTCCGTGCTGTTTCAGCCCAGGGTTTAGTTTGAGTTTTGGAGAAAGAGGAAATGTTCTAACGCGTCTGAAGTCTGACGCGTGCTTTTGTTTCTCACTTCTGTTTCAGAGGGCAGTACCTGGTCTACATGAGGGAGAGTGATATTAAGGCACAGAAAAGGGAGTGGAGACGATATGAGTTTCATTACGACAATGTGCTGTGGGCTCTCCTCACGCTGTTCACTGTATCGACTGGAGAAGGCTGGCCAGAGTAGGTATCCCTATTCAAGACCAACATGAGGCAATAACACTAACCTCAGTGGTTCGTAGACACTAAATGCTGGAGTAACTCAGCAGGTGAGGCAGCATCTCTGGAGAGAAGGAATGGGTGACGTTTCGGGTCGAGATCTCTCTTCAGACTGGTTAGGGATGAGGTCTGTAAGGAGAGGTTGAGCAGGCTGGGAGGATGAGGGGTGATCTTATAGAGGTGTACAAAATCATGAGAGGATTCGATCGGGAAGATGCACAGAGTCTCTGGCCCAGATTAGGGGAATCGAGGACCAGAGGACATAGGATCAAGGTGAAGGGGAAAAGATTTAATAGGAATCTGAGGGGTAACTTTTTCACACAAAGGGTGGTGGGTGTATGGAACGAGCTGCTAGAGGAGGTAGTTGAGGCTGGGACTATCCCAACGTTTAAGAAACAGTTAGACAGGTACATGGATGGGACAGGTTTGGAGGGATATGGACCAAGTGGGACTAGTGTAGCTGGGACATGTTGGCCGGTGTGGGCAAGTTGGGCCGAAGGGCCTGTATCGCTCTATGACTCTCTAAACTGATTCTCGATCTTCCTGTTCTCGACAGTGTGCTGAAACATTCTGTGGATGCCACCTACGAGAACCAAGGACCCAGCCCTGGTTACAGGATGGAGATGTCTATCTTCTACGTTGTCTACTTCGTGGTCTTCCCCTTCTTCTTTGTCAACATCTTCGTGGCCTTGATCATCATCACCTTTCAGGAGCAGGGAGATAAAATGATGGAGGACTACAGCCTGGAGAAAAATGAGGTAGCGTCGTGTTTGCAAGCCACGGTTAGAAATTAAATGCACTAACGTAAAGGATATTGGGTGGCAAGTGGGACAATGCCTGAAGTGGGTGCACAGGGTCCCTTGAGAACACTGGGTATTCCCTGCCGAGTGGGCGGCACGGTGACGCAGCGGTAGAGTTGCTGCCTCACAGCACCAGAGAACCGGGTTCGATCCTGACTACGGGCGCTGGCTGTACGGAGTTTGTACGTTCTCCCCGTGACCTGAGTGGGTTTTTCCCAGAAGCTCCAGTTTCCTCCCACACTCCCAAGACATACAGGTTTGTAGGTTCATTGGCTTTGGTAACATTGTAAATTGTCCCAAGAGGTGTAGGATAATGCTTGTGAGTGTAGATCGCTGGTCGGCATGGACTAGATGGGCCGAAGGGCTTGTTTCCAAGCCGTATCAACCCAAACTAAACTAAACTAATTGTACTTGGTTGATGCAGTGCTGTTAGTAACTGAGTTGGGTTTGTTATTAGCATAATTCATCTTTAACAATCTTCACCATATATAGCATTCATAACGCATTTCGTCAAATCTACTATTTAAATTCTCCCGAATGAACAGGTTATTTTTACTAATTTAAACAACCTTATTTTGTTTAGCAGAGGTATTACTTCCCACAGTACTTCATTGAAGTGTCCACAATGGAGATATCAGGCCAAGTCCTGAAATATTTAGTGTGTAGGAAGGAAGTGCAGATGTTGGTTGAAACCGAAGATAGACACAAAATGCAGGAGTCGCTCATCAGGTCAGGCAGCGTCCCTGGAGAAAAGGAATAGGTGACGTTTCAGGTGAAGAAAGAACTCGACCAGAAACGCCACCCATTCCTTCTCTCCAGAGATGCTGCCTGACCAGCTGAGTTACTCCAGCTTGTTGTGTCCATCTTCGCTATAAACCAAGATCTGCAGTTCCTTCCTACATCTACATGGGGTTACACAAAAAGCTGGAGAAACTCAGCGGGTGCAGCAGCATCTAAGGAGCGAAGGAGATAGGCAACGTTTTGGGTCGAGACCCTTCTGAAGAAGGTATCAGTATCCCGTACCTGCCTTCTGAAGAAGGGTCTCGACCCGAAACGTCGCCTATCTCCTTCGCTCCTTAGATGCTGCTGCACCCGCTGAGTTTCTCCAGCTTTTTGTGTAACCCTCGATTCTCCAGCATCTGCAGTTCCTTCTTTAACAACTCTACATGGGGTTAGCAGGTGTTTGCTTTAAGGCTGTTAAATTGTGCGAATGTGTGGTTTGTCCTCTTGCAGAGAGCTTGCATCGATTTTGCTATCAGTGCCAAACCCTTAACTCGACACATGCCACAGAACAAACAGACCTTTCAGTACAAGATGTGGCAGTTTGTGGTGTCGCCTCCATTCGAGTACACAATCATGGCCATGATTGCCCTCAATACTGTGGTGCTGATGATGAAGGTGAGTGCACAGAACTCTCCCCTCTTGCCCTGTGTGCTCTTTAGAACTCTCTACCTCAGGGGCTTTGCATGCTCGGTCACTGAGTATATCCAAGGCTGAGATAGTCAGGCAGCGTGGAAACTGGCCCATCGGCCCAACTTCCCCACACCGGCCAACTACACTAGTCCCACCTGCCTGCATTTGGTCCATATCCCTCCACACCTGTCCTAACCATGTACCAGTCTAATTGTTTCTTAAACGTTGGGATAGTCCCAGCCTCAACTACCTCCTCTGGCAGCTGGTTCCATACACCCACCACTCTTTAGAAACATAGAAAATAGGTGCAGGAGTAGGCCATTCAGCCCTTCCAGCCTGCACCGCCATTCAATATGATCATGGCTGATCATCCAACTCAGTATCCCTTACCTGCCTTCTCTCCATACCCCCTGATCCCTTTAGCCACAAGGGCCACATCTAACACCCTCTTAAATATAGCCAATGAACTGGCCTCAACTACCTTCTGTGGCAGAGAATTCCACAGATTCACCACTCTCTGTGTGAAAAATGATTTTCTCATCTCGGTCCTAAAAGATTTCCCCCTTATCCTTAAACTGTGACCCCTTGTCCTGGACATCCCCAACATCGGGAACAATCTTCCTGCATCTAGCCTGTCCAACCCCTTAAGAAGACCACTTGGTGACTTTTTCGGCGACTGCTGGCATTATTGACTGACGTATCAGGTCACCAAAAAATTTTGGGCGTGACGGGGCATGATGATGTATGACACGCGGTGTTTTTCCAAGTGTTGCAACATTTTTTTTTGTCGCCGCTGGATTTTGAAATGTTCAAAATCTTTAAGCGACCCTGATATGACACGGGCAATCGCGGGAATAATCGCCGTGGGACAGGCCCTTAAGGGAATTCAAAAGGTCCAGGAATTGATGGGAAAGTGGATGGGGTACGGGGTCACCTGTGATCTTATGGAATGGCGGTGCAGGTACAATTGGCCCATTTCTGCTTCAGTTTCTTGTGTTCTTACAGTTTGCCACAAGCAGATACTCGAGCAGAGATCACCTCTTTCCATTCAGAGAAGAGTGGACAATATTTGACACCAAGGCAGTTCCAGTGTTTTTGGGCAAAGCTAAGTTCTATTAGATTGCAAAATTGTCTCTTTCTATTTCCTTAGAACCAAAGTATATGATTCTCTAGTGAGCATCCTCCTGAAGTGAGACCAGGCAGGTTAAGTGAAATAGTTTTTATTCGCAAAAACAAGACCAAAACTCGTAAAAGCCCGCGTGCTTCGCTGAGCTGACAAAACACAGCTGCTGTCGCTGGGAAGAGCGCTGATAACTGACTCAAGGCCCACGAACGAACCCCCCCCTCCCCCCGCGGTCGTGTGACCGTGCCGACCAATGATGAGGGTTCTTACTTCCCAGCCCCACCACTAGCTGCCGCTACATTCCCATCTTTATCACTTCTTCCCCAGCCAACAATGGGCCATTGTGGGCTCCACCCTCCCTTGGCCATCTGCTGCCGGACTTCTCCTACCTCCAGCTCTCACCCCGTCTACTTTCAGTCTGAAGTTGAAGTCCTGACCTGAAACGTCACCCGCCCTTTTTCTCCAGAGATGCTGCCTGACCCGCTGAGTTACTCTGTGTCTGCCTCCAGTTAGCGTCTTGAGATGGAATAACACAATGTGGAATCAGTAACCGGACTCTCTTTTTCTTATTTTAGTTTTCCGATCAACCACAGTCGTACGACGATGTTCTCAAGTATCTAAATATGGTGTTCACCATTTTGTTTTCATGTGAATGTATTCTGAAGATTGTTGCCTTTGGAATTCTGGTGAGTACATGCCACGAGTCGGATATCATTGGCATTGGCCGCTGATGTTCTGTTCTCCTGATAAGGGTGAAGTAGCCCTCAATCTCCGCTGGTAACTATCTTTTTATTTTTTTTAATATTTTATTTATTTATTAGAAGCGAACGCACAAGAGTTGAACCTACGGCATATAAAATTATACAGTTATTGTACCGTTTCAATTTTAACTTTTTAGCTTTGAATGAGAAAGAATTTGAATTAGAATTAGCTTTCAAAGAAAGGAGAAAAAGCAAGAAAAGGGGAAGAGTGAGGTGCAAGGATAGGACCCCTAGACTACCAAAGTAGTGTAGCCACAGTGTGAATATAAGAAAGAAAGGAGAGAGGAATGGAATAAAATAAAAGGACAAAAAGAAAAAGAGAAAGAGAAATGCCTGCCTCTCGTCCCTCCCTCCCTCCCCACCCACCCACCTCACCCAACCCCTAGTTAGATTCAAACCCAAAGTTGTGTTGCACCATAGGATAGGACATAGGACAAAGGACATTTGTTTATAATTTTTTTTATTAGCAATAACCGATTTTCAATGTTTAAAACTGAGTTATAAACATCAACTTAATTCAATGTTTGTACATAACACACTAATGATTATTATCTTATATTTTTTTGAAAATAAAAGTGAGTAAAGAGAAATACCATTATTAATCAATAAAATTATAATTCCGTAATAATTAGTTGGTATAAGAGAAAAAAGACAAAAAAGTAAAAAAAAACAAATAAGAAAAAATATTATATGTATATAAATGAAAAACCACACAATATATTGTAAATAAAACAACTACAAATAATAATATCAGTAAAGACATGCATATATCCTAGTATACCAATGAATTATTTTCATCAAATCCCGCAGGGTGCCCGTCGAGCCGTGATGCCAAGAACAGCTACTTCTCTAAATACTGTATATATGGAGACCATATCTGTTCAAAAGAATTATACTTGTCCAGAAGGACAAATCTAATTCTTTCCAAGTTTAACGTCTCCAACATCTCTGATGCCCACATTTTAATTGTTGGGGATAATGTTCCCTTCCAAAATTTCAGTATTATTTTTTTCCCTAATATCAAACAATAATCAAGGAAATTTCTTTGATCTAGTGTAAATATCAAATTAGACTCAGGAATTCCCAGTATTATTAACTTTGGGTCAGGGTCCAGTTGAACTTTAAGAACTTCAGAAATAACTTTAAAAATTTCTGTCCAATAATAATTCAATTTAGGACATGTAACAAAACTGTGTGTTAAATTTGCATCTAAATTCTTACATTTATCACAAATAGAGGAGAGATTAGGAAATATATATTATTTAATTTAGTTTTCGAATACTGTAATCTGTATAATACTTTAAATTGTATTAATATATATCTAGCATTTAACGAGCACCGATGTATTCGTTGTAAACTTTCTTCCCAATTTTCTTTGGTTATAGGTGATCCAATTTCATTTTCCCATGCTTGACGATATGTTTCAGTTATTGGATTCTCCTTATCCATAATGATGTTATATATATAAGCTATTAATTTTTCTGTGGTTGGATGCAAGTTAAACAAAGGACATTTATTGTCACATACACCAATTGGTGCAGTGAAATTTGACTTGCCGTGCAGCACACAGATAAAGATAAGACACAACACCAAAGAATTAACAATGAACATAAAAACATCCCTCCCACAATGGTTCCCACTGTGAGGGAAGGCACAAAGTCCAGTCCCATCCCCATGTCCACCCATAGTCGGGCCTATTGAGGCCTCCGCAGTCGGCACTACGGCGGCCCGATGTTTTAGGCCTTCTTGCCAGGTAATGGTGCTCCGGCGTCGGGAGATTCCTCACAGCGGCTTGGGACACCAGGAACGGCCGCTTCCCTACCGGAGACGTGGTTTCTGGAGCCGACAGGCCGCGCTGGATGGAGCTCCACGACTGGTGATCTCGCCAAGAGATCCCAGGCTCCCGATGTTCAAGTTCAGCGCCCCTGCCGCCATACTATCCTTGTAAGAAAGCAGTGAAGGGTGTCCATGTCTTGGCAGGAAAAATGATCTGGTTTTTCTGCCAAGACAAGTCTAATATTTTCAAGACGTAGTGCGTGTAACTATCTTCATGAATGCACTATTTGCCAAAGGCAGCATTTGCATCCAGGCACCATCTTGCCTGATCTCAACATCTCGGTACAGATCTCAACATCTAGGTACTACTGAAGGAGTGCAGCATAGATTTACAAGGTTAATTCCCGGGATGGCGGGACTGTCATATGCTGAGAGAATGGAGCGGCTGGGCTTGTACACTCTAGAGTCTAGAAGGATGAAAGGGGATTTTATTGAAACATATAAGATTGTTAAGGGTTTGGACACGCTAGAGGCAGGAAACATGTTCCCGATGTTGGGGGAGTCCAGAACCAGGGGTCACAGTTTAAGAATAAGGGGTAAGCCATTTAGAATGGAGATGAGGAAACACTTTTTCCCTAGCATTTGTACTGTATCAACTCAATAACATGGCAGTCAGTTATACCATTCTACTGAATGCTTCCCTGTTTCGACTAATGCAATCAACCCGACGTGCCCAAACAAATAGATCAAATGGAACAAGTTGGCCTACAACTTTAGACTGTGCACGCCATAGGCAAGAAGAAGACTGAATGGTTTTGAACCTAATCCTGGATAGTACTTGATGGACACCACCATACAAAAGTGATCTCTGCTGATACTGCACATTTGACCCAACAGAAATATCCCAGGCAGTTCCCCAGGCCCATCATCCATCTCAAATAGTTGCTGGGCCACATATTGGTGGCGGTGAGCCAAAGTCGGGACAAGGAGGTGGAGGAAGGGAGAGATGTAAGGAGGGTAGTCCAGAGCTGTAGATTTGTCCGCCAATATTAGAGCAACTAAACGCTGGATATATTACAGAAGAGTGGACAGCTCGTGATTGGGGAGATGGAGGGGTTCGAAAACCAGGATGGGAACTTTAGAACTGCAGCACTGTTGAATCAGGAGTCGGTGTACAGCAGGAGATGAGGCTAAGGAGGGGAGGAGGGAAGAGTCATTCAAAGTTGGCTCCTCCTGATTACCATCCAATGCTAAAGGGCGTGCGTGGGAACTTTGGTTAGAAGTCAACTTTGAACCAGTCCTCAATGGCATTCCATGTGGTGCTGGCTCGAAGGGCCGAATGGCCTCCTCCTGCACCTATTTTCTCTGTTTTCTATGAATGAGGTGACGTGTAAGAAGTTTATCATTCATCTCAGGATGGTACAGTGGTGCAGTGGTAGAGTTCTTGCCCCACAGCATCAGAGACCCAGGTCAGACCCGTGCCCTCAGGTGCTGCCCATGCGGAGTTTGCACGGTCTCCCTCAGACTGCATCATTGTCCTCTGGGTGCTCCAGCTCCCACCCACATTCCAAAGGCTTTGTAGGTTAATTGGTCCTCTGTAAATCGCCCCAAGCGTGAATGGAGAGAGGGTGCGAAAGTAGAAATAACATGGAACTCGTGTGATGGTCGGCGCGGACTCGGTGGGCCGAAGGGCCTGTTTCCGTGCTGTACCTCTGAACAAAACTACACATGCTTGGTCGCGCAGCAGGGGAGGCCGGAGGAGGAATCATTGCTTGAAAACTAACCATTGCTGACGTCGTTGCTTTGTGTTCTTGCTCCACAGAACTATTTTCAGGATGCTTGGAATGTATTTGATTTTGTCACAGTCTTGGGCAGCGTCACTGATATATTAGTGACAGAGTTTTGGGTAAGTGTGATCCAAAAAGCATTTAAACTGATCTACAATGCTCGCAGCTCCGCAGGAGGGGTGTACGGTGGGTTGGGGGGGGGGGGGGGGGGCAGCAAGGAGATGATCTTTTTTGCCTCCCATCGCCCAAGTGCGTGGTGCTTAACGTGGTTAAGATGCCCCCGCCCCAGATGTAGTGAGATTTAAGTCTCTTTGATGTTACAAAGTCAGGTTATTGGTGATTCATAGGTCCCAGAACGCCACCATCTGCCCCTGCTGTGTATGTAGATCTGTTCTCATCAGTGTCTGTGCATGTAATCCCGGTGACAAAATGTGTAGAGGATGCAGCATACTCAATCAATCAGCAGGAGGGCTCCACAGCCTAATGGTACAGGCGAGGGAAGGCTGGCCTCCCGGCCAGACTGTTATAATCAGCTCAGCACAACGCAAGTCTTCCCTGGTCTTCCTTGCCGCAATGCAGCTCCAGAACTCCGGCTGTAAGGGGATAAATTCGCCCAAGGGATTCCCGAAAGGGAACGTTGCGTTTCCCGTGCAGAGGAGGTGGGCGGAATTCCTGGAGGTTTAGAGGACCGAGTTTCTAATGCCCCTGTCCCACTTAGGAAACCTGAATGGAGACTTTGCCCCCACCCAAGGTTTCCGTGCGGTTCCCGGAGGTTTTTGTCAGTCTCCCTAATGGTCGAAAGTGGTTTCCGTTTTAAAAATCGGTAATTTTTTAGTCGAAGCCGGTTGCGATGCTAGTTGAAGGTGGTTGCCGGAGGTTGCAGGTAGTGGAAGGTAAGACCTCCCTGGTGGAATAAAACTGGGTGAAAAAAAGGTCTCACCTTCCACTACCTGCAACCTCCGGCAACCACCTTCAACTAGCATCGCAACCGGCTTTGACTAAAAAATTACCGATTTTTAAAACTATTTTAAGTCGCGGCCAGTTTTGAATTTTTTGAAATAATCGCCCGGACATAGAATAAGCGGAAACCACTTTCAACCATTAGGGAGACCGACAAAAACCTCCGGGAACCGCACGGAAACCTTGGGTGGGGCGCAAAGTCTCCAGAGGTTTCCGTTCAGGTTTCCTAAGTGGGACAGGGGCATTAGTCCTCGCCTATCTGCTTCCCGCTGCAGTGGAGTTAATGTACGGGACAACTTGGGACAACTCTCCCAATGTTGTTTGCAAGCACCAAGGTGACTCCAGCATCTGATCATTGATCCTCAGAGAGCGGACGCCACTTGCCTCTGTTTGTGCTTGCCTTCAGCTCGAGAAGGGTCTCAACCTGAAACGTCACCCATGCCTTCTCTCCAGAGATGCTGCCTGACCCACTGAGTTACCCCAGTTTAATATATTCTCCTACTGTGTGTACCCCTATCAAATACTCTTAGAGTACAGCCTGTAAGTCTTAGCTTGATGTAAAGGGACTGTAACTTAGCGACTAAATGTTTAAGAAGGAACTGCAGATGCTGGAAAATCGAAGGTAGACAAAAATGCTGGAGAAACTCAGCGGGTGAGGCGGCATCTGTGGAGCGAAGGAAATGGGCAACGTTTCGGGCCGAAACCCTTCTTCTTCGGACTTTTTCAGAGGGAGGAGGAGAATTTCTTCAATGTAGGCATACCTTGAGGCGATTTCACAGTGGAGGGTTTCGGCCCGAAACGTTGCCTATTCCCTTCGCTCCATAGATGCTGCCTCACCCGCTGAGTTTCTCCAGCATTTCTGTCTACCCATAACTTAATGACAATGTGTTGCGGGGAGGAAAGGATGAATATTTATTATTGAGGATGATGTGTGCGTAAATGGAGAAGATGTTTGGCTCTGTGAACAAGAAGGGGGTGTTTGCTAATTGTTTATTTCAGTTTTCTCCTTTGAAAGGTACGTGTTAAAGTGGTGAACGGGAGCATATTCAGTGTGGAATGTTTTTTTGCTGCATGCCTGATGATCCATGATTACAGTGATGGATTGGTTGGACTCCAGTACCTGGCAACAAGCAGGGACTGGACACCTCGTGGGGATTAGTTCTTGCTGTGTCCAGGCCTGGTTAGAATCAAAGTGTTCCATTGAACATTAGCCCCCTGTACTATCGACAGAGATTAATACAATGCAGGCCAAGTGTGCCCACTCTCTTGTGCGGGAGTCTTGCTCACTTAACTCACAGTCTTTTCTCACAGAGAATTGTGAGTCTGTGGAATTTTCTGCCTCAGAGGGCGGTTTGGACACGCTAGAGGCAGGAAACATGTTCCCGATGTTGGGGGAGTCCAGAACCAGGGGCCACACAGTTTAAGAATAAGGAGTAGGCCATTTAGAACAGAGACGAGGAAACACTTTTTCCCTCAGAGAGTTGTGAGTCTGTGGAACTCTCTGCCTCAGAGGGTGGTGGAGGCCGGTTCTCTGGATACTTTCAAGAGAGAGCTAGATAGGGCTCTTAAAGATAGTGGCGTCAGGGGATATGGGGGGAAGGCAGGGGATATGGGGGGAAGGCAGGGGATATGGGGGGAAGGCAGGAACGGGGTACAGAACTCAAGTACTTTATGAATTAACTCATAGAGTAATGGAGTGATACAGTGTGGAAACAGGCCCTTCGGCCCAACAAGAGCTAGATAGGGCTCTTAAAGATGGTGGAGTCAGGGGATATGGGGGGAAGGCAGGTACGGGGTACTGATTGGGGATGATCAGCCATGATCACATTGAATGGCGATGCTGGCTCGAAGGGCCGAATGGCCTACTCCTGCACCTATTGTCTGCTGTCTATTAACCTCGATGCTCAATTTGGGCTCCAGAGAGTTTAATGACCACAATTTGCATTCTGTTGCCTGTAAGTTAACCCTCTTTGTCCGAATGGCAACACCTTGCTCGAGAGTAAAGTGCAAAGCCATGGACAAGGATGAGTGTCCCTCCCCAATCCACACTTGTGAACCATTCCTGTGTGTGCCAGTGTGTCGTTATTGTATGCTGATGTAGATGATCAGCAGAGGTAGAAAGTGCGAAAGTGCCGTTAATGATTGTCTTTTTATCTTGTTTTATCTTTTCACATGCTGTCTTTAATCTGTGCTTAAATGGCTCAACGCCTTCTGAAATAACTCATCCAATCAAAATGCACTATGAAATTCATGTGTCCATCCATGTATGCGTGCGTCTCTGTCTCCATGCCAACTAATTTTTAAACGGGTTGCAAACCAATCCCAATGCAATCCAATTCCAATCATCCATCAACAACATCTACATATAGACCACGGTTGGTTTGTAACTTTTTGAGCCTAATGCATTCACGATCTAAGTACCCTTGGCATGGCACGCACTGCTGAACTGTGAACCACTGCTGCTACCACCTTGCATTGTGTTTTTTGGCATGGCTTTCGGACTCCCCCAAAGCACTTCCGAATCATAGAGGTGTTTAAGAAGGAACTGCAGATGCTGGAAATATCGAAGGTAGATAAAAATGCGGGTGAGGCAGCATCTATGGAGCGAAGGAATAGCTGACGTTTCGGGTCGAGACCCTTCTTCAGACTGCCCCCCCCCCCCCTCCTCCACATCAGTCTGCAGAAGGGTCTCGACCCGAAATGTCACCTATTCCTTAGCTCCATAGATGCTGCCTCACCAGCTGAGTTTTTATCTACACGCTGAGCATTTTAATCCGCCTTCTAAATCATAGAGGTTAGTTTTACCAATGCCTTAGCATAGCCTGCACAAAGCTAGACCTTAGTTTAGTTGTAGTTTCGAGACACAGCGCGGAAACAGGCTCTTCGGCCCACCGAGTCCGCACCAACCAGCGATCCCCGTACACTAATACTGTCCCACACACACTAGGGACAACTTATATTTATGCCAAGCCAATTAACCTTCAAACCTGCACGTCTTTGGAGTGTGGGAGGAAAAAGAAGATCTCGGAGAAAAACCACGCAAGTCACGGGGAGAACGTACAAACTCTGTACAGACAGCACCCGTAATACACATGCTTAGGAAGGGACTGCAGATGCTGGTTTACACCAAATCCAGACACAAAATGCTGGAGTAACTCAGCGGGACAGGCAGCATCTCTGGAGAGAAGGAATGGGTGACGTTTTGAGTCGAGACACTTCTTATTTACACACTAGACAATAAGGTGTCTTCTATTTCTTCAAAGGCAAGTTGAACAAATCTACAGGGCAGGTATTTTTGCTTTCTATATTACACTCCTTTGGTCAACTGATTTAATCATCACATGACGTTGTTATACCATGGAAACCACTGCTGTCTTTGGCACCTTAGCTTACCTAGATGCCGAACATCCCCAGATCTCCACTCTTGAATATTACTTTGTGTAGGAAAGAACTGCAGATGCTGGTTTAAATCGAAGGTGGATGCAAAATGCTGGAGTAACTCAGCGGGACAGGCAGCATCGCTGGAGAGAAGGAATGGGTGACTTTTCGGGACGTGAAGACTGGAGAAGGTTCACGACCCGAAACGTCACCCACTCCGCCTCTCCAGAGATGCTGCCTGTCCCGCTGAGTTAAGGGCCTGTCCCACCTTCACGACCTAATTCACGACCTCTGCCGAGTTTGCCCTTGACTCGTACTCGCAGCACGGTCGTCACGAGGTCGTAGGTAGGCCGTAGCAGGCCGTGATGCTGGTCGTAGGTACTCGAGGCATCAAGTAGGTCGGGGCGTTTTTCTAGCACGATGAAAAATGTCCACGAGGAAAAAAGGTCGTGAATTAGGTCGTGAAAGTGGGACAGGCCCTTCACTCCAGCATTTTGTGCCTAACCATAGGCCTCAGTTTTGTGTTTAGTTTAGTTTTGAGATACAGCGTGGAAAGAGGCCCTTCGGCCCACCGAGTCCCGCCAGGCTCCACCGCTCTCTAACAGGCTCTCTAACGCTCCACCGAATCCGCAGTGCACCCGAAACATCGAAAGTCGAAACGTGAAACGTCGCCATTTCCTTCTCTCCGGAGATGCTGCCTGTCCCGCTGAGTTACACCAGCACTTTGTGTCTCTATTGAATATTAATTTGTCCATTCCAAAAGATCCCCAGTACGTAAAAGACTGCTGTACTAAAATCTTCCCTGTACTAAGGTCTTCTTACCACAGTTTTATTTTCCCAATCACTCAATTAATAAATTCATAAATTATAGGAGCAGAATGAGGCCATTCGGCCCCTCAAGTCTACTCCGCCATTCAATCATGGCTGATCTATCTTTCCCTCTGAAACCCATTCTCCTGCCTACTCCCCATAACCCCAGTTCCCCCCCCTCCCCCAATAGTCAAGAATCCAGCAATGCCCACCTTAAAAATATCCATTGACTTGGCCTCCACTGCAATCAATTCCACAGATTCACCACCCTCTGTCTAAAGAAATTCTTCCTCAATCTATTAGTATCTAGGTAATTTGATGATTCTGTGCAGGCAGATTCCACTACCACCTGTATTAGTGCCTTTGGCCCACTTCGACAAAAGATTTTATGCCAATACTTGACTGGGCTTATATTCACTGGCATTTAAATCTTATAGAAACATGTAAAATTCTTATGGGATTGGACAGGCTAGAGGTGACTGAGCAATGCAGTCCGCCTTTAACGTCTGATTCTCATCTCCCCTTTTGCAGGAAAATTGTTCCTGATGTGGGGGAGTCCAGAACCAGAGGGTCACAGTTTAGGAATAAGGGGTTGGCCATTTAGGACTGAGATGAGGAAGAACTTTTTCACCCAAAGTGTTGTGAATCTGTCGAATTCTCTGCCACAGAAGGCACTGGAGGGCAATTCACTTACACCTTATTCTTAAACTGTGTGTGGCCCCTGGTTCTGGACTCCCCCAACATCGGGAACATGTTTCCTGCCTCCAGCATGTCCAAACCCTTAACAATCTTATATGTTAAAATTAGATCCCCTCTTATTCTTCTAAACTCCAGAGTGTACAAGCCAGTTTCAAGACAGAGTTAGATATAACTTATGGAATCAAGGCATATGGGGAAAAGTAGGAACGGGGTACTGATTCTGGATGATCAGCCGCGATTATATTGAATGGCGGTGCAGGCTCGAAGGGCCGAATTGCCTCCTCCTGCACCTATTTTCTATGTTTCTAAATCCAACATTAATCCCACGAATCCCACCTGTGAACCTGAACACCAACCTTTGCCTCTTTGTTATGTTTGTCTAATCTCCCGAGCAGATCAAAGATTTGCTTTAGTGAGTAAAAGGATTTGGTGGCTGGCAGTGAGAAAAACCGCAAGGAATAAATAAGATTGCTACAAAGCCAACCGATGATTAGCAAAGTCAGTGATTAAATTATAAACCAAGAAACAGAAGCTGACACCAGTATCTTTAAACTTCAGAGATACAGCGCAGAAACAGGCCCTTCCTGGCGACCACCCTGTACACTAACTCGATCATTCTCTGCCTCAGTGGGCGGTGGAGGCAGCTCTCTGGAGAGAACCTGCCTCCCTAGTGGGCCTTAGTGAGATCACACCTGGAGTATTGTGTGCAGTTTTGGTCCCCTAATTTGAGGAAGGACATTCTTCCTATTGTGGGAGCCCAGCGTAGGTTTACAAAGTTAATTCCCGGGATGGCGGGACTGTCATATGCTGAGAGAATGGAGCAGCTGGGCTTGTACACTCTGGAGTTTAGAAGAATGAGAGGGGATCTAATTGAAACGTATAAGATTGTTAAGGGTTTGGACACACTGGAGGCAGGAAACATGTTCCCGGTGTTGGGGGAGTCCAGAACCAGGGGCCGCACAGTTTAAGAATAAGGAGTAAGCCATTTAGAACGGAGACGAGGAAACTCTTTTTCTCACACAGAGTGGTGAGTCTGTGGAATTCTCTGCCTCAGAGGGCGGTGGAGGCCGGTTCTCTGGATGCTTTCAAGAGAGAGGGCTCTTAAAAATAGCGAAGTCAGGGGATATGGGGAGAAGGCAGGAACGGGGTACTGATTGGGGATGATCAGCCATGATCACATTGAATGGTGGTGCTGGCTCGAAGGGCCGAATGGCCTACTCCTGCACCTATTGTCTATTGTCTTAACCCCACACACTAGGAACAATTTACAATTTTACCGAAGCCAATTAACCTACAAACCTGCACGTCTTTGGACTGTGAGAGGAAATCCAAGCACCTTGAGAAAATCCGTGCAGGGGAGAATGTACAAACTCTGTATAGACAGCACCCGTAGTCAGGATCAAACCCGGGTCTCTGGCGCAGTACGGCAGCAACTCTACCGCTGCCCCACCGTGCTGCCCTCAAACGGATTATCTTACATTCATTCACGTGTTTGAGATGGACGGCTGTTTAAATCTTTAGAATCAAAAGCTCCTTCAGATTGCGTTTCAGCCTCTAGTCATATTAGCTTCCACTTCCTGCTTTGGGCTCTTCCACCGCGAATGCGTGTAAAAGCCTTGTGCATGTGCCTGACTGTGCTGATGCTGCCAAATATCCATGTGACAATGGATAAGAATCCTTCATTACGAAAAGCAATATCCCAGAACAGACTAGCACAGGTGTCAGGGGTTATGGGGAGTAGGCAGGAGAATGAGGTTGAGAGGGAAGGGTAGATCAGCCACGATTGAATGGCGGAGTAGACTTGATGGGCCGAATGGCCTAATTCTGCTCCTATAACTTAAGAACGTGAAGATTAATAGCTCTGACAATTGATGTGCAATCAATTTATAAGTTAAAACTGGCAAATTGTCAGATAACAAAATTCTTCTTTGAATAAGAGTGTAAGTAAATAACTATGTTGAATAATGGGTTAGCACCAACTTTTAGCCTCCACGTTTAGTTTTGTTAGGGGATACAGCATGGAAACGGGCCCTTCAGCCCACCTTGTCCATGCCGACCATTCATCACCCGCACACTAGTCCAATGTTATCCCACTTAAGCATCCTATAACACAAGGGGCAATTTGCGAGGGACTCGAGCAAACATTGAAAGGGATATTGTAAATGTAACGTTGGGGGCGTGGCAACAGCAAGATGAAGGATTCATTGGATTTTGTTTTTATTTTTATTGCTCTTTGGCCTTTCTGTGTGCAGGGATAGTGAGAGTTGGGTCATCGTCATTGATGGACAACGGCATGAGCGGAAATGTTAATTAGGTGCATGAACTTCAAAAGAGCTGCTGATTTATCCAAGGCCCAACCACCCCCTCACCCCCCCCCCCCCCCCCCCCCCCCCCCACACCCTCCCAGCTCTATGCAAAGACAGATTCCAGGTTGCTGCATTTTGCTCTTGCACGACAGACAAGGGAGTCTACACTTAATTATACGAGTTGCGTTTTGATATCTACAGTGTGCTTGCCTCTCTTGCTTACGGTGCATCCTTGCTGTGTGGTAGACTCCACGTTATGCCTTGCTTGTGTCAAAGAACAGTGCATTTGGTTGTGTTAAAAATATATAGATATGCAAATGTTTATATATCTTTTAACACCATAACGAGGAAACCCGTTCTTTCCCATGATTGGATGATGGCCAGACTTGTTTAACGGGAGTGTTCTCTTGAGTGGCATTCTTGACTGGTGCAAGCAGAGGGGAACGGTTCCATGCAGGCCGCCATCTTTAATCTCTGCTCCTTGTCTCGCCTTTTTGCAGAAAAACATCATCAACCTGAGCTTCTTGCGGCTCTTCCGCGCAGCCAGGCTCATCAAGCTGCTGAGGCAAGGATACACCATCCGCATCTTACTGTGGACGTTCGTTCAGTCCTTCAAGGTAAGGCCTGCCGCTGGCTTTGGTGCCTCACTGAGCCTTAAGGGCCTGTCCCACTTACGTGTCCTTGGCAGGCAAATTACGCGACCTCATTGTCGCGTTGAGGCGCACGGGCATCGCGGGGCCGGTCCCACTGAGAAGCGCGGAGGGGCATGTAGTTGTGCGCGACATCGCGCGGGGCTCTGAAATATTTGTAGCGAACAAAATCTTGGCGCGCCAACGGTCTGTCGCGTAACTGACGGCCAAAGTGGGACAGGCCCAAGACCCAGGCGCGACGCAACGTCTCACCTCCAACAGCAGCAGATCGGGCAAACGATCGCCGAGCTCGGCCTGGGGCTCACGGCCGTTGCGGTCCGGATCCGCCCCCACTTCTACTCCGAAAAAAATTGAAGATAGACACAAAATGCTGGAGTAACTCAGCGGGACCGGCAGCATCTCTGGAGAGAAGCAACGGGTGACGTTTCGAGTCCAGACACTTCTTTCAGACTGAAGAATAGTCTCGACACGAAACATCACCCATTCCTTCCCTTCAGAGATGCTGCCGGTCCCGCTGAGTTACTCCAGCATGTTGTGTCCATCTTCAAATGATGTCACGCGCTCCAGACGGCTGTGCGGGCACATGAAGTCGGACCTTCGCGGGACCGTAGCGCCTCAACGCGACCACGAGGTCGCGTAATTAGCATGCCAAGGACACGTAAGTGGGACAGGGGCTTAAAGATGCCCACTCCTGTTAACAATGCAGTGCACCTGTCGATGGTGCAGATTTTGCAGTTCAGTCTATTAATGTCACGTGCACCAAGCTACAGTGAAAAGTTGTCTTTGTTGCATGCTATCCAGTCAGCGGAAAGACTTTTAAAACATTTCAAAATATGCTTTATTCGAGAAATAAATATATAACAATACATGATCCGTACACTCTCGGAGCCTATACATACATTCCAATACTGGTTACACAAATTATACACTCATGTGGCCCACTGGCGTGGAATCCCTTCCATTATTTTTGAGGGGCGTCTCCACCATACCGTGCCCCCCCATGTCCAGCAGCGGAAGGACCCTAGACTGTGGCCCTCCCCCACCGAGCCTTGGCGTTGGCTGCACCGAGCTTCAGTGCGTCCCTCAGCACGTACTCCTGCAGTCTGCAGTGGGCCAGTCGGCAACATTCCCCGACGGACATCTCGCTCCGCTGGGAGGTCTATACATGATTACAGTCAAGCCGTCCAGATACAGGATCAAGGGAATAATTTTTAGTGCAGGATAAGGTACAGTAATGTCCGGTTAAAGATAGACTGAGGGTCTCCAATGAGGTAGATGAAAGGTCAGGACCTCTCTCTCGTGGATACCTGTCGACGGTGCAGGTTTTGCAGTGGTAGTTCAGAACAAGGGGTCACAGTTTAAGGATGAGGGGGAAGTCTTTTAGGACCGGGATGAGAAAATCATTTTTCACACAGAGAGTGGTGAATCTGTGGAATTCTCTGCCACAGAAGGTAGTTGAGGCCAGTTCATTGGCTATATTTAAGAGGGAGTTATAACCATATAACCATATAACAATTACAGCACGGAAACAGGCCATCTCGGCCCTTCAAGTCCGTGCTGAACAACTTTTTTCCCTTAGTCCCACCTGCCTGCACTCATACCATAACCCTCCATACCCTTCTCATCCATATGCCTATCCAATTTATTTTTAAATGATACCAACGAACCTGCCGCCACCACTTCCACTGGAAGCTCATTCCACACCGCTACCACTCTCTGAGTAAAGAAGTTCCCCCTCATGTTACCCCTAAACTTCTGTCCCTTAATTCTAAAGTCATGTCCTCTTGTTTGAATCTTCCCTATTCTCAAAGGGAAAAGCTTGTCCACATCAACTCTGTCTATCCCTCTCATCATTTTAAAGACCTCTATCAAGTCCCCCCTTAACCTTCTGTGCTCCAGAGAATAAAGACCTAACTTATTCAACCTATCTCTGTAACTTAGCTGTTGAAACCCAGGCAACATTCTAGTAAATCTAGTAAATAGATGTGGCCCTTGTGGCTAAAGGGATCAGGGGGTATGGAGAGAAGGCAGGTACAGGATACTGAGTTGGATGATCAGCCATGATTATATTGAATGGCGGTGCAGGCTCGATGGGCCGAATGGCCTACTCCTGCACCTATTTTCTATGGTTCAATATTATAGGTCCATGAGGGGAGTTAAAACTCGATTTGAGTTCTAAACGTGGGCTGAGAGGGTCAGTGTGTGGGTCAGGTTTTGCAGTGGGACTTCAGTTTATATTGACACCATTTGTTTGACCATGAGCAGATCTTGTTCACCATCTCATGGACCTTACCTCAATCCTCTTTACTCAAAGGAAATCAACCCCCAACTTCTGCAGTCTGATTCTCTCCCTGTAATCCCTTAATCCAAATCTTTTCTGAGTCCTTTTTTAGGAGCCAGCACATGCTTCCTCAAGCCTAGTAACCTAAACTGGACTGCTGATGCCTCATGTGGATCAGCCAGTGGTATAGAAACATTCCACAATGTGTCCCTGTTTTTGTATTAATTGTCTTATTAATGAATCCAAGGATCTCACACACTGTATTGATCACTCTCTCAACCTGCCCAACCACTCTCAGACATTAATGGACTCACACGCCCTTTGCAATCAAACCAGTTAAGGACCTGTCCCACAAACGCGACCTTTATTGGCGACTGCCGGCACCTGTCATAGGTCGCCGAAATTTTCAACATGTTGAAAATTCAGCGGCGACCAGAAAGACTTAACGACTCTTTGGAGACCTCTCACCACCATAGGCTGTATGGTTGTGAGAGGTCTCCTACGGTGGTGAGAGGTCTCCCGCAACATGTTGCCAGGGCTCGCCTGCATGGCCATGGGAGTTCTCCTATGGTCGTGAGAGGTCTCCTATGGTTGTGAGAGGTCTCCTATGGTTGTGAGAGGTCTCCTATGGACCTCTCGTCTGCAAACAGTAGTAGCGTATTTCTGGTCGCCGCTGAATTTTCAACATGTTGAACATTTCGGTGAACTATGACTGGTGCCGGCAGTCGCGTAAGTGGGACTGGCCCTTTATCGTCTTTCCTTATTGCTTCTACCGAGGTGTGTCATTACCTGCGTGGACGATTTTATTTTTCAGGCCTTGCCTTATGTCTGTCTATTGATCGCGATGCTGTTCTTCATTTATGCTATCATTGGAATGCAGGTGAGTCAAGGTTTCTCTTTGTAATCTGAGGGTTTGGGTAGATGGGGGAGGGAATGTCCACAATTTGGAACATTCTCCAACACTACTGATGAACCTTAGACACAAAATGCTGGAGTAACTCAGTGGGACAGGCAGCATCTCTAGAGAGTAGGAATGGGTGATGTTTTGGGTCGAGACCCTTCTTCAGGCTGAAGGAGGACTTATTCAGTCTGAAGGAGGGTCTCGACCCAAAACATCACCCATTCCTTCTCTCCAGAGTTGCTGCCTGTCCCGCAGAGTTACTCCAGCAATCTATCTTCAGCATATTTCCTACACCACTGATGGCTTTGTTGTGTTAGGTTATCAGTGATTAAACTGTTGTTGTATCGACCCGGCACAGACCTATTTGCACTTCATACTGATTTTTTTTTTAAATCTTGTTTCTCTGGGTGTCTACATTTTTAATTAATTAAGTTGTTACATCGAATGGAAGCTGCATTCCAAATCTCGTTGTACCTCTGTGCAATGACAATAAAATATATTATTATTATTATTATCATCATTAATTTAACAAAAAAACATAAAATTGCATTTAATACATAATATCAGTTACCTAACCTGGAGATAAGCTGCTATTTTCATCCAATGTTTGCGAAGGACATTTTAGCTAGCGCTGTGTTGCATTGGCATGGACTCAGTGGGCGGAAGCATTGGCGGAAATCCTGGGGGGGACGGGGGGGACATACCCCCCCCCCCCCCCATGTTTTGAGAGGTGGGGAACAATCCCCCTCCCCATGTTTGTGAAACATGTTGAAGCAAAACCGCCCGGGACTGGCTGCAGCGCCCAGGTGGTCTTGCCTGCCCCGGGACTGGCTGCAGTTCCCAGGTGGTCTTGCCTGCCCCGGGACTGGCTGCAGTTCCCAGGTGGTCTTGCCTGCCCCGGGACTGGCTGCAGTTCCCAGGTGGTCTTGCCTGCCCCGGGACTGGCTGCAGTTCCCAGGTGGTCTTGCCTGCCCCGGGACTGGCTGCAGTTCCCAGGTCGCAAAATCTAATTGGAAACAAATACGCCTGCGGGCTGGATGATTTTGGGTTAAGGGCCAGATCCGGCCCGTGAGCCGTAGGTTGCTAACCCCTGTCCTAGATGCCGGGCCTCACTGTGTCACCCCATGTTTTAAAAGCGATTTCCGCCCATGGGGCTGAACGGCCTGTTTCCTTGCTGCATCTCTAAACTAAAGCTGCCCGTTAAATTGTTTGTGGATGACAACACTAGTCAACCTCTTGCAAGCTGGGACGGGCAACGTTGTCCAATGATGGGGCACGGTTCTGTGGTCACCCAGAGCTGATGTGACAAAGTTAACCATCTAACAGCAAACTCTAACCTCACCCACTACCCCCCCCCCCCACCACTCCCCCCACCTGACCCGCTGAGTTACTCCAGCACTCTGTGTCCTTCTTTAATATAATCCAGCACCTGCAGTTCTTTGATTCTACCATCTCAGGCTGGTGTTTGGTTTTGCAGGTGTTTGGGAACATTGCCGTGGATGATGATGAAGACAGTGAGATCAACCATCACAACAACTTCAGGACATTCTTCCAAGCCCTCACCCTACTTTTCCGGTGCGTATTATTTGAGTCTTTATTGCTTTTACGCATACACAAATAAAACACAAATATAACAACAAACATACAATACAGTGAAACGTACAACAGTGGAGCGGGGGGTTCAGTTTACAGTGAATGGTGCCGTATACAGAACTATTTTCTAATTAAAACATTTTCCAATAACTTGCATTATTGTCAATACAATTAAACAGTGTTGCTGTCTTTATTTCTATACCTAATCCATTTTTCCCATTTTCTGTTAAACCCGTCTTCTTTCACTCTTCGAGAATATGTCATTTTCTCCATGACAAATATTTCCTGTACTATGTCCAACCATTGTCTATGTCTGGGTGTGCCCGCTCGCTGCAAGCCACTTTCTTGTAATGGCCTTTCTGCCAGCTGTGAGTAGGGACCAATTACCGTACATCTTCCGCTCGCCTTCTGACGGCTGCTTGGGTGAAGGTCCACTAGACATAGGAGCAGAATTAGGCCATTCAGCCCATCGACTCTGCCATTCAATCATGGCTGATCTATTTTTCCCTCCCAACCCCATTCTCCTCCCTTCACTCAGTAACCTTTGAGACCCTTACTAATCAAAATCATGTTCATCTCAGCCTTCTTCCTCCTGCGTATGGCATGCACGTTGTACATCAACCTGTTCTATTTGGTCTTATTAGTGCACGTCGGGTTGATTGCATTAGTCGAAACAGGGTGGAGGTGAAGATTGCAACCTCCCACCCCATCTCCCCCTTAATAATACCCAATGACTTGGCCTCCACAGCCGTCTGTGGCAATGAATTCCACAGATTCATTATCCTCTGGCCAAAGAAATTCCTCCTCATCCCCATTCTAAAGTTTCTTCCTTTAATTGTGAGGCTGTACCCTCTGATTGTAGGCTCTCCCACTAGGGAGATAGACTCTCCCTACCTGGGACATATGACAATAAAACACTCTTCACTGTTGACTCTTGAGTTGCTGGCTGGCAAGGAAGGGCCGGAGCTAAGCTTGTGTCTATGTGTGTTTCAGGAGTGCCACAGGAGAGGCCTGGCACAGCATCATGTTATCGTGCTTGGGTGGCAAACTGTGTGACCCTCGCTCGGGCATCGTGGGCCACGAGTGCGGCAACGAGTTTGCCTATTTCTACTTTGTCTCCTTTATCTTCCTCTGTTCCTTCCTGGTAAGTGACACACCCAACTGCGGCGAAATGTGATCTTTTTACATGTGTAAAGAAATACGATACGATAAAAACGTTATTCACCGGCGCGGAATCAGTGAAAATAGCCAGCCGACAGTCACAACACACAACGCGGTGAACGATAAACTTGAAATTAAAAGTGAAAACAAAAAGAAAAAGACAAGCGACTGTTGGCCGGCAGAGAGTGGTGAGTCTGTGGAATTCTCTGCCTCAGGTTCTCTGGATGCGTTCAAGAGAGAGCTAGATAGGGCTCTTAAAAATAGCGGAGTCAGGGGATATGGGGAGAAGGCAGGAACGGGGTACTGATTGGGGATGATCAGCCATGATCACATAGAATGGCGGTGCTGGCTCGAAGGGCCGAATGGCCTACTCCTGCACCTATTGTCTATTGTCTATTGGCTGCTGTGTGCACAGCCCCTTCACCGGAACAAGCGGACAAACAAACACAAACTTATCCCCTGGGCAGAGGATTCTAAACTAGAGTGCCCTCCCCCCCCCCCCCCCTCCCCCACACCGGGTACCCCTTTGTCAAAGTCAAAAGTCAAAGTATTCTTCACTGTCATTCAGACCTTTCGGTCTGAACAAAATTTCGTTGCCTTGCAGTCATACATTTATTATTTATTTATTTATTTATTTTTTGAGGAATAATGTTGTTATGTTTTTTTTATTAATTAGAAACAATTACATAATTTAAGAAAAAGATACGTGTTCATTGCTGACATAATAAGAATCATTTTGTTCTTTGTAGCTATACATAATCAGTATTATTTATGTTAATCCTTGCTTAATAATTTTTTTTTTTCCAATTTTTATAAAGAAGAAAATAGTGGAAAAAGATTAAACAAAAAAAAATATATATATATATTTTAAAATTAGGAAATACATATATAAAGTTAGGAAATATATATATATATATATATATATATATATATATATATAAAAAGTTAGGAAAGAATGGAATATTCTACAGATTTTACAGCAGTCATACATTTAATAAAATAACAAAACACACAATAAACACAAATTTAACGTCCACCACCGTGAGTTCACCAGGCACCCCCTCACTGTGATGGAAGGCAAAAGTCTTAAAGTCTTTGTCTCTTCCCTCCTTGTTCTCCCACTGCCTCCCACAGCGGTTCCGCAGCTGGTCTTCACGGTGGTCCCCATTGTCTTCCCCTCCCCTCCCCTCCCCCCCTCACACTCATCGACCACCACTGAGGCCCACGTTGCTGCCACCAAGTCACAGAGAGTGGTGAGTCTCTGGAATTCTCTGCCACAGAAGGTAGTTGAGGCCAGTTCATTGGCTATATTTAAGAGGGCGTTAGATGTGGCACTTGTGGCTAAAGGGATCAGGGGGTATGGAGAGAAGGCAGGTACGGGATACTGAGTTGGATGATCAGCCATGATCACATTGAATGGCGGTGCAGGCTCGAAGGGCCGAATGGCCTACTCCTGCACCTATTTTTTTCTATGTTTCTATGTTTCTAAGTCTCTGAAATAAGTTCATGGTCATAAGTTGTAGGAGCTTAATATGGATAAAAACCTCTGCATCTCATTCCAACATAACTTCATAAATGATAGGAGTAGAAGTAACCATTCGGCCCATCACGTCTACTCCGCCATTAAATCATGGCTGATCTATCTCTCCCTCCTAACCCCATTCTCCTGCCTTCTCCCCATAACCCCTGACATCCGTACTAAACAAGAATCTGTCTATCTCTGCCTCAAATATATCCATTGATTTGGCCTCCACAGCCGCCTGTGGCAATGAATTCCACAGACTGCACTAAGTGTTGCACCCTTTATACTTTATCTGTTCACTGTGGACAGCTTGCTTGTATTCATGGGTAATAATTTTCTTGGGACTGAATAGCAAGCAGCCAAAAGCTTTTGGCTGAAAGTAGACACAAAAAGCCGGAGTAACTCAGCGGGACAGGCAGCATCTCTGGAGAGAAGGAATGGGCGACGTTTTGGGTCGAGACCCTTCTTCAGACCGAGTCGGATGAAAGGGAAACGAGGGATATAGACGGCGATATAGAGAGATACAGAACAAAGAAATGTAAGATATGCAAACGATGATCAAGGAAACGGTCCATTGTTAGCTGGGGGGGTAGGTGAAAATGAGTTACAGACGATGAAACTCACCAGGACGACAGTGAAACTAGTACTACAACTTGGGTAGGGGAGGGACGGGGAGAGAGGGGATGCAAGGGTGACATTTCTTCTTGATTTCTTGATTAATACGGGCGTCAGGGGATATGGGGAGAAGGCAGGAGAATGGGGTTAGGGGGGAGAGATAGATCAGCCAAGATTTAATGGCGGAGTAGACTCAATGGCCTAATTCTGCACCTATCACTTATGAACGTATGAAATCAATATTCATGCCGTTGGGTTGTAAGCTGCCCACACGAAATATGAGGTGCTGTTCCCCCAATTTGCGTTTGGTACCCCGGTACATGTGGTAATAATAAACTGAGCTATATGAGACTCGTCTTTGCAGGAAAATCAGTGCAATTTTTAAAGATATGGTCTCCTTTCATTGATTCTTTACAAGCATAGTATGGTGCAACACAACTTTGGAATTAAACTGATTTACGCACAGGGTGATGGGTGTGGGGAGAAACTAAGTACTGTAGGTATATCAACACGTCCTGGTCTTTTTTTTCCCTTTTCTTTTTATTATTTTTTGTTTTTGCCCTTTTTTTTAATTTTAAAAGTTATTACTTATTGGTGAGACCAATTCTGGAGCATGGTGTACAATTTTGGTCGCCTAATTATAAGAAGGATGTCAACAAAATAGAGAGCGTACAGAGGAGATTTACTAGAATGTTGCCTGGGTTCCAGCAACTAAGTTACCGAGAAAGGTTGAACAAGTTAGGTCTTTATTCTTTGGAGCGCAGAAGGTTAAGGGGGGACTTGATTGAGGTCTTTAAAATGATGAAAGGGATAGACAAAGAGTTGACGTGGATAAGCTTTTCCCATTGAGGGTAGGGAAGATTCAAACAAGAGGGCATGGCATGAGAATTAAGGGAACTTCTTTACTCAGAGAGTGGTGGCTGTGTGGAATGATCTTCCAGCAGAAGTGGTGGAGGCAGGATCGATTTTAACATTTAAAAGTAAAGTGGATAGGTATATGGACGGGAAGGGAATGGAGGGGTATGGTCTGAGTGCAGGTAGATGGGACTAGGGGAAAATAAATGGTCGGCACGGACTGGAAGGGCCGAGAAGGCCTGTTTCCGTGCTGTAATTGTTATATGGTTATTCACCTTTTTGTTTTTGTCTTTTTTCAATTTTTAAAGTTTCTACTTATTCACTTTTTCGTTTTTGTTTTTTTACATTTTTAAAAAATATTTTACTTATTCACTCTGCGACTTCTCTTTGGTAGTTTAGGGGTTTACACATTCACTAACTCTTTCACACTCTCTCTTGCTCTTTTTCTCTTTTTCCATTTCATTTTTGTCAAAATTAAAATGGAAGATGTACAATAAATGTATTTTGTCATATGCTGCGGTTTATACGACTGTCCACTGCTTCTGATAAACGTATTATTAAAAAAAATTTAAAAATAATAATACTGAGCTGAACTAGACTAAAGTAGTTCATAAAACTTGCGAGCTTTGTGTTTCTCCATTAGATGCTGAACCTCTTCGTGGCTGTGATCATGGACAACTTTGAGTATTTGACAAGGGACTCGTCCATCCTGGGGCCTCATCACTTGGATGAGTACGTCAGGGTGTGGGCTGAGTACGATCCTGCTGCCCGGTAAGTCTGTGTCTGCCGCAAGTCTCCTTCCCCGTGCAGAATTCCGGGAGATGGGAAAAAACATCAGCCGGAATCAAACAGAGCAGCCTAGGATCATAGAAACATTAAAAAATTGAAAATAGGTGCAGGAGTAGGCCATTCGGCCCTTCGAGCCTGCACCGCCATTCAATATAATCATGGCTGATCATCTAAAATCTAAAATCAGTACCCCGTTCCTGCTTTCCCCCCCATATCCCTTGATTCCGTTAGCCCTCAGAGCTAAGTCTAACTCTCTCTTGAATGCATCCAGTGAATTGGCCTCCACTGCCTTCTGTGGCAGAGAATTCCACAGATTCCACAACTCTCTGGGTGAAAAATCCGACAGGTTCAAAACGTTCCTGGTAAACCCAGAATGGCAACATCCACACTGGTGTTGGAAGCAGTGTTCCTTAACACCCACGGGACGGCGATAAGGTGCTCACTGTTTGGTCTGGGAGTCGAGGACAGTCGGCAACATCTCCCAGCTTGGACCCAAGCTCCACAGTTGTGGGCGGACGGGGATGGGAGGGACGGGGGTGAGGGGGGGGGGGCTTAGTTCCTGCATCCTTCTGGAAGACCTGACGTAGACATCTTCTTTCAGGAGGGTGGAACCTCCCTGTTTAACCTTTCTTGGTTAGTACAGGTGACAGAGGTTATGGGGAGAAGGCAGGAGAATGGGGTTAGGAGGGAGAGATAGATCACCCATGATTGAATGGCGGAGTAGACTTGATGGGCCGAATGGCCTAATTCTACTCCTATTCTTTATGATATAACCTCTTTAACCTCAGCTTAAAACATGATCAATTTCCAACTTTTCTGAGCTGCCATTGGGCTGAAATATTAATTCTATTCCTCTCTCTGCAGATACTGTCTGGCCCGCTGAATCCTTTTCTTATTTCCCATTTCCAGCCTCTGCAGTATTTTATTTCCGAGCCTTGATAATCCCCTCTGTAGCCTCCGTAGTTCTGTTGCTTCCTCCCCATACAGTGTTTGTGGATGCACATTACTAGCTGATCTGGCAATGGACCTTGTTGTCTTCATAAAACATTGCCTGCTGTAGGCATGTGCGCCCAGCTAGAGATTTGATTCGATTCCAACCGACCGCTCCCTGCAAATGCTCCAGAAAGCGAGAGACCATTTAATGAACCCCTCTGGTGTAAAAAAATGATAATTATATTGGCGATAGACACAAAATGCTGGAGTAACTCAGCGGGACAGGCGGCATCTCTGGAGAGAAGAAATTGGTGACGTTTCAGGGTCGAGGTCCATTCATAGAAACATAGAAAATAGATGCAGGAGGAGGCAATTCGCCCCTTCGAGCCAGCGCCGCCATTCATTGTGATCATGGCTGATCATCCCCAATCAATAACCCGTGCCTGCCTTCTCTCCAGAGATGCTGCCTGTCCCGCTGAGTTACTCCAGCATTTTGTGTCTATCTTCAGTGCAAACCAGCGTCCAGCAGTTCCTTGCTACATCATTGGCAATGGGACAGGGACAAGATTCAGAGGCAGTCTGTCTCTGAATACATTTCAAGAGAATGCAAAACCTTCCCCATTTGCCTGAGGTAAATGTATGCTAGAGTGGTTGCTGCTATTCTTCTCCATTTCAGTCATCTTTGGAGTCCATGACCCCACACTGTGGAAGCTGAGCAGCTACACAAATGTCCCTCATCTGCCCTGTTGTGTGAAGTGAAAATAAGTTGCCCACTGAAAATAATAGCAGAGAAAATAAGTTGGTCAGGGGTAGAATCGTGGAGACCAACTTGAATACATGAGGTCCTTCTCTGTTGGAACATAGTTCCTTCCTGCCTTCCCCAATCTGTCACCAGACTAAAGTAAAAGTTTCTATAAACTCCCCTCCTGTTGTAATTTGTATTGCACCAGCCTTGCCCACGATGTTGTGTGTCGCTCCTGCTGTGATTTCTTCGTCAAATGTTTTCTGGGACACCGTGTTATTTTAACAACCAAAAAAAAATGTTTACTGCAAGTTCTGTGCTGAAAATGTGTGGCTAATCTTAAATTCATCCTGCATCGGTTTAAAGTTGCATTGTGTTGTCAAGGCGATTCCTGGCTTTAAGGTGTTACTAAAACCATGTTGGTTGCTCGCTGAAGTGTTACTGCTTCACAGCTTGCCCCAGAAATTGCCCTGGGCAGCACGGTGGCGCAGCGGTAGAGTTGCTGCCTCACAGCGCCAGAGACCCGGGTTGGATCCTGTCTCTGGGTGCTGTCTGTACGGAGTTTGCACGTTCTCCCCTCTGGTTTCCTCCCACACTCTTCTTCTTCTTCTTCAGAAGAAGAAGAAAGGTATGCACCCGAAAAGTCACCCATTCCTTCTCTCCAGAGATGATGCATGTCCCAAGTCCAGTCAAGTCTATTTGTCACATACACATACACATCGATGTGCAGTGAAATTAAAAGTGACAGTGCTCGCGGGCTTTGTGCAAAAAACAAACAAACCACAAACAGAATGGAACAGAATCACATTGTTTAACATATTACATATTGTGGGAGGAAGGAAAAAGGAAAAACACAGTAGAATGGTCCCGCTGAGTTTCTCCAGCAGTTTGTGTCTGTCTATCTCATGTTTGTAGGTTCATCGGCTTGGTGTCATTGTAAATTGTAAATTGCCCCTGGTGTGGGTAGGACTAGTGTTAGTGTGTGGGGATCGCTGGTCGGCGCGGCCTGGGTGGGCCGAAAAGCCTGTTGCCGCTCTGTACCTCTGAACAAAACTAAAGTAAAACTTAATCACCCCCCAAATTCCTTGCAATTCACTTACGAAAATATTACTGACATTAAATGTTCAAGAACCTCTCCCTCAAGACCCGAGTACAGAGGAGTATGGAGTTATTCTGGAGTTTGAGTCATTGACTTCCAGAGATTTACAACACAGACTGAGGCCCTTCGGTCCATCATATCCATGCTGGCAAAATACCAAACACATAGACAGGAAAATAGGAAATAACGGGGTAAATTATTGGGGAAATTATGTGACCGGGGACCCTGATGTATAAAATACGAGTAGAGCTAATCTGATTAGGGGTGGCACAGTGACCCTGGTTCGATGCTGACCTCGGGTGCTGCTGTTTGCGTGCAATTTGCCTGTGACCATGTGGGTTTTATCCAGGTGCCCTGGTTTCTTCCCACCTCCCAAAGACGTGCATGTCTGTAGCTTAATTGGCTTCTGTAAATTGCCCAGGATAAAACTAGTGCTGATCGCTGGTCGGCATGGACTGGGTGGGCCGAAGGGCCTGTTTCCGCGCTGCACCTCTAAACTAAACTAAAGAATAATTGGGTGATCAGTACTGTTCTGCCGACTGTACGAGTCACACTGAATAAAGCTTTGTCAAAAGTTTGTCAAAGGTAAAATAGGCAAATTAAATCTTTGCCATCCTCTGCAACTTTAAACATCTGATTGTCTGGTTTGTTGGTGATTTTTGTTCTGAAAGTTACTCTTCCCAGAGTGTGTCGAAGGCAAAACCCTGGTTGTATTCTGTTCCAGTAATGGAGTCATCGACCTGCAGCTTAGGGTTTGCTACCATGAAGTGTGTTGATACCATAAGTTGGTGGGTACAGGACTGTCCATAGATGTGGCAGCCCATAGCTGATACACAAAAGGAGGCCGGTTTCTTCCCACGTCCCAAAGACATGCGGTTTTGTAGGTTAACTGACCTCTGTAAGATCATAAGGTCATAAGTGATTGGAATAGAATTAGTCCATTCGGCCCATCAAGTCTACTCCGCCATTCAATCATGGCTGATCTATCTCTCCCTCCTAGCCCAATTCTCCTGCCTTCTCCCCATAACCTCTGACACCCGTACTGATCAAGAATCTATCTATCTCTGCCTTAAAAATATCCATTGACTTTGCCTCCACAGCCTTCTGTGGCAAAGAATTCCACAGATTCACCACTTTCGGACTAAAGAAATTCCTCCTCATCTCCTTCCTCAGGGAACGTCATATAATTCTGTGGCTTGACCTCTAGTCCTAGCCATTAACATTGAGCAAATCATAACACCCAACCAAGCCTAATCTCCAGAGCTGAATGAATTGAAGCAGGCTCATTTCATTTTAAAATCATTTTAATGAACACCCCTTAGGTTGGGTTTGTCATCCATAGTCATAGTTATACAGGCCCTTCGGCCCAACTCATCCCTGGTGACCAAGATCCAAGCTAGCCCCACCTGCCTGCATGTGGCCCATGTCCATGCAAACCTTTCCTATCCATGTACTTGTTCAAGTGTATGTTAAATATTGTTACTGTACCTGCTTTAACCACTTCCTGAGTTTTGAAAAAGGATCCTGAGCTAAATATTGTTTGTCCATTCCCACCACCGCTGCCTGACCCACTGAGTTCCTCCAGCAGTTTGATTTCTGCTCAGCATACTGGCGAATCGTCCGTGCACCCTGTTCCAGCTTGTTCGCTCATTCTTGGGCTGTAGGCATTGCTGGCGGCAGCGTTCGATTCCCATGAGAAGGCAGTGGTGAACTATCACTGTAGCCCGCGCGATGACCATCCTCCTCACCCGTGCAGTGAGTGGGAGAGATTGCACAATCCATACCCAAAGAATAATGGCGATCCATTGAGATGATTAGGACATGGAATGGAAGCTGCAGGCATTGGTGTTCCTAAGTATCTGCTGCCCCTGCCCTGTTACGTGGTTGGCGACATGGGTTTGTAGATGATGCCGCCTTATTGTAGATTCATTTCAAGTTAGATTACAACCAGGTTCAGTTCCATCTTGGGCTGCACGGTGGCGCAGCGGTAGAGTTGCTGCCTTACGGCGCCAGAGACCCGGGTTCGATCCTGACTACGGGTGCTGTCTGTACGGAGTTTGCACGTTCTCCCCATGACCTGCGTGGGTTTTCTCCGGGTGCTCCGGTTTCCTCCCACACTCCAAAGTCGCAGGTTTGTAGGTTAATTGGCTTTGGTAAAATTGTAAATTCTAGTGTGTGTGTGTGTGTGTAGGATAGTGTTAGTGTGCGGGGATATCTGGTCGGCACGGACTCGATGGGCCGATGGGCCAGTTTCCACGCTGTATCGCTAAAATCTAAAATAAATACATCCATTCCACCAGCTCAGATGTTCATTTTGGCATCTTACCCCCTACCCAGGCAATCGGAGATGCAGTTAAGGCTTTAATTATGATGGTAGCTTTTATTTCCAATGAGAACCTTCACAAACTAACTCCACATGAAAGACGTGCAGGTTTGTAGGTTAATTGGCTTGGTATAAATGTAAATTGTCCCTAGTGTGTGTGTGTGTGTGTAGGATAGTGTTAATTCAGATTCAGATTCAGATTCAGATTCAATTTTAATTGTCATTGTCAGTGTACAGTACAGAGACAACGAAATGCATTAGACAACGAAATGCATTAATGTGCGGGGATAGCTGGTCAGTGTGGACTCGGTGGGCCGAAGGGCCTGTTTCCGCACTGTATCTTGAAACTAAACTGGGACTGTGGGAAAATTAGAGGGATGGTCATGGAGAGTTAGGGTTGCTGACTCGGGGAATGGCACCTTGTGTAGAGTGGGATTCAACCACCGGTCAGTGGGACTGCGGAACTGCTGCAAACCAGCCAATCGGATTCTCAGATGCGCTGTGCTTTTCGATGATGTTTTATACCTTAAGCTGCTCGATGTTAATCTGTGAAAGTTCTGAACCTCGCAGCCATGTTTTCACTAACTGATTGTATTATTTTTCCAGTGGCCGCATTCATTATAAGGATATGTACAGTTTATTGCGCGTTATCTCACCCCCTCTGGGCTTAGGCAAGAAATGTCCTCATAGGGTGGCGTGCAAGGTTTGACTTCCACTAAGCTACCAACCTCGGCATCAATGAATGAGTGTGCTTCCTCCTTGTTTTTGCATTTCTTGGAGTAGAATGTACAGGAAAATGCAGTCGGCTAGACAATCCAGCATGGAATATGCACATCTACCTCAGCCTCAGACATTGCTGCTTGTGTGAACCAAAACCACCTGGCATCTTGGGTTCAGTAGTGTTCATTGCTGTCGGGGACAGAAACTGCATTGACATAGACCACATCTCCTCACAACAGGCTTCTCATCAAAGATTTCTCTTTCTGTGCATCTCTATGCAATAGTTAAGACAATTGCATAGTAATTGCGTGAATTTTTGTGGTTGACAGACCCGTAAAGAATAACCTTGTAATTTTTTTTGTGTTTTTGTTTTTTTGTTTTTTTTTTGTTTGTTCCCCTCCGTTGTTTTTTTTTAACCCTATTCCGTTCGTCAACGGACGCATCCTCCTTATTGCCTCATTTCCGCTGCACAGTGGCCGCATCAGTTACACTGATATGTATGAGATGTTGAGACACATGTCTCCACCTTTAGGCCTGGGAAAGAAATGTCCTACGCAAGTTGCTTATAAGGTAGAAACGTGTCCTTAGTGTTCAGTGTGTCGGGGAAGCTCTGTGAACTGTTAGGGTCAGGGTTCGTGCAGTCCAAATGAAGCGGGAGGAGTCGGGAGAGGGTTACTGATAAATGCGATCGACCTATTAGGTTGACGGAACCATTACCTAAAATCAAACCCAGTTTTTTCTACCTTTAGGAGCCAATAATTTAGGAGCTCCTTTAGGAGCCAATAATTTCCTAAAATTACCAATTAATTGAAAACACAGCTAATCCACATCCTCACAGTATTTTGACCCAACTCTTGGTTTTCAAATATCGATTGAATAAATTGGCCCTAGGAGAGTGACAGCAGGGGAAAATAAACCCCCATCTTTGCCATTAGAATTTAACAAACGGAGGTCTCAGTGAGCCTAGAATTAAGATCTTGATGCCTCACAGAAGCGAACCGCTCCTCTGTTCTTCCCCCACCCCACTTCCCTCTAATATGCTCCCATCTCCCCCTCCCTGTCAAACAGTTTTCAATGGCTCACTACCATGCTAGTATGGCATGGACAAGCAATCTGCCATCTTCTGCTGAGACAGTGTTAGTCTTCAAGGACTATCTTGTGAGAAATGGTGTGAGGTTCCGAATCCTTTGAAGATTTCACCGCTAGTGAGTGTAAGCTGAGCTAATAAGACAATGTCTTATTAACTCAGCTTACACTCACGAGCGGTCCAACTAAATTAGGTTCAGACATAGGTCTCTTCATTCTTGGAAAGCGGATCTCAATGCAATGCCAGAGTTCGTTGTTCACCAAAGATAGACACAAAATGCTGGATTGACTCAGCGTCTCTGAAGAGAAGGAATGGGTGATGTTTTGTGTCGAGTTTCAACGTTTCGGGTCCGCTGAGTTACTCCAGCATTTTGTGCCTATCTTCGGTGTAAACCAGCATCTGCAGTTCCTTCCTTCACATTAGCTGTTCATCCCTAATTGAGGCAGTAAAGAATTGACCATGTTATTGAGTCTGGAGTCACGTATTGGCTAGACCAGGCAACATTTCCGTCACTAAAGGATATTAATGATCTGGATTGATAATTATGGCAATCCAGCAGTAACTACAGTTGAGATTATTTAATTATTAGAAGTTAAATATCCCCAGCTTCTGTGGTGGGATTCAAACTCAGTTGCTCCAGAGCTCTGGTCCAGTAACATAATAAATGGGATCCTCTACTCATAGAACCTGTGTTCCCCATAAGCCACTGTTGCTATAATCACACTGGTCACTTTTAAAAAAAAGATAAAGCACTCTGAATTTAGCAATAATTAGGAAGAGGTTAGACAAAAATGCTGGAGAAACTCAGTCTGAAGAAGGGTCTCGACCCGAAACGTCACCCATTCCTTCGCTCCGTAGATGCTGCCTGTCCTGCTGAGTTTCTCCAGCATTTTTGTCTATCTTCGATTGTTCCATCATCTGCAGTTCCTTCTTAAACATTAAGAAGAGTTTAGTGTTTAATAGTCCACTTTTCCCTTCAGTCTCTCTTGAAAAGTCCAATTCTTCAATACAGGGTCCATAGATGCTTTTTTTCTCATGCATTCCCAGTTTTTGAGAGCATTGTTGGCAAGGCCAGCGTTTATTGCTCATCCCAAATTGTCCTTGAGAAGGTTTTGGTGGGCCACCTACTTGGTCTTCCGCTAACCTTCTGGGGAAAAAAGCTCCCACAGTACCGTTGGGAAGAGAGTTCCACCAACAATGAAGGGACCATAAGATGGACACAAAATGCTGGAGTAACTCAGGCAGCATCTCTGGAGAGAAGGAGTGACGTTTCGGCCCGTGAAAAAGGCCCTGAAACGTCACGCATTCCTTCTCTCCAGAGATACTGCCTGTCCCGCTGAGTTACTCCAGCATTTTGTCTTTATCTTTTGTGTAAACCAGCATCTGCAGTTCCTTCCTCCACGGACCATAATAACTTGCCCAGTTAGAGAGGTTAGTCCATGGATGGAAACGTAAAGGTCACAATGATAATATTGGCCTGCTAGCCTTAATCATGCCTTTTGGCTATCCATCTGAAGTCAGCCTAGTCTAGAGTATTGGCAGATCAGTGGGCTGAAGGGATGAGCCAGAGGCATCAGACCTGACCCTGCCTGGTGTTGACATGCGTGGCCCAATATTGGTCACTGAATGGAAATCCAAGACCAAAATCATAGCTGTTTCCATTAGGTGTTAACCATAACACAAGGTTAGACCGTGTCCTCTGTATCATGGTAGTCTGTGCCATTGCTCACTGGTCCTTGATAGAACATTGTCCCCTTAAACCAATTCCAACCTTTAACGGTGTGAGCGTCAGAGAGGGTCTTGCTCGAGAGATTCAGAGCCACCCGCATCCTTCTGCTGGGTGTGGCTTTCAACCATTGAATAATCTCTGGAGCGCGTGCATTTAGGATGTGCTGCGGGCCCAGCACGGGCCTACACAGGAGGATCTCCTCTTGGGATGTAAAGAGACCCAGAGAGGCCGTGAGACCTGAATGATAGATGGAAACAGTAACATTTACCCCACCCTGCCCTAAAACAGCCCTGGCACTCTGAATATAAATACAGTTTAAATCCAGCCCGCTCGAGGTAGCTTTGCCAAATCTAAATTGTGACGGAGGGGCAAGAGATACCATTCATTTAATGGATCCAAACAATATAATTTTTAAATACTTTTAAATAACTAAAGTTGTTGAACAGAGAGCACACTCCCCTTCCTGCGGGTTGCATGACATTCGTTGTGTGTTACAGAGAGGGCAGTTCAATTTATCTTCAGGTATTTAGGCTGAAGGAGAGCTACAAATTCCTCTCCCAGTTCACCACCTCTCAACGTTTAGCTGTTACTAACTTTTCCAGCTTTGACCTTTTTTTTTTTTTTTTTTTCCTTTCTGTCAATGCAGTTCTAACCTGTATTGGTCCGTTTTATTCCCTCCACATCACACACCTAGTTTACCATGAATGCTTGACCCACATCCTGCATGCTGCGGTGTCGAGATGTGCCAACATTGATAGGCAAGTCGTGTGCCAAGCAATGGGGCAACCCCAAACTCCAGCCAAATGTGGTAGACAAATTGGTGTTGCACATATTATAACAAATTTAATGTATAATATATTTAATAATACAACATGTATTCCTTGTATGTGAATACTTGGCCAACAAACGTACTTACTTATTTACTTAACACCAAATAAAATGGTGTGTGTGATGGCATATTTAAAACCAAACACAGTTGTGCATACAACCGCATATTTAACACCAAACCCGTTAATTTATCATTGAATTGCAAACACGATCACTGGAATCGCTATTGTCCAGTAATTAAATAAGAACAGAATATCTTATTCAAAGTTTCAATGTTGGCGCAACAAGGCACCAACTGAAGCATGATTTTTTCACTTAAAAGTCTCATGAATTCATGATTTCTCTCTCTTTTCCGGCCCATGGATAACCCTTCTTTCCTGTTTCCTCTTCCTTCCCAAAGCTCAATTTTTTTTTAACACTTGGACACAACGCGCCCAGTTTTTTAAGCAGCAGAGATTAGGTTGTGATGGTGGCCTTCATGGTCTTGTGGCCATAAGGTCATAAGCCATAGGAGCAGAATTAGGCCATTTGGCCCAACAAGTCTACTCCGCCATTCAATCATGGCTCTTCTATCCCTCCCTCCTAACCACATTCTTCTGCCTTCTCCCCATATCCTCTGACACCCGTACTGTGCATATTATCATCGATGGATGAATAAAGGTTTCCATTTATGGCAGTGATCTCCTGTAGCTCCACAGGCTTTCCTTGCTGCACGGATCTTCTGATCCCTGCCTCTCATCTGTTGATCCTGAATTCTCCGAACTACCCTTCATCCCGGCTTTCTGCGGGAGATTGTAAAGATTTACCCCACAGCTGAATTTACCCCAACTGAAGCAGAACATCACAGGGTTACCCATTTCCCCCAAATTCTCAAAGAAAGACACCAGATGCTGGAATAACTCAGCGGGCCGGGAAGAATCCCTGGAGTACGTGGATAGCTGACGTCTGAAGAAGGCTTCCGACCAGAAACGTCACCTACCCATGTTCTCCAGGGCTGCTGCCTGACCCGCTAAGTTCCACCAAAGTTTTGTGTCTATCTTATAAACCAGCATCTGCAGTTCTTTCCTACGCATCTGCAGTTCCTCATTATCCCAAACATTCTCCTTGGTCTGCTTCATTTAAAGGGAAAGACAGAGAATTTTAGACAAAAACAAAGATCCAGAAGAAGAATGGGGGGTACACAAAAGGCTGGAGAAACTCAGCGGGTGCAGCAGCATCTAAGGAGCGAAGGAGATAGGCAACGTTTCGGGTCGAGACCCTTCTTCAGACTGGTCAGGGATCAGGGAAACGAGAGATATAAACGGTGATGTGGAGAGATAAAGAACAATGAATGAAAGATATGCAAAAAAGTATCGATGATAAAGGAAACAGGCCATTGTAAGCTGTTTGTAGTGTGAAAATGAGAAGCTAGTGCGACTTGGGTGGGGGAGAGATAGAGAGAGAGGGAATGCCAGGGCCCCAGGGCTGAGGGAGAGGTGGGAAGGGGAGGAGACAGCAAGAGTTAACAGAATTGAGAATCACATTAGTATGGTGATCACCTTGCACCTATTATCTCGTTAGTAGCTGTTAAGTTTCCCATATAGTTTGTTAGCCAACACTCTGAGGTGGGGTCGTGCTCAAGGACTTGGTAAACTGTTGGTTCAAAGAGCAGATGGGTGTGTGAGAGGAACTGGGGTTCACATTTGCCAAGTCACTTGCCAAGAGGTCTTTACCCCATTCAAGTCTAGTCAAGTCAACTTTATTTGTACAAGATATACAAGATGAGCAGTGAAATGAAAGAGGCAATGCCTGCGGATTGTGCAAAAACTACAGAACAGAACAGAATCAGTATTTACATTAGAAAATATATTTTTTCAAGAAACACAACACAACAGTAAATTAGTCCCTGGTGAGATAAAGGTTTACAGTCCTGACGGCCTGTGGGAAGAAACTCCGTCTCATCCTCTCTGTTTTCACAGCGTGACAGCGGAGGCGTTTGCCTGACCGTAGCAGCTGGAACAGTCCGTTGCTGGGGTGGAAGGGGTCCCCCATAATGTTGCTGGCTCTGGATCTACACCTATAGGTCCTGCAGAGGGGCGAGTGTAGTTCCCACAGTGCGTTTGTCCGAACGCACTACTCTCTGCAGAGCCTTCCTGTCCTTCTTTGCTGGTTCCTCTTTCAAGGGTCTGAAGAAGGGTCTCAACCCAAAACGTCACCCATTCCTTTTCTCCAGAGATGCTGCCTGACCCGCTGAGTTGCAACTCCAGCAACTTGTGTCGAGCCCCTTTCAAGGAGATGTTTTAAATCGGCAGCGGGTTTATGAGCAGTAGTGTCTGACCTTGCAACCTCCCCCGTGGAAACTGTCCACCCCTCCCCTCTTACACCCCTTTGCCCTGGATGGTCCATATACAACCCCCCCCCCCCCCCATTCACCACTGAATGCTACCCACCCACTGCTATTGCTCCTTAGCTGTTAACCCTGTTAAACACTGGAAACTAAGCAATGGTTAGTACTTACGTTTTTCAGTAGCGTTCTCATTCCTTCCCTCTCCCTGCCTCTGTATTCTGGTTCGACGCTGTAGATCAGGTGTCAGAAGTGTCTGAAGAAAGGTCCCGACCCGAAACGTCACCTATTCCTTTTCTCCAGAGATGCTGCCTGACCCGCTGAGTTACTCCAGCATTTTGTGTCTATCTTCGGTGTGAACCAGCACCTACAGTCCCTTCCTTCACACTTGGTGAACGTACACTTTGTTTCACCTCAACTAGGAGTTTTTATTGCACAATCACAGTTGCAAAGAACCGCGAGGATCAAAACTGTATTGCAAGTTTGCAAACATCAATTATTAAATTAAAACATTGGTCATTCATATCCAAGACGCGCTTGAGATCTCGTGGTGACCAGCGTCGACCGAAGGCTTCCAAAGTCCCTGTGGACACCTTATGCTCCCTCCACAGGGGCTAAACCCCGGAAGAGGGGCAGCAGTCGACTCTGGCAGGTCCCTCGACAGCCCTGGATTCTTGGATGGCCATCTTGGCCAGACCCTGGGGCAAACCGGCAGAGAGATCTATCCACATCCTCCAGAGATGCTGCCTGTCCCGCTGAGTTAGTCCAGCACTTTGTGTATGAGGCTGAAAAATTCAAAGCAGCCAGAAAAGACAAGAACTGCTCCTGAAAAACAACAGCAGGAGATGATGCTAACATTAGGCACGCCTGTATCCAGCTAGTGATCCAAATTCCTCTCGACCCGAAACGTCGCCTATCTCCTTCGCTCCTTAGATGCTGCTGCACCCGCTGAGTTTCTCCAGCTTTTTGTGTAACCCTCGATTCTCCAGCATCTGCAGTTCCTTCTTTAACACTTTGTCTACTCCACTGCGATATCGATCCAAATTCTTAAGCAGGAGGACAGGCCCAAGTTTTTATAAAACTCCCATTGATAAATTGCACAAACATCAGAGCCCTTCATTTCTAGATTGCAAAGAGACTGGTGAGAAGTACATATCACACTTACATAGAACCATAGGAAATAGGTGCAGGAGTAGGCCATTCGGCCCTTTGAGCCAGCACCGCCATTCAATATGATCATGGCTGATCGTCCAAAATCAAAACCACGTTACATCCCGATGGGTACAAAATCTATATATTTTTGAAACGAGCTGCCCTTTGACCTTCTTCCTCTGATTTCACCCTCTGTGTGTCTATTCCTCCGTATCTTTACCCCGCTCTATCCATGGGCTTCCCCGCTCTCTTCCTAACCTTCATCCTCTTTGACATTTCATGTCCTTCCAGACCACAAGGTGACAAGGAGTGCCAGGAGGTTTCTGTGCTGGTGGGAAGAATGGTTTGTTGGACCTATTGACACTTTTGCAAGCCATTTCTGAGCTACTGTGGTAACACACACATGTGGATTTGTTGTATGACTTAAGTCTGACGCTAGTGATATTCACGGTGAGAGTTAGCCCTACCTCCCTGTCCGAGTAAGCACCTTGGCATTTGTTCACAGCTGACGATCACTTTATCTTGGGTCTGAGCATCTTCTGAATGCAGGCAGAATCTAATGTACTGCCTAATTCAGTACGTCTGCATATTCTAAGAGGAAGACTGCAAGATAATAAGACTGATTGATTGATAGTAGACAAAAATGCTGGAGATATTCAGCAGGTGAGGCAGCATCTATGGACCGAAGGAATAGGTGACGTTTTGGGTCTGAAGAAGGCTCGACCCGAAACGTCACCTATTTCCTTCGCTCCATAGATACTGCCTCACCCACTGAGTTTCTCCAGCATTTTCGTCTTCCTTCGATTTTTCCAGTATCTGCAGTTCCTCCTTAAACAACTGATTCATTGATTGATTGATTTATTGAGTTAGTACGTTCTCCCCGTGACCCGCGTGGGTTTTCTCCGAGATCTTCGGTTACCTCCCACACTCCAAAGACGTACAGGTTTGTAGGTTAATTGGCTAGGTGTAAATGTAAAATTGTCCCTAGTGTGTGTAGGGTAGTGTTAATGTGCGGGGATCGCTGGTCGGCGTGGGCCGAAGGGCTTGTTTCCGTGTTATAGCTAAAGTAAACGAGACTACGTGCATGCAAGAGTCAGCACGTGATGGGTGCCAACGAAGTTATGGAAGTGTTCAAAATAGTCCATGTGGCGGGGGGAAGGGTGGAGATAGCAACCAAGTGATAAGTGGGAGTGCAAATGGTGGAATGCAGTGAGAAAGGATTAAAATGTAGAGCTAGAGGGCGTGTTGGCGGGTGGAGGGGAAGCAGGAAGACAGGGTTGGTCGGTAGATGGGTCCTGAAGATAGATCTTTTAGAACAAGTCAGCATTAGTGGATGGCACGTTGGCACAGCGGTAGAGTTGCTGCCTCACAGCGCCAGAGACCCGGGTTCCATCCTGACCATGGGCTCTGCCTGTGCAAAGTCTGTACAGTACAAGGTAGACACAAATGCTGGAGAGACTCAGCGGGTGAGGCAGCATCTATGGAGCGAAGGAAATAGGCAACGTTTCGGGTCGAGACCCTCCTTCGGGGCACTTGTACAGTACAAGCCCTGTGATAGTGTGGGCTTTCTCCGGGTGGCTCTTGGCTCCTGCCACATTCCAAAGACGTGCAGGCGTGTCAGGGAATTGGCTTTTGTAACGTGTAAAAATAGGATAACGTGGAACTTGTTGACGGTTGATCGCTGGCCGGCGTGGACTCGGTGGGCTGAAGGCCCCTGTTTCCACATTGCATCTCTAAAACACAAAAAAAAATGTTCCCGAAATGGTCTCCGCCATTCCTCACTCAGCACCAGTGAAGTTCTGTCACTTCTTGCACCTCACTCATGGCTCCTCGCCTCTTTCCATTCCCTTCCCCCCCTATCTCGTTCTCGCTCTCCCCTTTCCCTCTCTCCATTACTGCCTTTAAACTCCTCTGAAAGAAAATATATCTTTGAAACCATCCCATCGTTCTGATTGCAGCCAATACAATGCACCACCCCAGATTTACTGGGGGATTTCTGGATGCCGCTGTTAATGATCTCTGAATGACGCTCCCTCGCACTGGAGGAGCAGATTTTAAGCATTAGCATAGCTGCGAATGGAATCCAGCGTCTTATCCTTAGATTGCTTGTGTATGTCCGGTGTAACTGCCTTGCTTGTTCTGTGGGGATCCCTGTGAGCATGCTGCATGTGTCTGCATCCGTCTGTGTTTGGTATTTGGATGTCAGTGCCTCAAGTGAACCTGGGAATGCCCACTGCACTGTGTCATGTCCCGCGGATTCTGTGAGCGTTTGTGTATGTGTAACGTGCGTGCGTGCCTCGTGTCCGATTGCAATCGTGTCCAAAGTGCTTGAGTTTTGTATTGGAAAAAAATGGAATGACTTGTTTGAGGCGATATTTGAAAGGAACCTGGATGGTCTCCACTGTGCACCAGGCAGGCAGCTGATGGTGCTCTGGGCTAGGTCTGTTGTGTGGTTGCTTCTCCACAGAGGCTCTTGCGAATGGACTTGCCTGTTGCCGAGGACAACAGCGTGCATTTCAACTCCACTCTCATGGCTTTGATCAGAACCGCCTTGGACATCAAAATTGCTAAAGGTGAGATATCATCGCTGTGATACAGAAAGCACACCAACGCCTCGACTTCCTAAAGGGGCTGTCCCACTTTCACGACTTAATTCAAAACCACTGCCGAGTTTAAAGGACCTAAAAAAAAATCAGGATTGTGGTAATCTACAAACTCCTAAGACCTTCCACGACCATGTTCACAAACTCCTACGAGTATGTCTATGAATTCCTTTTTTTTGTTGTTTTTTTATTAATCAGAAGCAATTACATAATTTAAAAAAAAAGATACGTGTCCGTGCCGACCATTTATTTTCCCCTAGTCCCATCTACCTGCACTCAGACCATACCCCTCAATTCCCTTCCCGTCCATATACCTATCCACTTTACTTTTAAATGTTACAATCCCTTTCATCATTTTAAAGACCTCAATCAAGTCCCCCCTTAACCTTCTGTGCTTCAAAGAATAAAGACCCAACTTGTTCAACCTAAGTTGGGTCTTTGCTGCCTCACCCGCTGATGCTGCCTCACCCGCTGAGTTTCTCCAGCATTTTTGTCTACCAGCGGAAAGACAATACCTGATTACAATCGAGCCGTCCACAGTGTACAGATACATGAGATTTTAATATTGTGGTAGAGAAAATCTCAGGGGCTGTCCATAGAGACACTTCTTGCAGCTGTGATGGCTTAACCTGCATGAAAGGTACTTATCAACTCGACGCTGCCTATCTCTTTACTAGGAGGGGCTGACAAGCACCAAATGGACCGTGAGTTGAGGAAAGAGATGATGTCCATTTGGCCCAACCTCTCCCAAAAAACAATCGATCTGTTGGTCACACCTCATAAATGTAAGTCCAGCATTATTCTATTTACCGTAACTCTCTCCTCGTCATTCCCTGATGTTTCAACCAAGTTCCAACACGTTGAAACGTCCCTGGAAAAGGGGTCCAAGCTGGAACAGGTGCTGAGAAGATGTACGAGGATGTTGCCGGAACTCGACGGCCCTGAGCGGTAGGGAGAGGTTGAGCAGGCTTGGGACTTCATTCCTTGAAGGATTCCTTGGAGGATGAGGGGTGATCTTATAGAGGTGTATAAGATCATGAGAGGAATAGATAGGGTAAATGAACAGAATCTTTTATCCAGAGTAGGGGAATTGAGAACCAGAGGAAATAGGTTTAAGGTGGGGGTGGGGGGAGAAAGATGTATTAGGAACCTGAGGGGTAATTTTTCACACATAAGTTGGTGGGTGTATGGAACAAACTGCAAGTGGAGGTAGTTGAGGCAGGTAATATCGTAACATTTAAGAGGTTAGACAGGTACATGGATAGGACAGGTTTGGAGGGAATGGGCCTAACTCAGGCGGGTGGGACTAGTGTAGATGGGGCATGTTGGTCGGTGTTGGCAAGTTGGGCTGAAGGGCCTGTTTCCACGTTGTATCACTCTGTGAGTAAGACTTACATGACCCCGAGCCGTGTAGTTGGCATGCACTTTGTTGGCACAAGACTCTAGATGCTGGAATCTCTCGCAAAATATAGGCGAGCAGCTGGAGATCTCAGCGGGCCATGCAGATTCTGTGGAGGGAAATGAACAGATGACGTTTCGGGTTAAGTTCCTGCATCTAGACTGAAAGAGTCGGGGGTGGGGAAATATTCAGTCTGAAGGTGAGGGTGGTTGGGGCAAAGGATGGAAGCGATAAGTGGATACTTTGTGGATATTCCTTATAGAGGAATGGGGTTAGGAGGGAGAGATAGATCAGCCATGGAGTAGACTTGATGGGCCAAATGGCCTAATACTACTCCTATGCCTTATGACCTTATGAGTGGCACATAACAGATGGGGACAGGATGGGTGGAGAGCAACAGAGGTTGGGAGAAGAAATGGGAGGACTGGTGTAGCTGGGGCATGTTGGCCGGTGTGGGCAAGTTGGGTCGAGGGCCTGTTTCCGCACTGTATGTTTTCCTGTTACCTAATTCATCTTCTCGCCTTCTCTCCCCCGCCCCCCTCTACTGCAGCAACGGATCTGACCGTAGGGAAGATCTACGCAGCCATGATGATCATGGAATACTACCGGCAGAGCAAAGCCAAAAAACTCCAGTTACTCCACGAGGAGCAGGTACTAGTGTAGTGGAGAGTAACCCATTCAATCACAAACTTTATCAGACAGCATCCCAAAACAAAAAGAGAGGAATGCAAAGCAGAGACTCACCCAGAGAAAGGACAAAGCCTTGCTTAATCAGCTTACAGTTTTTGCTTTGTGATGCTTGCTTCTTGCACGCTCCCATCCATTGGTCCTCACCTTAGATGTCACAGTGGCAGAGAATGGAACTTTTCTTTGGCAATATTGAGCTTACAACCTGGTTATTTTGTTGCATCTGATCTGAGCAAACCTGGGGTCTCCAAACCGTGGCTCGCGTCAGTCGAGCCCCCGATCTGGTTCCTCGTCATTCTTCTATCTGGTGGTACTGGCAGGCTTTGTGGTGCTTGACCCCTCCGGTGCCCCGGAGGTTTGGAAGCGGGGTCACCCCAAGTGCTGAACTGCATTGCACTGCACTGCACCAGTTGGTATCAGCACCTTGAGATGCAATGGGAGAAGATTCAACGCTCTGAGGGGTAGATAATTAACTTCACACTGTGCAAAGAACTCCGCTGTACATTGTCCTCTCCTGCTGACAATCAGTTCCATGGGCACCAGTGGAATAAACTGTACAGCCGCCACTGTATGCCACGGTTAACACAGACAGCCAAGTGAAAACCTGAAGATTTATTGCTTCTGAGGATCCATAGTTAGATACCATTGAAGATTAAACATTCTGAGCACTTCTTCACCTCCTTAGGCTGGAGCTAAACTAATATTTAACTAATGTTTGGACTTTATTGATTTTTGTTTCATGACGTTCTGTTGGTGGAGGAAACCCGTGTTTAAGGTGATAGTTGGGATGTCAGTCAAGCAACTGGTGTCAAGGGTCAAGAGTTTTATTGTCATGTGTCCCAGATAGGACAATGACATTCTTGCTTGCTGCAGCACAACAGAATATGTAAACATAATACAGAACAGGAGATAAAAGTTCATTGTGTCTATATACTATAGACCAAGCTTCTTGAGTGTTGTTGAGTTTCTGAACGTCCATTGTTGAAACAACCGCTGAATTTTCCCAGTTGATATATTGGTGCCTCCATGTGGGGTTTCCATGTATTTCCCACCAGCTCGTTTGCTGTGGTTAATGTCTTCCGTATCGTGTTCCCTCCTATTGTGAACACGCTGAGGTCTCACTCTGGACACATGTATGAGACTGGGCCGGTTGCTGCTCTCGGCCTTCAGTCAGTTCACATTGGTGAAGTCATCCATCAACCAGGCTGTCCAACAATATGCAGTGTTATTTATACATAAAACACATTGAAGCAAATGGCCATAGATAGAAACATGGAAAAATAGGTGCAGGAGGCCATTCAGCCCTTCAAGCCAGCACCGCCATTCAATATGATCATCTAAAATCAGCCATTCTCCCATATTTCACTAAAGGAGGTCTCACCTATTTTAAGCATCGTTCATGCCCCTCTCTGGACATCCCAACGAGCTTTAAAATCATTTAAGTGCTTTAAAATTGTGGTTGCCCTTGGGATGAAGGTAAAACCAGATCTCGCGTGGTACGCTCCAGGGAACAGCATGGTGCAAATCAATGCCTTGAGGAAAACAGCAGAGAAAACTGGGGGAAGAGGGGGGTCCAGTGACAGGCTCAGAGCAAATGAATCTAGAGGGCTCAGTCTCTTCCAGTTGTGGATGTAGCCCAACATGTAGGGGTGGTGCGATGGTCCGTGCTGCTAGGGAATTTTACAAGGCACTCATGATAATGTCTAGGGCAGAGTCTGCCCTGAGAAGGAAAAGCAAAACCCTGTTTGAAAACCATCAAAACGTTTTTTTGAGCTGGTCGTCCAATTTCCTGCCAATGAAAGTGTTGTTACAATCTGGAATTGTGATTGTAGATTAATTGAGCGAAGTTGCCCCAGTGTTGTGGCTGGTTTTTTAATTTTGTTTTGTTGCTTCTGGCTGGCACCTGCATTCACTTTGGCTCATTGGTTAGGGGGACTTTGGAGCAGAATTTTATCCCAAGTGACGTTCTTCCACATTGGTGTCAAGGGGGAAGTTTGTGTGCTCTTTTTTGTTTCCCCCGGTGTACGTGGTCAATAAAGGAAGACGGCGTCGCATCTTGAAGAATTCCGAAAATGATGGGGAATGGTTTACCCCCGGACCTCATTGCTGCCTCTTGCCTTCAAAGCTCTGAAAAGATGCTCATTGCCCGCATGATCTTTTTTTTTTAATGAATGCTTCGGGTTCAGATGACATTCATTTACTAAGGGGGTCATTCAACATTGGATCTGTGAGCAGGTTGTGAAATCCTGGGAAGACACATTTGATATATTTAATTTTTTTAATATTATTTCACTGGCAGGCCTCTTCCAATCAATTTATCCAGGCATAGGGATTCTAGGAATCCAACTGTATCCCATTTCTACTTGATTTATCCTAAATCCTGGGTCGTTGGGCGAGTGCCCAGCTAGTTGTCCACTACCAATGTGGCTCTGAATTCTCCTCTGAGGCAGGCTGTTGGTGTGAGATAGGCGTCTCCCTGGCAGCATGGATACTAGTTACAGCAAATGCGAATGGGAATAGCAAGCATGCTATGGCCATGCCCATGGCAACACGTCAGGGCAATATATTGAAAGCCCGTCATTGTTAAACATCCAGTTTAAACTCTATTGGCAATGATAACCTTTCCCCAATGTAATCGTGGGCTGCAGGTACATGTGGCACGGCCAGCATTTATTATCCATCCTTAAATTATCCTCAGCGAGAAAGTTTGGGTGCTGGAGTCACAATTAGACCAGAGCAGATCAGCTGGTAGATGGCCCTGGGGCAACTGAACTAGATGGGCTTTTACAGCAATCTGCTATTGCTGGCATTGGACGTTTATGTAAGATCTATTTAGTTGAAATTAAGTTGGAATTGAACTCATGCCCCTGGGCAGTCAGTCAGAAATGACATGACCATTTATACAACAATATTCTTTGGGGGGCTATTTTAAAGAACATACCATGGTTAATATTTTTAAGGCGACAAGTCTTTGGTATATTTTTCCCTACAACTTCCTGCCCGCTCTCTCTGTCTCTCTCTCTCGCTCTGTTCTCTCCTCTCTCCTCTCTCTGGCAGTTGAGGTCTTCTAAAGTTTGAGAACACCTTAGTTGAGGTTTGCATGAGTAGCTCTGATTGTCTATTCCTCCCTGTGGGAAGAGAAATCTCCAGCCCTAGACTACAGGCTGCCTGATCACATTGTCCCTCTCCCCAGCCCCCCCCCCCCCCACACACACACACACACATCAGTCTGAAGAAGGGTCCCGACCTGAAACGTCGCCTATTCCTTCGCTCCATAGATGCTGCCTCACCCACTGAGTTTCTCCAGCATTTTTATCTACCTCAGATTTTCCACTACCTCAGTTTAAACTCCAAAAAAAGACTAAACGAATATTTCAGATTAAAAAATGCAAAAGTAAAGAATAATCTTTCCCAAAGCATTTTGAAAATATTGGGACCGAAACTATTTATTCCTATCTTTCACTCATCCAGTCTCTGACAGTTATCTCCAATGAGATCATTCTCAGTCGCCTAATCTATTAAAGCCATCAATTGAGTCCATCTCTGATAGTTGGGAATAATACTTGCTCTTGTCCTCCAATTTGCTATGGCATTTTCGATTGAGTTTTATTGGGATACTGAATGTCCAATTGGAATTAGATTAGGTTCGTCATATTATTGATACGCAGTATTACCGGGTTGCAACCCATACATGTTTAATCTCACGGAGCTACGGTGTTAAATGACCTCCTGCTTCCCAACATCTGGAGTGGCCGGGGAAGTAAATGAATCTTCTTCAGCACCATATTCTGAATCTGATCTCTTCATTCCCATAAGTCTGTCTGATGCCAGCACTAGGCCATGTTATATCTCACACAGAACCGAACGCCATTACTATTTCAGCGCATGGAACCAGCGTCACCTACCCAGGAGATGGAGCCGGGGCAGAGCGCCTTGCCGGAGCAGCAGCTCGTGACTGGGGACGCCCTGTAAGTTCCAATGCCAACGAGTTGATGAGTGTGTCAAATCACCAGAGGAATTTGTTGTGTATTTGGGTGCTTGGAACTGACTTAGTCTAAAATATGTAACAATCCAAAGGACAACATCTTGCCACGTAGACACAACATAGAGATAGCCTGACAAACTCGCCGACTTGTACAGCTGATGTCTTACACTACAGTCCCCTGCTTAGAGGGATCTGCAGGCCTCTCATGTCCAGCTCGCAAACATCTGCCACACAACTCCATATCTACTGTTTAAACTGTTAAACAATCCTGCGTGATGCAAAACAGTCCTGCACTGTATTTAAAGGATGAGTTCACAAACTCTATCCCATCCTCGTCGCCAATAGGTGCTTGCGACTGACTTAAAAGAACACTCAGATACGGGAGTAAACTACCAAGCTTCTTTATTCCAGGACGCCACCTTGAGTCTCCCCCAGCACATGCGTCCCCTCGCACAAGACATAACATATGCTCATTCTATCACATACATCATAGAATGCATGGGTTAGAGTCTCTTGCCCAGAGTAGGGGAATCGAGGACCAGAGGACATAGGTTTACGGTGAAGGGGGAAAGATTTAACAGGAATCTGAGGGGTAACTTTTTCACTCATAGGGTGGTGGGTGTATGGAACGAGCTGCCAGAGGAGGTAGTTGAGGCAGGGACTATCCAAACGTTTAAGGAACAGTTAGACAGGTACATGGATAGGACAGGTTTGGAGGTATATGGGCCAAATGCAGACAGGTGGGACCAGTGTAGCTGGGACATGTTGGCCAATGTGGGCAATAGACAATAGACAATGGGTGCAGGAGTAGGCCATTCGGCCCTTCGAGCGAGCACCGCCATTCAATATGATCATGGCTGATCATCCCCAATCAGTACCCCGCTCCTGCCTTCTCCCCATATCCCCTGACTCCGCCATCTTTAAGAGCCCTATCTAGCTCTTGTTGGGCCAAAGGGCCTGTTTCCACACTGTATCATTCCATTACTCTATGAGTTAATTCATAAAGTACTTGAGTCCTTGGATTTAACAGGCTATAGGGATTTGATGCTGCAAAATTGTGAGGTTATTATATAAAGCCCCAATAAATCCCTATAGAAATAGTTATGCAGAAGAATCGCTCGTGAAATGGCAGTCAGTGAAATGTGTAAATTATATGTACTTTTAAAGTTTATTGCTGTAACTTATTTCTTTAATTTTGCTTTCATCTGCCTCAACCCATTGGATTTGTACTCTAGAGTCCAGAGACTGAGCCAATTTGCTCTATATTGATTGATATCACAATTTAACCTTCTGCAGGATTCACAGGCTAGATGGTAGAAGGACATTTACTCCTAACTCCAGTCCCTGACAATTATCTGCACTGAGATCATTCTCAGACGTCTAAGCTCTTAGGAATCTACCATAAATTGAGTCCAGCTCTGATAGTTGGGAATACTGTTTGTTATTGTCCTCCAGTTTGCTATTGGCATTTTAGATTGAGTTTTACTGGGATACTGCAACCCCAATTGGAATTAGATTTACATCCCTTCCAAGTTTGGGTTTAGGCACAGGTACATAATTGTACCAGGATCTGTACGCAGTTTCGATCCCGGTTTTGGATAAATTATCCAAGATTAGATTTGGATTTGAACTCAGTTGGATCACATACCCATTTCAAGTTGGGACTGGATATCATTTGATTCCTATTTAAGAGTCGAATTACACATGTTGTTGATGTTGGACTTTGTTTAATCGACATGTCTCAATGTTCTTGCGGAGTTAGTTGGAATAGTTATTCAGTATCAGTGGAGTCAGATATTCAGATGACAATTCCACTCAATTACGATTAACATGAGCTTGTTCCATACATCGCACCCCACCAACATAGCCCTCTATTCTTTTCACCCTTCACTGTTTACCACGCTACTCTTTGAATACACTCCACCATTCACACCTCAAGCCCTCTGCCCCACTCCCTATAGGAATTAATTCCACCTACTCACCAGTTTATTTCTCCGAAACAGTGTGATTTTTTGCTTTAATAACGTTTAGTGCAAGGTAAAGCCAGTATAGTCCAATCAAAGATAGTCTGAGGGTCACCAATGAGGTAGATAGTAGTTCAGGAATGCTCTCTGGTTGTGGTCGGATGATTCAGTTGCCTAACCACAGCCCGAAAGAAACTGTCCCTGAATCTGGAGGTGTGCGTTTTCACACTCCGATACATTTAATTGAAGATAGACACAAAAAGCTGGAGTAACTCAACGGGACGTAACATCTCTGGAATGGGTGACGTTTCGGGTCGAGACCCTTCTTCAGACAGGTTCGGGATAAGGGAAACAATCTCTCGTTTCCCTTATCCTTTAACCAGTCTGAAGAAGGGTCTCAACTCGAAACGTCACCCATTCCTTCTCTACTGAGATGCTGCCTGTCCCGCTGAGTTACTCCAGCATTCTGTGTCTATATTCAGGGTTAATACTTCGCAGGCTAGGTGATGTTCTGGCACTGAGATGTTCTGCCAACTATTGACTACTTTCGTCGCTGTATGAAATAATAGGTTTACTAATTGCGTTATTCCTCTGCCCAAAGACCACAAGATGGGATTATGAAGGAGAGCCAATCTTGGGTGACCGATCGAGCTCAAAAAATGTTTCAGCAGACAGGGGCGTGGAGTCCTGAAAGAGGTCGATCAGAGGATATAGAAGACATTCGGCCAAACTCTCAGGTACAGGCTACAAAACATACCTCAATGTTGCATTACTTAATACCGCAGTGGTTAATGAGCAAACTCTAGTGCAGTGGTTCTTAACCTTTTTGGCATACGTACGCGCATACACGGACAAAATACTGTATGTGGTACGTACCTTTGTTAGGTTCCTAAACATGGGCTCAACAAATCGATATGTTATTTATGACCCCTTCATGTCCCCCGGTAAAGCCCCAAATACCCCCTCCATGAGGGTCCCGACCCCCCCAGGTTCAGAATCACTGCTCTAGTGTCTGGTGGCTATTTGTTTTGTGTTCGGCAATGAATGGTCATCCACATTGAAACCGAGTTTGAAACCAGCTCATATCGAGTGCCGTTGAATGGACTGGCCTCTGTTGCGCAGAATTTGCAGTCAGTAATAAGGAATAGACAATAGGTGCATTCGGCCCTTCGAGCCAGCACCGCCATACAATGTGATCATGGCTGATCAAGGAAACAGGACAACATCTCTGAGCTCAAACAAAAAAACTTGCCCACAACTATACCGGAGGTCTTCTGGTATAGATTTTCCTGTTTCCAACTCCTTATGTGATCCGGTGTAGATTGAAGACAATCCCTTGTGCTCAGTGACTGTGATGTGATCAAGCCCTTTAGTGTACATTACCGGCACTACGAATCAAAGGGGTGTTGATGGGCATGTTTGAGAGAAAATAAGCCAGGAGTACAGTAAATAAGGAGTAAAGTGATGGAGCTTGCAGTTACTATCGCAATGTTGCTGGTGCTATCACTATATTTAAGAAACTTTTGGACAGGTACATGGATAGGACATGCTTAGAGGAATATCGGGTCAAAGAGGTCCTTCTGCAGTTGTACAGGGCCCGAGTGAGACCACACCTGGAGTATCGTGTGCAGTTTTGGTCCCCTAATTTGAGGAAGGACATTCTTGCTATTGAGGGAGTGCAGCGTAGGTTTACAAGGTTAATTCCCGGAATGGCGGGACTGTCATATGCTGAGAGAATGGAGCAGCTGGGCTTGTACACTCTGGAGTTCAGAAGGATGAGAGGGGATCTTATTGAAACATATAAGATAGTTAAGGGTTTGGACACGCTAGAGGCAGGAAACATGTTCCCGATGTTGGGGGAGTCCAGAACCAGGGGCCACAGTTTAAGAATAAGGAGTAAGCCATTTAGAACGGAGACGAGGAAACACTTTTTTTCAGTGAGTGGTGAGTCTGTGGAATTCTCTGCCTCAGAGGGCGGTGGAGGCCGGTTCTCTGGACGCTTTCAAGAGAGAGCTAGATAGGGCTCTTAAAAATAGCGGAATCATGGGATATGGGGGGAGAAGGCAGGAACGGGGTACTGATTGTGGATGATCAGCCATGATCGCATTGAATGGCGGTGCTGGCTCGAAGGGCCGAATGGCCTCTACTCCTGCACCTATTGACTATTGTCTATTGATATGGGCCAAACGCAGGCAGGTGGGGTTAGTGGAGATGGGACATACGTGTTGGTCGGTGTGGGCAAGTTGGGTTGAAGGGCCTATTTCCACGCTGTGTGACTCCTATGTCTCTAACTACATCTCCTAGAATCCCCCAGGATGGCTTTAGGATTAGCTGAATGACTGACCAATATGACTCCATCACGCAAACTAACATGACTCCCTGGGAGCTGACACAGACCTATCTATGTCATTATAAGTATAAGTTCACTGGCTATCCAATTAAAAAATTTGTACAGACTGCAAACAGTCAACAAAAAATTCCATATAATTGAAAAACAAACAAAAATAATGTGCTGGGAATACGTAGCTGATCACGCAGCATCTGTGTGGAGAGAAGATTTAATATTTCAGTTCAATTATCTTTCATTTGATCTTCTGAGTATCCCAAACATTTTCTATTTTTATAGCAAAATCACAATGTGTTTTATTAATCTAAAAACATTTTTTCAGAGCACAAGGTAAAGTGTCAAGCGTAGATTGCAGAAATGCTGAAATATCGTCAACAACTATTGTTCGGGTTTTGTACGTCAGGGAATTAAAATCCACATGCTTCAAATTGGATTTTTGGGTCTGATGCTTTGGCTGGCAGGGCGAGGTTTAGAATGTGATTATGATTTCAGTTTCAGCTCGGTTGTAACATTTTTACCGAAGATAGACACAAAAAGCTGGAGTAACTCGGCTGGTCAGAGGAGAGGAGGCATAGGGAGGTGACGTTTCGGGTCGAGACCCTTCTTCAGACTGAGGGGAAAGACAAACGAGAGATATAGACGGTGATATGGAGAGATATAATAATACTATTAATAAACTTTATTTCGGACTCAAGGCCCAGACATTACATAAAAATACATCACATATTAAAAAACCACAAAGTACATATAAAATCTTAGTATATCACATGTGAAAAGCATCATAACTTATATATTAAGAAAAAAACACAATACATGAATTAAAATCCAGAATAAAAGAATGATCAATGTCCTACAACGAGACAACGATACCAGTGTCTCCACTGGGATTCGGAGTGTGTAGTGCTAAACCTTATCTATGACAAGGCCACAATAAGCACATTCTTTGAGTCATTTATCCTGCAAATGAATTTATACATATGATTTCTTAGGAGAGCTTCTAAAGTACTGACTCCTGCAGCCACAAACATGTTACTATCACTACACCATCTAGGTTTCCTTAGCAGTGTTCTCGTGTCATCATTATGGGCCACCTTTAGTCTCTGCAGTGGAGGGCGGTGTTAGCTGTGAGGAGGATGCTAGGAGGCTGCTAGGTGACTTGGATAGGCTGGGTGAGTGGGCAAATGCATGGCAGATGCAGTATAATGTGGATAAATGTGAGGTTGTCCACTTTGGAGGCAAAAACAGGAAAGTAGACTATTATCTGAATGGTGGCTGATTAGGAAAAGGGGAGATGCAGCGCGACCTGGGTGTCATGGTACACCAGTCATTGAAAGTAGGCATGCAGGTGCAGCAGGCAGTGAAGAAAGCGAATGGTATGTTGGCATTCATAGCAAAAGGATTTGAGTACAAGAGCAGGGAGGTTCTACTGCTCTTGCAGTTGTACAGGGTCTTGGTCAGGCCACACCCGGAGTATTGCGTACAGTTTTGGTCTCCTAATCTGAGGAAAGACATTCTTGCCATAGAGGGAGTACAGAGAAGGTTCACCAGACTGATTCCTGGGATGCCAGGACTTCCATATGAAGAAAGACTGGATAGTCTCGACTTGTACTCGCTGGAATTTAGAAGATTGAGGGGGGATCTTATAGAGACTTACAAAATTCTTAAGGGGTTGGACAGGCTAGATGTAGGAAGATTGTTCCCGATATTGGGGAAGACAAGAACAAGTGGTCACAAGGATAAGGGGGAAGTCTTTTAGGACCGAGATGAGAAAATCATTCTTCACACAGAGAGTGGTGAACCTGTGGAATGCTCTGCCACAGAATGTTGTTGAGGCCAGTTCATTGGCTATATTTAAGAGGGAATTAGATGTGGCCCTTGTGGCTAAAGGATTCAGGGGGTATGGAAAGAAGGCAGGTACAGGATACTGAGTTGGATGATCAGCCATGATCATATTGAATGGCGGTGCAGGCTCGAAGGGCCGAATGGCCTACTCCTGCACCTATTTTCTATGTTCCTATAAACTTGTCCTTTCATAGTTCGACCACAGGTCGAACCATGGAACAAACGAATGAAAGATATGCTAAAAAGTAGGGATGATAAAGGAGACAGGCCATTGCTAGCCAGGGACTAGGTGGAAACGGGTTACTGACGATGAGACTCAACAAGACGCCAGTACGACTTGGATAGGGGAGGGATGGAGGGAAGGGGGATGCAAGCGTTATTTGACATTAGAGAAATCAATATCATACCACTGGGTTGTAAACTCTGTGGGACTTATCATTTAATTGTGGGTCTAGTTTGGAAATTCCCAGAGATTTCATTTGATTGCAGAGCAGACGGCTGCAAACAGCACAGCCTGCAAGGAATGCTGAATCACTCAGAGTAATGCTGGCATTTCTGAATTATTCACCACATGCATCAGAAAGCCACAGTCACAGTCAGGGTGATAATGGTAAATGTTGGCAGTCTCAAGAACGACAACTGAAGTTTTAAACAGATCTTTATTCGCAAGCTCGGTTTTCAGTACACAGGTTCTCTAGACACGTCTGGCCACACGGTGGTCAGCGCTGAACTAACCGCGCCAAAGCAAAACCGCGCGAAAACAAGCAGCCCCTCCTGCGTCACGTGACCGCGGCTTCTGAGCGCCGGGTTCAATATCTGCGTGCGCCTGTAGGTTCCGCTACAAATAATGGCATCGACTTTTGTTGCTTGCAGCCATCTTATTACTAGCATAATCCAGGCACGGCTGCTTTCTGCAAGTGTCGTGCAGGTTGTTAGTTGTACATTCAGAATGGGTTCCTGCACTGACATCCAAGCGGCATGAGTGTTTTATTGTCATATATCCCTGATGGAACAATGACATTCTTACTTGCAGCAGCACAACAGAATGTGTCAACACAGTACACTGTAAACAATATACAAGAAAAAAGTCAATGTGTGTGTGTATATATAGATATATAGACAATAGACAATAGGTGCAGGAGTAGGCCATTGGCCCTTCGAGCCAGCACCGCCATTCACTGTGATCATGGCTGATCACCCACAATCAGTGCCCCGTTCCTGCCTTTTGCCCAAATCCCTTGACACCGCTATCTTTATCCAACTCTCTATCCAACTTTCTCTTGAAAGCATACACACACATACACACACACAAACTGTATACACACACTGTATATACACACACATATATATATATGCACCCACACACATATGCATATACACATATATACACACACTGTATACACACACTGTATACACACACACATATATATATGCACCCACACACATATGCATATACACATATATACACAAACACACGGTATACATACACAGTATATACACACACATATATATGCACACATATGGATATATATAGATATATATATATATATATATATATATATATATACACACACATATACAAAGATATATATATATATATATATATTAAAAATCAAACAACAATAGTGCACTAATATCAATAATGAGAGTATGTACTGTACTTAAGCTTACTGGCCATAACATTTTTCAGGCTCCTATACCTTCTTCCCAATGGCAGGGGTGAACTGTCAAGCTATATCAAATGCTGAAATGCCAAGTACTGGCTATTGTAGTTAGTTAGTTCAGTTTATTGCCACGTGTACCGGGGTACAGTGAAAAGCTTTTGTCGCGTGCTAACCAGTCAGCAGAAAGACAATACATGATTACAATCGAGCCATTTACAGTGTACAGATACATGACAAAGGGAATAAGAAGATCATAATTAAAGTAAGAAATATTGCTGTAGGAGTAAAGGTTTAAAATAGTGGAGCAATTATGATTGCAGATCCACTTCTGTGACTTATGTCCCTGTCCCACTTAGGAAACCTGAACGGAAACCTCTGGAGACTTTGTGCCCCACCCAAGGTTTCCGTGCGGTTCCCGGAGGTTTTTGTCAGTCTCCCTAATGGTCGAAAGTGGTTTCCGCTTATTCTATGTCCCGGCGATTATTTCAAAAAATTCAAAACCGGCCGCGACTAAAAATAGGTTTCCGTTTTAAAAATCGGTAATTTTTTAATCGAAGGCAGTTGCGATGCTAGTTGAAGGTGGTTGCCGGAGGTTGCAGGTAGTGGAAGGTAAGACCTCCCTGGTGGAATAAAACTGGGTGAAAAAAAGTCTTACCTTCCACTACCTGCAACCTCCGGCAACCACCTTCAACTAGCATCGCAACCGGCTTCGACTAAAAAATTACCGATTTTTAAAACGGAAACCTATTTTTAGTTGCGGCCAGTTTTGAATTTTGTGAAGTAATCGCCGGAACATAGAAGAAACGGAAACCACTTTCGACCATTAGGGAGACCGACAAAAACCTCCGGGAACCGCACGGAAACCTTGGGTGGGGTGCAAAGTCTCCAGAGGTTTCCGTTCAGGTTTCCTAAGTGGGACAGGGACATAACTGTGCATAGTTCCCTGAAGGTGCAATCACATGTAGATAGGGTGGTAAAGAAAGCTTTTGGTGTGCTGGCCTTTATAAATCAGAGCATTGAATATAGGAGTAGGGAAGTAATGTTAAAATTGTACAAGGCTTTGGTGAGACCAATTCTGGAGTATGGTGTACAATTTTGGTCGCCTAATTATAGGAAGGATGTCAACAAAATAGAGAGAGTACAGAGGAGATTTACTAGAATGTTGCCTGGGTTCCAGCAACTAAGTTACAGAGAAAGGTTGAACAAGTTAGGTCTTTATTCTTTGGAGCGCAGAAGGTTAAGGGGGGACTTGATTGAGGTCTTTAAAATGATGAAAGGGATAGACAGAGTTGACATGGACAAGCTTTTCCCATTGAGGGTAGGGAAGAGGGCATGACTTGAGAATTAAGGGACAGAAGTTTAGGGGTAACATGAGGGGGAACTTCTTTACTCAGAGAGTGGTGGCTGTGTGGAATGATCTTCCAGCAGAAGTGGTGGCGGCAGGATCGATTTTAACATTTAAAAGTAAAGTGGATAGGTATATGGACGGGAAGGGTATGGAGGGGTATGGTCTGAGTGCAGGTAGATGGGACGAGGGGAAAATAAATGGTCGGCACGGACTGGAAGGGCCGAGAAGGCCTGTTTCTGTGCTGTAATTGTTATATGGTTATATGTTTTCTGGTTATAACACACAAAGAATCCCCTGGGTTGGGCACCATCTTGGTGTTGTCAATGTTTTCCAACACGTTGACTCTTGTGGTATTTTCTTATTTAAAGACTTGCATTTATATTGCACCTTATCGCATTGTTTAGAAACATGAAAGTGCTGCAGGTGTTATGAATTATTTTGAAATGCACTGAATGTTATCAGGCAGCAAATATAAGATTTGTTTTATGTACACGTGATAGACAATGGCTGTTTTCCGCTCGTAACGACCACGAGGAATGTGGTGAGCAGGATAAAGTTCACATGGAGAATCTCTGGAGAGAAGGAATGGGCGACGTTTCGAGTCGAGACCTTCTTCAGACTGATGCGAGGGGAGGGGGGGGCGACAGAGATGGAATGTAGTCGGAGACAGTAGGTGGGAGAACTGGGAAAGGGGGAGGGGATGGAGAGATAAAGTAAGGGCTATCTGAAGTTAGAGAAGTCAACGTTCATACCGCTGGGATGTAAACTACCCAAGCGAAACCCTCCCCTCACATCACATCAGTCTGCAGAAGGGTCCCGACCCGAAACGTCACCCATTCCTCCCCTCCAGAGATGCTGCTTGACCCGCTGAGTTACTCCAGCATTTTGTGTCTACCTTCGATTTTACCAGCATCTGCAGTTCTTTCTCACTAAAATTCACATGGTTTCAGATTTGGAACTCTGCCTTGATTGATTGATTGATTGATTGATATTTTGTTGTCGCATATTTCATGTCACAGTGAGGTTTTTAGTTTTGCTCACCATATACAGTGGCTTGCAAAAGTTTTCATACCCCTTGAACGTTTCCACATTTTGTCACGTTACAACCACAAACGTAAATGTATTTTATTGGGATTTTATGTGATAGACCAACACAAAGTGGCGCATAATTTTGAAGTGGAAGGAAAATGATACATGATTTCCAAATTTTATTACAAATAAAAAACTGAAAAGTGTGGTGTGCAAAAGTATTCAGCCCCCCTGAGTCAATACTTTGTCGAACCACCTTTCGCTGCAATTACAGCAGCAAGTCTTTTGGGGTATGTCTCTACCAGTTTTGCACATCTCGAGCCTGAAATTTTTGCCAAATTCCTCTTTGCAAAATAGCTCAAGCTCAGTCAGATTGGATGGTGAGCGTCTGTGAACAGCAATTTTCAAGTCTTGCCAGAGATTCTCAATTGGATTTAGGTCTGGTCTTTGACTGGGCCATTCTAACACATGAATATGCTTTGATCTAAACCATTCCATTTTCATTTTCCTTCCACATTTACGTTTGTGGATGTAACGTGACAAAATGTGGAAAAGTTCAAGGGGTACGCAAGCTTTTGCAAGCCACTGTACATAAGGTATGCGAAGAGTTGCCACGTCTAGGACACCGGAAAACTTAAGGGCCTGTCCCACTTGGGCATCATTTACGCATCACGACGCACAACGTAGGCAATGACACACGGTCACGCGCGGTGCCCCAGGATTTCGGGATGTACAAAATCTTTGCGTGCCATCCGCGTGACACGCAAATGACCCCGAAGTGAGACAGGCCCCTTACAGTGTTCAATGTGGTCCGAATGGATTCCTGGGATGGCGGGACTGTCATATGAGAAAAGGTTGAAAAGACTAGGCTTGTATTCACTGGAGTTTAGAAGAATGAGGGGGATCTTATAGAAACATATAAAATTATAAAAGGACTGGACAAGCTAGATGCAGGAAAAATGTTCCAAATGTTGGGTGAGTCCCGAACCAGGGGCCACACAGTCTTAGAATAAAGGGGAGGCCATTTAAGACTGAGGTGAGAAAAATTGTTTTCACTCAGAGAGTTGTGAATTTATGGAATTCCCTGCCACAGAGGGCAGTGGAGGCCAAATCACTGGATGGATTTAAGAGAGAGTTAGAAAAAGCTCTAGGGGCTGGTGGAGTCAAGGGATATGGGGAGAAGGCAGGCACGGGTTATTGATAGCGGACGATCAGCCATGATCACAATGAAGGGCGGTGCTGGCATGAAGGGCCGAATGGCCTCCTCCTGCACCTATTTTCTATGTTTCTATGGTCCCTCTTTGTTTTTAGCAGCTCCCCCATGCCCGGTCTCTCTTTGTTCTTTTGGCAGCCTTCCCCACCCCCCCCCCCCCCCCCCAACCCCCCACGCCGGGTCCCTCTTTGTTCTCAGTGGCCCTCCGAGGCCCTCTACACCAATGTCAGCTGGGCTCTGGGCAGAAGGTAGGCGATCCAGGGGGAATATCAGTAGACGTGAAGATTACATTGTAATGTGTCGACTGGAACACACGGCCAATCTACAAACACGATCACTGAAACATACAGATTGGAAGCTTGACAACGTAGATGCAGTGATCGGTAAGCTGCCTGCACCATGGGTTGCAGTTCCTAAATAAGTCGTTGACAATTCAGAACAGAGATGACAAGGAATTTGTACTATTGAGGAATAACAATCTTTGGAATTGACTACTCAAGAGGACAGTAAAGACTTGGGTGGATTTAAGATGACGATTGGAGTGTTTTTGGATCGTACGGGAAACAAGAGATATAGACAATATAAACAACAAGTGCAGGAGTAGGCCATTCAGCCCTTCGAGACAGCACCGCTGTCAATGTGATGATGGCTGGTATATAGGGTTTAGTACAGGAAACTGACAGCTAGGCACAAGATCATCCATGCTCTTCTTCTTATCAAGTCCCACGCACAAGATTAGAAGTTGTCCAGCCAGACCTGAACACACTTCCTGGCATCTGCATACAATGGTGTCTGTCTTGTTGCTCCTTGTGCGTTGTGGTGGAAAGATTGGTGGAAACAGGGCCGCTCTTTCCTTGACCCCCACCCATTGTGTAAATGAATGGTACAAGGCTAATCGGCCTCCTACAGCTTCCTTGAATCACAATAGAATGCACATGCCGGAATCTGGAGCACCAAACAATCTGCCGGAAGAACTCAGCTGGTCGGCTCACTGAATCCCTCCAGCAGATTATTTATGGTGGAGGGTGTGTGGAACGTGCGGTAAGAAGGAAAGACTGAATTTCTGCAGCAATTTTAACAACCAAAGAATTCGACACCCACTGAAGTGCTCGTGAAATGCAAAATCTAGTCAAAAGTCAAACGAACTTTATTGTCATTTAGAAATACATCAATATATGCAATTCCAAACGAAATTCCGTTTCATTTGGCTCCCTGTGCAACACGATAATTAACAGAAGGATAGACATGGATAAAATGGATAAAAGGATAAATAGACAATGGTGGCAGCCCATTACATGGCATTCAGGAGTCTGATGGCTCGTGGGAAGAAGCTGTTGCAGAACCTTGATGTTCTGCTCCTTATGCTGCGATATCTTTTGCCTGAGGGCAGCAGAGTGAACAGTCCGTGATGGAGATGTGTGGGGTCTTTTATAATACTGCTGGCCTTAGACACGCAACGTTTGGTCACAATATCCCGGATTGAGGGGAGAGAAGTCCCGATGATTTTTTCCGCTGTCCTCACCACTCTCTGCATGGACTTCCAGTCAGAAGCTTTACAGTCCCCAAACCAGACAGAGATACAGCTGGTCAAAATACTCTCTATGGTGCTCCTGTAGAAAGTGGTGAGGATGGGATGGGGGAGGTGAGCTCTTCTCATCCGGCGCAGAAAGTGCAACCGCTGCTGCGCTCTCTTAACTGTTGATGAGATGTTATTTGACCAGGTCAGACTGTTAGTGATCTGCACCCCCAGGAACTTAGTGCTACTGACCACCTCCACATCGCTGTCACTGACTCTGCCGGTTTTTCCTGAAGTCGACGATGACCTCCTTTGTTTTTTCGACATTCAGGATCAGGTTGTTTGTATTGCACCAGTCCACCAGTTGTTTCACCTCCTCCCAGTAAGGCAGCTCATTGTTGTCCCAGATGAGGCCCACCACTGTTGTGCCATCTGTGTACTTCATGATGTGGTTTGTACTAAACCTGGCACAACAGTCGTGGGTCATCAGTGTAAACAGCAGTGGACTCAGGACACAGCCCTGAGGGGAGCCGGTGCTCAGAGAGATGGTGTTAGAGGTGTTATTTCCAACCCTCACTGACTGGGGTCTGTCAGTGAGGAAGTCCAGTAGCCAGTTACACATGGGGGTGCTGAGGCCCAATGGAACCAGTTTGCTTATCAGGTGCTGAGGGATAATTGTGTTGAATGCTGAACGCAAATCCACAAACAGCATTCGCACATAACTCACACAAACGCAGTCACTGGTTTTGTATGACATGCGGCAGGCATTTCGTAACTATTCATTTTCCAGGGATGTGTGAGTCACTGGTGAAGCCAGCACCTATTGTCGTTCCCTAGCTGCCCTTCAGAAGGTGATGGTGGCAATTCAGGACTGGGAACTGAAGGACAGATGCAGATGGTCAGTTTTTGTAAAGGAATAATCATTGGCGCAAGACAATGCAGAAAGCCCCTTTGGCATTCTCCGTACTAGTCCTGTGAGATCTTCTACGCAATTGAGCTAAGATTAACACCAGTGAAGAAAAGTGGACACGTGGGTGATGGGACTGGCAATTGGGGTAGATTCATAAAGGAAGGGAGCTTAATTCCAAATTAAAACCTTGTCTGGCCTCACCTGGAATTGCTTCAGATTCACCGAGAACAGCAGCTGGTGAAATTTCCTTCTCCCAGACCAAACAGCCTTAAGGGCCTGTCCCACGTTCACAAGCTATTCACAAATTCTCCCGAGTTTTCCCCTTGATTCAATCTCGCAGAATGTTCGTAACGAGTCCATAGGAATTTGTAGATATATCATAGCGGCTCGTTATGCCAGCCGTACGTACTCGGGGCATCAGGTAAGTCGGGGCATTTTTTCCAGCCCGGTAAAAAATGTCCACGAGTAAAACAAAAGGGTTGGGATGAAAGAAATCGCAACTTTTTACTCGTAAGGAGGGCATCGAAATAGTCGTGGGAATTCGTAGACATACTCATAGGAGTTCGTGAACATAGTCGTGGAAGGTCATAGGAGTTCGTAGATTACCACAATCCTGATTTTTTTTTTTTAGGTCCTTTAAACTCGGCAGAGGTTTTGAATTGTCGTGAAAATGGGACAGGTCCTTAACACAGCCAACGGGTTACAAGTTTATCATCCACTGTAAATGTTGAACCCACTTAATAATACCAAGATCTTAGTGGTGAGAGCGATGGGCAAATCCTACAGCTGCTCGTACACACAAATGAAATGGTGACTGTGAGGGCACAAGATGTTGAAAACATTGATTTCAAAGTCATTTAGTATCACTGCTTCAGAGAAAGTTCTCTTTCACACTTCCCTATCTCGATTCCAAACGTAACCCTGGAGATACCAGTTTGTGGAATTATCCTCACCCTTTTTAAATTATACTTTTAATTCAAAAAATAAAAATAAACATACAAATTAACACAATTATATATTGTGTCTGCCTATATTGACGGTTTTACAAACAAACGGTCATCAAATTAATATAACGGTAACGTTATCAGCACCCTGGCATTGCAATATTTCAAGAAAGCATCTCAACGCAGCCTTCTCGACAGTGGCCCACTTCAACCATTCTCTCTGCTCAGTCTTCCTCCAGCAATCTAACCAACCTCAATGAAGCAAATCCTGGTGCTTCCAGATTCCCATTCCATGAATTTAACAAATGCAGTCAATTTAACATGAAGAATCCATGGATTTTCTATATTCAAAAGTATTAAGGAAATGGAGGGGGGGGGGGGGGGGGCAAAGGCAGTTTAGATGCCCTCTGAATTTGATGAGGTACATGGACTTAGGTCACATGTTTTTACAAGTAAAGGCTTGAAAGCCCTGGCAATGGTGGGGAACGCTCAATGGGCTGAGCAGCCTACTGCTCCCATAACCTATGAACGAATGCCAATTAATGCAGGTCATGTCAAAAGTGCCATCGTTCCATAAATGTTGAAAGTAGACAACAGGCGCAGGTGTAGGCCATTGGGCCCTTCGAGAGAGCACCGCCATTCAATGTGATCATGGCTGATCATCCCCAATCAGTACCCCGTTCCTGACTTCTCCCCTGACTCCGCTATTTTTAAGAGCCCTATCTAACTCTCTCTTGAAAGCAAATTAAACCATCAACGGTCAGGCTAACTATTTGGTGGAAGCCAAAACCAACCCCCCCCCCCCCCCCCCCTTCTCCTTAGACATTTATTTCTGTGAAGATATTGGGTGGGTGTTAGATCTCACACCGCAGTCTCACAGCAGCCGAGTACGAGGAGCCTGCTAGCTCGCTCGAGTACAGCTGTGGCCGATGCTTCCTTTCTTTTTAATACTCCCCCCAAATTTGGCTTTGTCTTGCAGGCTGTGGAGATGCAAGAAATGGGGAGGGACGCCTACTCCGACAGCGACCATTACCTCCCGATGGAAGGCCAGAGTCGAGCATCCTCCATGCCACGACTGGCAGCAGGGAATCAAGTGAGCTCAGTGAGACTTACTCTGCTGCGCCCCGCACCGCGTGCCATCACCCTAAACTCCTTCAATGCGATCTGTACCAACAAATTTGCACCCATAAAATATCACAGTCGACGTCGATAGGTTCCAAATAGGCCCACGCAAATTGGACAAGTAACAAATGGGGGAACATTTGCCCCCAATGACTAGCATTATGGCAGAAGCCTCAAGTTGCAAACCACTGCTGAAATCTGGAGACACGAGACTGTAGGTGCTGGAATGTGTAGGAAGGAACTGCAGACGCTGGTTTACACCATAGACACAAAAAGCTGGAGTAATTCAGCGGGATGGACGGCGTCTCTAGAGAGAAGGAATGGGTGATGTTTCGGTTACGATCCAAAATGTCACCCGTTCCTTCTCTCCAGAGATGCTGCCTGTCCCACTGAGTTACTCCAGCATCTTGTTCTATCTGTAGGTGCTGTAATCTGCAGCAAAAACATAATTGCTGGAAGAGCTCAGCAGGTCAAGCAGCATCTGTGGAGGGAAAAGGGTGGTTGAAGTGTCAGGTTGAGACCGCACATCGGGTCTCACACAACCCCCCCCCCCCCCCGACCCCCAAAATGGTCACTATCCCTTTGTCTCCATAGATGCTGCTCAACCTACTAAGTTTCTTGGTTTTTGAGATACAGCATGGAAACAGGCCCTTCGGCCCACCGGGTCCGCGCCGACCAGCGATCCCCGCACACTAACACTATCCCACACACACACTAGTGGTGGCAATTTACAATTTTACCAAGCCAGTTGACCCACACACCTGTTAGCCACCCTGAACAAAAAGGCGCCAGCAGCACCTAGTAGAGAGCTGTTTGATAGCACCCTCATGGATGAGGAGGCGCGAGCCATGGGTCATCTTAGCTCTGACCCCGACTCTGATGGTATGGTTGAGCCAGATGTTCCACCTCTGCAGGCCGCACCAGCAGCGCCAGTTGACAGAGCTGCTACAGGTCTCCCTCTTGGAGGCGGAGACCAAGACGGGTCAGTATCCTGCTGACCCCGAGTCTCAGGGCATGGCCATGGGGCATACCCCAAGGGATGAAGGGCACATGTCAGAGGTACCTTTTCCTGCCAACAGTTGCCATCCCAGCAGAATTTTCTATTCGGGTATAGGTCCAATGGGTTCATATCAGCATTGGTATCCTGTTTAGTCTTTGGAGTGTGGGCTCCCGGGAATAAACCCACGCAGGTCACGGGGAGAAGGCACAAACTCCGTACAGACAGCACCCGTAGACAGGATTGAACCCGGGCCCCTGGCGCTGTAAGGCAGCAACTCTACCGCTGCGCCACCGTGACGCCCCTAGTGGCAGTTCCTCCAGCAGTTTGTTTTTCACTTCTGAAGTTTCATGTTTTGTTTCGAGTGGAACAGAACTTAAGAAGCCGAGTACAAATTCAGTGGTACTGATTTATATGAAGAGCAGGAGCTAAATATCTATGGGTATCCGGGCAACTGAAGCTGTGGCACTGTAGTCAAATCTGGGGAGCTGATCTTGAACCCATCATTTTCTGATTCAGTGATGAGACAGTGGTCTAACAAATCACGGCGTTATTTTGGCATTATTTAAACCTGGGGCTAAACGGAATGTAAATTATGGTGACCTCTTGTTTAGTGGCTGCATTTCACGACATTTTCTGCAAATGTTTTTTTTAGCGATGATGGTTATAATGTTGGGTCAAGGATTTGGAACCTAAAGCTGAGAGATTGGGCTCTGTGGTGCCGTTTTCCACAGCGGCATCATCCTAATAGGTTTGCAAATTGCTCCATGAATTCCAAGTGCACATTTTTAGTGGACTCGTGTGGCCTTAGCAATTCGTTTACATGCTACAATTTGCGTCTGGGTTGTACAGAGTAGCTGGATTGTGCCACCATTACTCATTCAACTCAAACGCCAGCCCTGCCAAACTCTGCCTAGACCCTACGCCACCTGCAAACCGTGAGCTCCAATAATATGGCTCCCACTTGTTTAAAGGGTGGGGGGGATCACAAATTATGTGTATCCGCTGCTCTAGGTGTCGGCTGCTCTACATCGGTGAGACCAAGCGTAAGCTTGGCGATCGCTTCGCCCAACACCTCTGCTCAGTTCACAATAACCAACCTGATCTCCCGGTGGCTCAGCACTTCAACTCCCCCTCCCATTCCAAATCCGTCCTAGGCCACCTCCATGCCCAGAGTGAGTCCCACCCCAAATTGGAGGAGCAGCACCTCATATTTCACTTGGGTAGTTTACACCCCAGCGGTATGAATATTGACTTCTCCAATTTCGGGAAGTCCCTGCTCTCTCCCTCTTTCCCCTCCCCTTCCCAGCTCTCCCACAGCCCACTGTCTCCGCCTCTTCTTTTCTTCTTCCCAGCCCCCACCACCCCCACATCAGTCTGAAGAAGGGTCTCAACCCGAAATGTCACCCATTCCTTCGCTCCATAGATGCTGCCTCACCTGCTGAGTTTCTTCAGCATTTTGTCTACCTACAAATTATGTGTAGGTTTGATGAGAATTAAATGGCAATTGAGATTGAGGAGAGAGGTGGAGACCCAAGGAACGGCAGATGCTGGTTTACAAATAAAGACACAGAGTGTTGGAGTAACTCAGTTGGTCAGGCAGCATCTCTGGAGAACATGGGCAGGTGAATTTTCAGCTTGGAGCCCTTCATCGGACTTTAATCATCAATAGGTGTTGTTTTGGGTTGGGAACCTTTTTGGTCCTGAGCCAAAACATCTCCTATTCATGTTCCCCAGAGATGCTGTCTGATCGGCTGAATTACTCCAGCAGTTTTAAGGAGAGAAGTATTAACCATGAGTAACGAGAAGTCAGCAAAGTGTTGATTGGAGCCAGCAACCATACCCAGTGGACAGGTCTTGGGGGATTTAGGTGCAAGGCCACAAGAGGCAAGCCAAGACAGAGACAATAGACAATAGGTGCAGGAGTTGGCCATTGGCCCCTTCAAGCCAGCACTGCCACTCACTGTGATCATGGTTGATCATCCACAATCAGTACTCCGTTCCTGCCTTCTCCACATATCCCCTGACTCCGCTATCTAATTCGCTCTTGAAAGCATCCGGAGAATTGGCCTCCACCGCCTTCTGAGGCAGAGAATTCCACAGATTCACAACACTCTGGGTGAAAACTTTTTTCTTTATCTCCGTTCTAAATGGCTTACCCCTTATTCTTAAACTGTGGCCCCTGGTTCTGGACTCCCCCAACATCGGGAACATGTTTGCTGCCTCTAGCGTGTCTAGGCCGAGGAGAACAAGTGCCAACCAGAGGGACCTGCAGGGAGGAGTAGGTGGGGGGACAGGGAAAGCCCAATCATCAAAGGATCCATCTGCTCTGTGAAATTGTTTGTGTTTAATCATACATGGAATACATCTTAATAACGGGGCTTCCAAGGATGCTAAGTTCTCATCAATCCTTTACATATATGCATTGCCACAGGTCAAAACACCAGACTTAACTTTATAATATTTTAGCAGTATGCTTGAAAATATTTTAAAATAATTACCTAATTTAAAACTTGGAAGCATTCATAACCAAAATATATATTGCTAAGTGTTGTGGAATTCTGATGCAAATTATTTTGAAATTAGTTTTATTCTGAAAGACTGATGTGAATTATTTTTCCTTCATTAGCACTTGAGGGTATTTACTTCAGTAAATATAAGAGGCCAGTACAAATGAATTGCTTGCAGGGTATAATTCCAAATTGGCTATGTAAATAAGCAAACTGCACAATCTGGAGTTCAAGATCATCTTTAATCAGTACCCTTATTATAGCGGTACAGCAGGTCGTTAGTTGTTAGTTAATCGTTACCGCTTCCAAGACTGACTAGTATAGGATGTTGGTGTTGGTGTTAGTACGAATCATACACTAAGGTGGGGAATCAGACAGTAAGGGGGCCAACCAATCTGCAGGCTAATTCAAAAGAACATGAGTAAATATTTGGAAACTTTGGCAGCCACCCTGAAGGCTGTATTAATATGTTGAACCCAGAGCTGGAAGTGACATTGTACCAATAGAGAAGGGTCTCGAACCGAAACGTCACCCATTTCTTCTCTCCAGAGATGCTGCCTGTCCCGCTAAGTTACTCCAGCATTTTGCCTGCCCCAGACTTTCTCGTTGATTGTTCAATAGCACAGTGCCAGTATCAGCTGGTAAATCATAGTGTAAGGTCAACTAAATGGCAAAGCTCCTCGTAAACGTAGGAGACCTTAACCTTTGGCAGTCCAGGGTCTAACAGGGGTGAGGGGTGTGTGGTGACTGTCATGTTTTAGGCAGAGCAGCAAGGGAAAACTTTTTTTCTGGTGGAGAAAGATATACCAAACTGTTTGGCCTGGTGACCTCACCTCCTGTTCTACAAGTTATGGGAGTGTTGAACTCAAATAATATTGCCCCTCCCAGCTCTCTCCATCTCCCCTCTCTGTTCTCTCCGGGAGACGTCAATGATTCCATAGATCTAAATCCTAGAACTTCACCTTTTCCCACCCTCCCCAGAAAGAGTCATTCTTCCATCGTAAGGAAATCCCGTTAGTCTGGACCAGTGGTGGGGAACCTGCAGCCTTAAGGCTGCATGCGGCCTTCTAGGCCATTAAGTGCGGCCTTTTGAACTAATCCAAATTTTGTAGAACAAATCCTTTTATTTTTATTAATATGTTTTTGTTCGTCTTTTATTATTTTTATTTTAATCTTAAAATGAATTAAAATGATTACAGCTAACAATGTGGCATTCAACATGAAAAGGTTCCCCACCCCTAGTCTGGACAATCCACTGCTCTATAAAGACATTGAAATCATCTGGTGTGTTCTATTCTGCTCTTTCTATCTGCTTAATGTATAACTGTTATATCTTTGTGCTTTTTCCTTCTACCACGTTTTTTATTTCTTACAATAAAACCAACTGTGTCCTTACCTGTGGCTTCTTCCCAAACCCTGGACATCTCGTTGCCGCCTTTGCGATGTGGGGGTCCTCCTGCGGCCATTTTCTGTCACGTCTGTCCTGTCACTGCCTTCTCTCCTGTCTTGTGTCTTTTTACTTCCTGCCCTTTTAATATGCACTCTCTTGTGTGGCTGATAACAGAGGAGAAAAGTGCGGAACCGTGGGAATAACCTTAGTGTATGTACCCTGTCTTAGTCTCTCTTTTGTGTTTCAATTACTCTTGTCTGCCTCAAGGCTTCATTTAGTCGATTCTGGCATGTGCTGGACATGTTCATTTGTTGAGGGTGCAACTATCTGGCAGAAGGGGGAATATGACCACAATATTTCACCAAATAATTCCATGCAGACATCTAATAGTTGATAACATCTGTGGTGATGCAAAAATTACATAATCCTTCCCCAAAGAATAAAAAGGCCACCACAAATTTTCCTCATGAATAGAATGGTCCTTCAATTGACTGTAAAGGGTTTTTTTTTCCCCTCAAAGTTGTGTTTAAATATTAATAGTTCATAAGTGATAGGATCACAATTCGGCCATTCGGCCCATCGAGTCTACTCCTCCATTCAATCATGGCTGATCTATCTCTCTCTCTCAACCCCATTCTCCTGCCTTCTCCCCAATATATAATGGTACATATAATTAAGTTATTTAAACAATTTCTGCGACAGGAGTTCTGTTTAGCAGAAATGTCAACGGTATTGTGACCTCCATTTACTCATCTCAAATTTTTGTCCAAAGGGTCTGTTGTCTAAGTGGGTCCTAATCTGCTCCCTGGCCGTGTGCCCTGAGCAGTGACTGTGGTCCCAGTCTCGCCGATCAAGATAACACAGCATAGACCAAATGTTCACAAATTCATAGGTGATAGAAGCAGAATTAGGCCATTTGGCCCATCAAGTCCACTCTTCCATTCAATCGTGGCTGATCTATCTCTCCCTCCTAACTCCACACTCCTGCCTTCTCCCCATAACCCCTGACACCCGTACTAATCAAGAATGTATCTATTTCTGCCTTACAATTAACCACTGACTTGGCCTCCATTGCCTTCTGTGGCAATGAATTCCACAGATTCATCACCCTCTGACTAAAGAAATCCCCCCTCATCTCCTTCCTAAGGAACGTCCTTTAATTCTGAGGCTATGACGTCTGGTCCTAGACTCTCCCACTAGTGGAAACATCCTTTCCACGTCCAGGCCATTCACCATCCGGTGAGGTTCAATGAGGTCCACCCCCCAATGTTGGCACCTTCTTGGCAATAATCACACCAGGTCCGCCAAAATCCTCGTCCGCTGAACTATTGTGGGATCTGTAGTAAAATGTTTTGAGGCCAGTACTGAGGACAACTGAACATGCCCTTCCAGTAGCATGCGTGCCAAGGGTCTAGCTCCCGCTCAGAGGCTGAAGGATTGCATGTTCCTGGAATGAATCTGCATTGAAAACCCGGCACGAGTAAGCATGTGTTGTAACCATTAACTGCCTGAAGAATTGTTTTGATTTAAGGGCAAACCCTTGCCACACTGTGAGAGAGAAAACGGCATTCAATTTGTATGCTAACCACAGACTGATGCCAGAATGGTTCATCTCAATTGCGATAAAGGGTGGTGTCCTTGGTCTACAAGTGTTTTCTATTATTGAGAAGTCACAGTGAGAATGCCGGCAACTTTCTGCTGGATTGTGGTCAATTGCAACTTTACCACCCTGATTGGCACTGTTCGAAAAAAATTAGAAAAGGCAATATCCTTCCCAATCAGTGTCTGGAAATAAGTCATAGGCAGCATAAGGCATTATCCTTTGGGATCTTACTATACTGAAAAGGGATTGTTAGTTTGATATCAATGCTGATTATAGGCAACTGACATCTTCTGGGAATTCTGAATGAACATTATGTTTGCGCTGGAGGCATCTTCATTGAAAATGTAAGAATTGCACACAAAAAAAATGCAATCCTACATTGAACAGTGAAAGCACACTTGCTTCTAATAGATTGTGGAGACACACAGACATGGTGGTATTAGCTGGTGGATGCTCACCTGCTGTTCGTTGATAGACGCAGAGAGGCATTGTCGATATTGGGCTGCTCCTGCTGGTTTACTTTAGTTGCTGTAGACTTTAGAGGTAGAAAGCAAAGGTAGTCCTATTGGCTCACCGAGTCCGCGCTGACCAGCAATAACCCCATACACTAGCACTCTCCCACACACAGGGGGCAATTTTACCAAAGCCAGTTGACCTACAAACATTCCTCGTCTTTTGTGAGTGGGAGGAAACCAGTGCACCCGGAGAAGACCCACACAGTCACAGGGAGAGGGTACAAACTGCGTACAGACAGCGCCCACAGTCTCTCAGGCTGCACCACCGCGCCACCCTTGACTGTGGGAATGCACAAAAAATCCTGTAACTGGACAAGTGAATACATATACTGTATATAGAGGGTATCTTTGATTGTGATATATATATATATATATATATGTTCCAGTTTGTACACACACTGCTTAGCTGTATATATAGAGAGCACATTGACAGATAGTTGATATATGTACACATAATATATTTTCTTTACATATAGAATATGTACATGCCGATAAATAGTGTCAGCAATTTGGTAACTACATACTGCATGTTGCGAACATTTGAATATATAATGCTAAATCTGGGATGTTATAGCAGGTCAAAGGGTGCACAAAAATGTGATGTCCAGGTTTGACAAAGGTGTGCATTGTATTGAAAAAAAACCTAGTTGGTTGGTTTTCCATTCTGCCCAATTCTGCCGCTCACGAACATCGACATTGGGACAACATATTGCCCAACAGTGGAACAGCTGTCAAGTGTTTAGTTAAAACTAACATCTCATGTCTATGGATTACATAGATACTGTATATGCAAGTAGTTTGTGGACTTCAATACCCCCTGAAGTATTGTGTAAGAAGGAACTGCAGATGTTGGTTTAAACCGAAGATAGACACAAACGGCTGGAGTAACTCAGCGGGACAGGCAGAGTCTCTAGAGAGAAGGACTGGGTGACGTTTCGGGTCTCGACCGTTTGTTGAAAGGTCTTGACCCGAAACGTCACCCATTCCTTCTCTCCAGAGATGCTGCCTGTCCCGCTGAGTTACTCCAACATTTTGTGTCTACCCCCTGAAGTATTCCCTGTTATTGCTGAATCCATTGTTGGCTCTGGAAGGTTGTGCTTTGCCTGATCAGAAGATGAGAAGCTGTTCTTCAAACTTACTTTGAGCTTCGAAGATAGACACAAAATGCCGGAGTAGCTCAGTCTGTCCCGTTGAGTTACTCCAGCATTTTGTGTCTATCTACGATGGAAACTGGCATCTGCAGTTCCTTCCTACACATTACTTTGAGCTTCATCGGGATACTTCAGGGAGTCATGAACGGAGACGTCAGTGTGGGAATGTGGAATGAAGGCGGTTCTAATTAGTGAAGAGGAGCTGTGAATGTTCTGTAGGCAGTGCAGATTTTTAGCTACTTTTAGTTTAGGGACACAGCGCAGAAACAAGCCCTTCGGCCCACCAAGTCCACGCCGACCAGCGATCCCCGCACATTAACACTATCCTACACACTAGGGACAATTTATATTTATACCAGGCCAATTAAGCTACAAGCCAGTACGTCTTTGGAGTGTGGGAGGAAACCGAAGATCTCAGAGAAAACCCACGCAGTCACGGGGAAAACGTGCAAACTCCGTACAGACAGCACCCATAGTCAGGATCAAACCCAGGTCTCTGGCGCTTAAAGAGCTGTGAGGCAGCAAATTTATCGCTGCGCCACCGTACCGCCCTCTAGAAAATACTCCAGAAAGATTTATTAATAATTTTACTAAGTCATGTTTCTTAAATTATTTTGTTATTGCTTAAAGATTGTCTGTAAAAATATTTACAGCTACAGCTTGAGGTACATAAATAACTTATATATATCCACGCTGACTAGCTCTAAACTGCATTTGCGAACAGTAGGATGTTTTTAATAGATTTATGGTTCATATAAACTTGTTCCTGCTGTTTTATTACGAACATTAAGAATTTATAATGGAGAATGTGTGAACTAATTACATTGCCGGTGGAGGAAGGTATAATTTAAGAAACATATTTCCACAGATGAATGTCTAGTAATTCGGAATTTATGATCATACAACTGCATAAAATAAGTGACAATGGTAGGAAGATCAGACATTGACATATTTAGTAATCTTTTGTGTGCAAGAAGTGCATGCATGTATGTATGGCAATGCATGCATAAGTTGTTATTTTATCACGTTTGAGGACAGAACAGGGCACTTTGATGATGGAAGATTCAGTACAGTTGGGTTCAACAACTGTACAGACATTGTGCCTTTTGTTTTTAATAAAACCTTTACTTTTCACACACTCACATTAGCTGTGTAACAACGTTTACAAAAAGAGTGTCTCCTTGAATGATGCACATTTTGTCTCACATCAGACCATCGAAGACACAAGCCCAATTAGGCGATCGGCGTCCACTCTGGGCCATCAGCGCCCCAAGGGCATACGACTGGATGACTACTCGCTGGAGAGGGTCATTCCCGAGGAGTCACAACGGAGCCATCGCCGCAGGGAGAGAGGTCATAGGACATCAGAGAGGTCGTTGAGTCGATACACGGATGCGGACACAGGTCAGCCCTTTTTATTACTCATCGAGCAATGGCCTTTTGCCTTTAAACTGAGTGCCTTGCTGGCCAGTTGAGATGATACATAAGTGACAATCACATCACTATGAGACTAGAGTTACATGCAAGTTTGGCCATGTAAGAATGGTTCAGTTTAGTTTATTGTCACGTGCACCGAGGTACTGTGAAAAGCTTTTGCTGTGTGCTAACCAGTCAGCGGAAAGACAACACATGATTACAATCGAGCCAATCGCAGTGTACAGATACACAATATGGGAATAGCGTTTAGTGCAAGGTAAGGCCAGTAAAGTCCGATCAAAGATAGTCCGAGGGTCACCAATGAGGTAGATAGTAGTTCAGCACTGCTTTCTGGTTACAGTAGGATTGTTCATTTGCCTGAAGGAAACTAGGTAGGTGGGAAACTGGATAGATTTCCTTCTCGAAAAGTTACGAATGAACCAGATGTTTTTTTAGTTTTATAGTCAGCCTAACTGACATGAGCTTTTTGTGCCATATGTATTTCACCAAATTTAAATTCTGCTGCTGCTTGAAGGGATTTGAACTTGTGTGTCCAGATCTCTAGTCCAGATAGGACTGAGAAAGAGAGTTGATGTTTCCGGTCAATGAGTTTGCTAGAACCTGATGAAGGGTCATCGGCCTAAAGTGTCAACTCTTTCTCTCCACAGATGCTGCCTGGTCTGTTGCTTCCAACATGTCCTTATTTCATTTCAGGTTTCGATAAGTCTATTCAGTGTTGTGCTTTTTGTTAGGACATGAGCCCTCTTGATTACTCGCTTACAGGAACACAAAGAGTCATTGAAAGGCTATTGCTAGCCTGTTGAAGCATGCAGGTGCAGCAGGCAGTGAAGAAAGCGAATGGCATGTTGGCCTTCATAACAAGAGGAGTTGAGTATAGGAGCAAAGAGGTCCTTCTGCAGTTGTACAGGGCCCAAGTGAGACCTCACCTGGAGTATTGTGTGCAGTTTTGGTCCCCTAATTTGAGGAAGGACATTCTTGCTATTGAGGGAGTGCAGCGTAGGTTTACAAGGTTAATTCCCAGGATGGCTGGACTGTCATATGTTAAAAGAATAGAGCGACTGGGCTTCTATACACTGGAATTTAGGAGAGGGGATCGTATTGAAACCAGGGGCCACAGTTTAAGAATAAAGGGTTGGCTATTTAGAACGGAGATGAGGAAAATCTTTTTCACCCAGTTGTGAATCTGTGGAATTCTCTGCCTCAGAAGGCAGTGGAGGCCAATTCTCTGGATGCTTTCAAGAGTTAGATGGAGCTCGTAAAGATAGCGGAGTCAGGGGATATGGAGAGGAGGCAAGAACAGGGTGCTGATAGTGGATGATTAGCCATGATCACAGTGAAGGGCTGAATGGCCTACTCCTGCACCTATTGTCTATTATGCAAAAAGACATTCCATGAGGAAGTCAGGCAACATACTCAGCGTAGAGTTATGGTTCATGTCTGAGTGCAATTTATTTCATATCCCAATAATGTTCAAATATTTAACAGTGGAATTTCCTTTGGATGCTAACCACACCACCTTACGGCAGCACAGTGGCGGAGTGGTAGATTTGCTGCCTTACAGCCCTAGCAACCCAAGTTGGATCCCGACTATGGGTGCTGTCTGTACGGAATTTGTGCGTTCACCCTGTGATCTGCGGGTCACAGACTTGCAGGTCAATTGGCTTCTGAAATTGTCCCGTGTCTAGGATAGAACTAATATACAGGTGATCAATAGTTGGTGTGGACTCGTTGGGCCAAAGAGCCTGTTTCCACCCTGTATCTCTAAAATTTAAAACAAAACTAAACATTACTGACCCAAACAGTGCAAGCACGCCTCGGGCTCAGATTATGATTCAGTCCAAAAATAGATTTAGTTCACCGGATTATTATTCAACCTATTGTGCAAGGAAGGTCTGTAGTGGTTCAAAAATCAACAAGCAACCTGACTCCTGATTGCCACACTGTGATTTATTATTGTCCGGTTGAGTGAATTTAACTTTAGGTCAGGAATGAATTTGAGTGAGATGCACTTCTCCTGGAAGTGAATTGGAACTTGGGGAATTTGTAGAGGTCATTGCAGCCCCTCATTTGTTTAACTTGGGGAGACTGGTGCACAGACAGCGACCCCCACAGTCCTTGACAGATCTGGGTCAGGATCCAGTGGCATGGAGTCCAAGACGACCGGAGACCGTTTTCTGCCGCAGCCTTCATCCGCCTTCCCAGCCGTTGTGACGTTCCACTGAGGTCAGCCATCGTCCTCCGCCTGTTCCACCGTTGAGGTCTTGGTTGGATTGGCTCTTTGTCAGAGACCTCCCCCTCGACCTTACCGCCATGGGTGGCCCTACCAGGAGCGTAGCTCCAGACGGCATCGCTCTCAGGATCTCAGGACCACACAAGCTTCTCCACCACGACAAGATGACAATCCACGGAGATGATTGTTGCCCTCAGCTATTCTACGAGAGCATGGTCAACTTGTAACCTAAAAGGACACAAAGTGTTGGAGGAACACAGCGGGTCAGGCAGCATCTCTGGGGAACATGGATAGGTGTCAGTTTGATTTGCGACCCTTTTTCAGACTAATTATGGGGGGGGGGAGAGAGAGGGGGTGGAGAGGAAAGCTGGAAGAGCGGAGTCACAGGACAAAACATGGCAGGCAGTAACTGGAGACAAGAGAGAGGTGGGTTTTAATATGCAGATAGTTGGAGCAAAAACGTCAATGTGGGAGACAGGACTGAAGAGTCACGAATTGTGAAGCCAGAGAGAGAGGAAAGCAGCGGGTAGTGCAGCGGTGAAATAGGCGGGAGACCAGGAGGGGCACAGGGATAGGGGCGGGGAGAAAGGGAAAAGTTTTGGGGCGGGGGTCAGTTAGAGGTTACCTAAAATTGGCGAATTCGATGTTTATTCCGTTGAGCTGTTAGCTCTGGCAGAAGTAGTTTACATTCACCCCAATTATATATTCTTCCTTAAATGCCTCTTAACCTTCTAAACCAGGGATGGGGAACCTTTCCATGTTGGAATGCCACTTTAAGTTAGCTGTAATCTAATAAGGCCGCATCCAAGAAACCTCAATTAGATATACTTCACCACATTTATCTTGAAAGTTGTTGAAGAAATCGTCCTCGTGTTCTACCCGTAAGAGTGCCCAAAGCGAGTAACTCTTCGTAGCAATAAAATACCCCTCATGACTTACTAATGTTTTAATTGTGGCCGTCAGTCGGGGAGGATTATTTTGTTGAATCTTCTTTTACTCTTTGGCCACAGGTTCCCCACCCCTGTTCCAAACTGACCTGATTTGTCTATTGCCTTGTGATTTAACCCTTTCAGCCCAGGTATAATTCTAATAGATTTGTATTGCACACAGTCAAAGCACAATACATTCTTCCTGTGCGACTATCGTTTAGTAGATTGACCTATGGATAATGACCTCTGAGGATAAGATGTTATATGGCATCTTACTATCATGGATTTTTTTTTCTCTGCAAGACCATCATCTATTACCAATATCTAATTATCTTTGAGGTGGTGAGGGTGCCTGTTGAACTGCAACTCTCCCACTGCTGAAAGAGCTTCCAAAGAGCCTTTGGGGAGGGGACCTCCAGGATATCCACCCAGCAACAGTGAAGGAAGGGTGATAAACATGTCCAAGTCAGAATGGCGTGTGACTTGAAGAGGAATTTACAGGTGATGACTGAAAAGCAAAAACCAAACTGCAGATGCTGCAAATGGAAATACTGGACACTCAGCTTATCAGGCAGCTTCTGGAAGAGAATGGTGGCAGATCATCAGCTGAAATATGTGTCAGAAGATATGAAATCTTGAAAAAACGTACCGCCAAATTCATTATCCAGAACTAGGGGTTTTCCAAGTCCAGGAGCCACGGTTTAAAAATAACGGGTTGTGGATGACTGATTGTGATCAGATTGAATGGCGGTGCTGGCTTGAAGGGCTGTATGGCCTACTCCTGCACCTATTGTCTATTGCCTATTATCTGCTCCCTTCCTTTCAGTCACCACCAGTCATTGGTTTTCCTCCAAGACACGTAAAACTGTGTTGGAAAATGTAGCTCTTACTTCATCTTCACTGGGTTCGAATCCTGGAACTCCATTGATAAGGGTGACTGTGGGATTACCTTCAAAATAGACGCCAATGGTTCAAGATGGTGGCTCAACGCCAACTTCTCACAGGTTGCTTGGGATGGTCGATAAGTGCTGGCTTTCGCCAGTTACACCCTCATCCATAAATAAAAGTCATAACAGCTGTGTTAAGCAACATGTTGGGCACCGACATTATCTCAAGGTGCAGTAGTCAAAGGTGGATGGCTTAGGAAATCACTGTGCAAAATAGGTGGTCTACATGTCAATTGTCAATGTCATTCTTTGTATTTAACATGTTTAGAAATATTTAGTTACTTGGATAAATATTAAGCTGCTCTATATGCAAGTCTTCCTTTCTAAACATTTTCCGATTTCTTTTTCTTTGCCTAAATGATCAGCTTTTATTGACATAGGGCTCGGAACAGACCTCAGCACGACCACACAGTCGGGCGACCTCCCTCCGAAGGAGAAGGACCGGGAGCGAGGAAGGACCAAGGACAGGAAGCACCACCATCACCACCACCACCACCACCACACGCCGTCCGACAAGGAGCGTTATTCCCAGGAGCGGCACGAGTACAGCAGACCTCGATCAAGGGACAGGCGGTGGTCTCGGTCACCGAGTGCAGGGCGCGAGTGTGTTCCCCATAGACAGGTGGGTCTGCAGGCTTCACACACCGTGGCTACTCAAAGAACTCTAGACAATTGTGTCGCTGCGGCCACAAGTGGGATGACCCAGTAGAAATCATTCAACCTTTGTTGCAGAAAAATATATTAGTGATATCCTGAACTCCATGATGTACCACCTTATAGAAACACCATCTTTCCCTAAATTACAACCTCAATCCCCCCCCCCCCTCAATATTATTAGTCAACCTTGTATTAAATGACTTACTTTTATCCTAGACCCGACAGGTTTTGCCGATCCCTTAAAACTTTGTTCAGAAAGATTCAAGCACGGTGCCACACAGTTTAGGGTTAACTGTGGTCACGGTGGCGCAGCAGTATAGTTGCTGCCTTACAGTGAATGCAGCGCTGGAGACCCGGGTTCGATCCTGACTACAGGTGCTGCCTGTTCGGAGTTTGTACGTTCTCCCCGTGACCTGCGTGGGTTTTTCACCGAGATCTTTGGTTTCCTCCCACACTCCAAAGACGTACAGGTTTGTAGGTGAATTGGCTTTGGTAAATGTAAAAATGGTTCCTACTGGGTTAATGTGTGCGGAGATCGCTGGTCGGCACGGACCCGGTGGGCTGAAGGGCCTGTTTCTTCGCTGTATCTCTAAACTAAACACAAATTATTTGATTAATATGTAATTTTAATGAGATACCGAGGACTATTCATTATCCCATAGTGTAGTTTAAGAGCATTTAAACAGACTCATGAGCAAGCAGCGAATGGAGGCATATGATCCATGTACAGGCAAGTACAGTTTAAATTGGCATCAACGTCAGTACAGACACGACGGGCCAAAGGGCCTGATCCTGTGCTTCACTGTTCTAGATTTAGTCTGCATTGCCATCCTATTTAATTCCTGATGAATGCTAAATATCCATTACAGAAAAATAAATGATCTGGAGGCTTTCGCAAATTGGTTCCAATGTAAAAAGTGAATCAAATCTCACTCGCTGAAAGAAGCTGGTAGCAGGCGATGGTTCTAATCAAAAGAAATTTTGTGCAATTGAACAATTACCATTTTGTATCTGATGTATCTGGTGGGGGCAGGAAGATTAAAAATGACATGCCAAAACTGCAAAGCTTCAACAGTAGAATTTTGCTGAGAGCCATCATTTTTGATCAGCCGCTCGTGAGATGGCAGTACAGATCCTCCACCAGGCCCTGGTCCACTGATCTACAGAAGGAAGAAAGAAATAGACCAGCAATTGGATTAGTGCATGTGGCTGTCAACATATGGAGCATGTTTAAAAAAGAACTGCAGATGCTGGAAGAATCGAAGGTAGACAAAAAATGCTGGAGAATCTCAGCAGGTGAGGCAGCATTTATGGAGAGAAGGAATTGGCGACGTGTCGGGTCTGAAGAAGGGTCTCGACCCGAAACCTCGACAATTCCTTCTCTCCATGGATGCTGCCTCACCCGCTGAGTTTCTCCAGCATTTTTTGTCTACTTATGGGGCATGATAGGTGGCTGCTGGTGACATGCACAATGCTTTGTTCTGAAAGTGATGCTAACTAACTTTTCATGCAATAACCAGCAGAATTATCTACTTTAAGCCAGGGTTGGTGTTCTGAACCAAAGGGGCAACTAACCTTTGCAAATTTTGTGCGAAGCAGGTAGCTTTTCCAAATTGAAAGAATGTATTGCAAGATTACTGGTCATCTTTTATTGAAACACAAAAAAAATATATTGTGAAGCATATTTCTCTCTGGTTGTTGCGTTCTAACGAGCTGAGAGGCCATACAGATTACACATCTTGGTTATCAAATGCTTCCCAGCACAGTGCTTGTACCCTAGTGGGACATGATTTCATTAGCTACCGTTTCCTTACTCTCTGCCAGAAGTAACGAGAGTTCACCCAGGCATAACATTCATATGAAAAAGACACAAAGTGCTGGAGTAACTCTGCGGTTTGGGCAGCATCCCTGAAAAACATTGACATTTATTTGGATTTAAAGTCCGCAATTGTTAAGATCTCCAATGGTAATTCATTCAGCAGTAGGTGGTTCAACATTAGGTTGCAGGAGGTGATGTTCCCTGCCACTGCCCTTGTCATTCCGGGAGGTAGGGGTTGTTAGTATAGTATAATCCCAGAGCAATAGAATACATCTAATGAAAAAAGGTGTTTGATCGAATGTGGGACAAGCATACCTTGTCCATTTTTCACCTAGATATTACTGTACATACTCAATACCATAGATATTCAATTCCATCCATTTGATGGAAAATGTAGCTCGTGATTATACCGATCATAGAGAAGTCCTTGAGATTTGTTGCAAGCGGAGGTTTATTGATTGAACAAGGAAGTTTGGTGCTAGACACACTGGATAACTTGGGCTCAGACATTCAGACATTGGGTTGCAGTGGGCAATTGATAAACTAAAATAACAACAACCTCCACTAACTTAAGAGCAAAGAGATCAGAGTGGCTTAATTTGTGATCATTTTCTAATCTTCACTGCAACCAACCATATTCCTGTCCGTATTTCAGCTAAAGCCCTTAACTAAAACAAGAAAATTGAATGATTTTGCTAACTGCTCCAAAACACACAGAAAAATCTCAGCTGAGCACTTCCCTGTTCGTACCACAGGCTCTGACAGCATCCTCAGGTTAAAAACGACATCACTGTTTCAAAAAAACACTGGAGTTCTCTGGGGATGTCAGCAACACCCCAGTTAGTATTTATATAAAACATACCTACTATTTGTCAGAATCTAGTAGCTATCGTATTTCAACAGTAAACTCCAGAAATTGATATACACTCCAACACTCAGGGGCAACCTGACATCGACAAGAAAGGCATAAGAGAACTGAAGTATTTTTTTCCACACAACTGGTCAGTCAAGTTCTGAGAAGAGGTGCAACCATTTAACGTTGTAGGAAGGAACGGCAGATGCTGGTTTAAACTGTAGACACAAAAAGCTGGAGTAACTCAGCGGGACAGGCAGCACCTCTGGAGAGAAGGAATGGGTGACGCGTCGAGACACTTATTTTAACTTTTCTGGGAAGGTTAAGATGCTATTGAGGATACAATGGCCATCGTTTCCTATCACTATTAGACACATAGTTCCCCAGAGGGAGGGCGCCATTGGTGTGAAAATAATTTATTGATCATTAACACTGTGATCGCTACATGGTGTGCACCAATTCCTCAATACTCAAACTCAATATAATATTTTTTTCAAGAGTAGGGTACAGTATGCAACTTGCATTTAACCCTACCTACCCCTGGTCAATTTCGCACCCTAGATTTCAGCAGCCTGGGCCAAAGCCCGTCGAGTCTGAAGAAGGGTCTCGACCTTAAACGTCCCCTATCTCCTTCGCTCCTTAGATGCTGCTGCACCCGCCGAGTTTCTCCAGCTTTTTGTGTACCCCCGTAAACATTAAACCCATCTTTTCATTCACCATGGGGCCTCTGGAGTCCCAACCTTTTCGGTTTAGGCTTCAGACTTCCATCAGTGCGAGCATTTCCAAGTTCGACTACGAGCATAGTCTCCAAGTTGTCTAATGTGTATGGCCTTACAATGCGCTTTTAAACCCATGATATCTAAAGCACAATGCCTGCTCTTTCTCAACCCCTTGACTTACAGACGTCAATTTCTCTTTTTACTTTCCTTTTTGACTTTTGTTGGTTCTGTGGTCGTTGCTTCCTTTTCCCCTGTGTTACCTCTTTGCTTTCTCCGATGGTTTGTTCCTGTCTGTGTTTTTTGCACCTGATTTTTTATTTTTTATTTGCTTTGTTTCGATTTTCATCTAGGGCAGTAGTTCTGTGAGTGGGAGTCCAGTTCCTTCCACTTCTGGTACCAGCACACCGAGGAGGGGACGTAGGCAACTCCCCCAGACTCCTTCCACGCCTAGGCCTCATGTCACCTACTCCCCCGTGGTCCGCAAGGCCATGAACACATCGCAGCAGCAACAACAACAACAGCAGCAGCAACAACAACAGCAGCAACAACAGCAACAGGGCAGGACACCGACCCCCGTGCCACGCCGGTACTCACCCCCTCCCCTGGAGCACCACAGGGGCGAGAGGCACGGTAGCAGCGGCAGGTCCCCCGGCACGGAGAGAGGCAGCGCCCCTCGCAACGGCTCCCCCCGGCTCCACCGCCAGAGCAGCGGCCAGTGGTCCACCCCCAGCTCCCACCTGTCCGAGCCTTACCTGGGGTGCCACGACGATGACTATTACCGGAGCGCCGACTACGACGTCGCGTCGAGGGAGGAGACTCTGACCTTCGAGGTGGCCATGGCGACGTGTGCCGGGAGGTCGCCGAGGACTTGTCGGGCGCCGCAGTCGTCCTCCTCCTCTGTGTCCCTCCCCAGACACGGGCGCCGGGTGCCCAACGGGTACTACCACAACCTGGGCCCGAACAAAACGCGAGGGCCCGGCGCAAGGAAAGGGATGCACGAACCCTACAGTGAGACCGACGAGGACGACTGGTGCTAGCCCCCCCCTCCCCCCCTCTCCTCATAACCTTCACCCCCGGGAAACAAAACAAAAAAACCCCCCCTCCATACTTCTTACATTGCCAAGCGAGCCGGAGGAGCCAAGAGTCTCCGGGCCTCTTCTGAGGAGCTCTGTAGCCTTCCAAAAAAAAAAACCCAACACACACACACACAAACACACGAACATAAATCGAAGAAGGAATGAGGTTGGAGGGGCAATTTAAACCAATCTTTACTGAGGTGTGCGTGTGAGGGGCGTCGAGGAGTCAAAATGGCGGCCCCGAGGAGTCAAAATGGCGGCCCGGCCTAGTGCTTGGCTCAATTGAGCGGGAAACGAGACCCTGTTTTGAGGGGGAGGGAAAAGCGTTTGGGGGTTTTATCGATGAGTTTTATCATCCATTACCTGCTAATATGTTATTTGGTATTGTTTGCCTCGGGTGTGATGGGCCTGGGAGGGGGGGAAGGGGGTGTTTAGGTTGCCTGGCGGTGTGTAGGCCGCAGGAGGAGCGGTTACTAAGCAACGGTGGTCACCATGCGGCCTGGCCTTCAGCCTCATCAGAACGGTCCACCACAGCATGGATTCCTCTCCCTCTCCCTCTCTCGCTATATAAAGAGCATGTTGTGACCGAGAGCACTTTGATTTAATGTGCATATGTTGTTGGGGGGTTGGGGATGGGGAGGGGTGGTGGTGTGTGGGGAAGGGGTTTGGGGAGCATCTGAGGGAGGCAACTAACTCCCTACAAACTCGCCTGAGATCATTTCCATTTTATTTGTAATTCTGCTTTTTCGATCCCTGTAGATTGAAGGTGGGGGGGAGGGGTGCCTCACTGCGATGGGCGAGAGGTACAGAGGACAGGGGAATCACTCTGTGCCAGACATTCCAACGCTGGCAACATGACCACCTGCCCAGTGCAAAATGGAGTGTATGTTTTTTTTATGTGTGTGAAGCTCTGAGTGCCTTTGTAGTCTAATCAATTTGTTAGTTTTCCAAATGTGCTTCCTTTCTTTCCTTCCATCCATCCTTTATAAGTCAGAATTGCATATATTCTGCTGGAGTCTCCTACCCATGTTAGCCAAGATTCCTGGCCATTGCCATTTTATGGGTGGCAGGGAATGTTGGCACTTTAAGGGATTGGGACTCGGGTTCCAATTGTTAACTTAAGGCTTAATAATTGCAAATGAAACCAAACAAAAATCAAAGGGTGTGGAACAAAGGGAAGTGGGTACTCTGAAGTTCTGCAGGGCCCAGGATCCAGTCAGACCTCTCCATGAATGCCCCCTTACCTCACTCTATTCCTCCACTGAAGGTGGCTTTCAATGTAGCCTCAGGATTTACAACTAAGCTCAGTCTCTGGCATGTTCTAGGAGATCAGATGGACCCTGGAGGACAAGTCACAAGGGCGACACAGTGGTTGAGTTGCTGCCTTACAGCGCCAGAGGTCAAGACTCTATCCCAACTATGGGTGCTGTTTGTATAGAGTTTGTACATTTTCCCTGTGACTGCGTGGGTTTTCTCCGGGTGCTCCGGTTTCCTTCTACATTCCAAAGACATGCAGGTTTGACGGTTAATTGGCTACTGTAAATTGTCCCTAGTGTGTATTATGGAACTAGTGTATAGGTGATTGTTGGTCGGTGCGGACTCGGTAGTCTGAGGGGCCTGTTTCCACGCTGTATCTCTAAACTAAGTCTTACAGCCCTTTAAGAAAGGAGTAGAAATGGCCATGTTAAGGGAGAAGAAAGAGGATGTTTTTATTTATTTATGGGAAAGGGATCATTTATTGACCATTCCTAACTCTCCCTGGAACCGCAGTGCTGTGCTGCTTTCTAGTACTGTCCTTCCCTTAGTTAAGATGCTTCTACAGTGCTGCTGAGAAGAGTGTTCTAGGATTTTGGCCCATTGACGATAAGCATCAGGTGTTTGTCTTGAAGAAAAACTCTAGTGGAGGAACTCTAGGTCAGGTGATGCATTCAAAGTTGCAGATGTAGATGGCCTGTACTACCAGGCTGGGTAATCTATCATGCAGGGTCAGAGATTTTCTTGAGTAAGGTTCTCACGTAATCACACATGGCAACTGTACAGCAGGCATGAGCTGCTGATCTTTTATCCCATCAAGAAAGGGCCCACCTGCCTTGTATTGTAGCTCCTACCCACCTCCCAAATGCTTCAAAGAGACCAGAGTTGATGACCCAAAGACTTCAGGACCCCATGGAAGAGACTTCAGGGAAACAAATTATTGGGAATTAGACCGAACAATTTTCTGTTTATTGTCATATGTACTGATGTACAGGAAAAAGCTTTTTGTTGCATGCTAACCAGTCAGTGGAAAGACTATACATGATTAAAATTGATCCGTCCACAGTGTACAGACACATGATAAAGTGAATAATGTTTAGTGCAAGATAAAGTCCGATTAAAGATAGCCCGAGGGTCTCCAATGCGGTAGACAGGTACTTGGGCTAGTTTGCTTTTCCTATCTTCTTTCGTGTGGCGTGCACAGCCTAAAGTTGTTGGACAACTTGTTCCATTTGATCTTCCGTTTGTGCACGTCGAGTTGATTGCATTAGTCGAAACAGGGCGGACCACGTGAAGGTTGCAATCTTCCACCCCGCTTTTCCTATCTAATCAGACAACACAATTTTTATAAGGTGCATCCAGGCACCCTCACTCAAAACGGGAATATCCACTGCTGAATGTTGTTATTGATGCACGGACCACAGGCTTGGTGAAGTACGACCGCCAGATGAGCAACTGCATAAAGTGCCAGCCTTAAAATAGCCAGTAGCACTATCTATGGGTAGAACAGGAATATACACGAGCCGACACAAGTCTGGAGGTACTGCGATACAATCGGGCTTGTTTTTCTGTGTACTCCATGCTAGCCTGCTGTCAAAACCCAGCGTTGGGGGGGGGAGGGGGGGGGGGAAAGGCATCAGTGCTGAACTACAGATACATCTCAGGAAAACTAACATCCAGAGTTCTGCAAAGGCACCAGGATCTTTAAAAATGAATATGTGAGATTTTGTGTGAAAATATTTGCCTGTGTATTGAGTTCACTGTGAATAAGCTGATGGCCCTACTGTGATTTGAGTTTATAAATTAGTACAATTCCAAAAGAAGATAGAGATTATAAATTTCTGGGAAATATATAAATATATATGTATATACATATATTTATGTATGAAGAATATTTATTAATGTAAAGCATCTGATAAGGCACTGTAGATCCAAACTGTAATATCTCCGTTACCCGAAATGTGAATGAGGGCAGTAGATGAAAAAGAGAATTACAAAATATATATTTTGAATCTTAATGGAGGTGATCTCGTAAAGTTTTGAATGCATTCTATGCTCCAGGTTCGATTATAAAACGTTTCATTTCAATGTCATTCGGATACACTCAGCTGCTGGCTCCTGTATGGATGTCCTTTCATATGTATAGTTTTATCTTTTACATGCCTCTATACACTTAAATAGAAGATTGGATGTTCATGTTAATGTGTGGGGTTAAATGTGCGAGGGAGGCAGGTAGAGGGTTCATATCTTTCCCCAATTTTTCCAATGATACCTCCCAGTATCTGGCTCAATGGGCCATGCTCTCTTTATTCTAACTCCAAAGGTTGTGGGTTCAAGTTCCACTCCAGGACCGGAGCACAAAAAATACAGGCTGGTACACTTAAGTACAACACTGAGAGAGTGCTGAGATGGAGGTGTGGCCTTTTGGATGAGATAACAAACCAATTTCTCAGGTGTAAAAGATCTCATGAAATTACGTCAGAGAAAAATGGGGAGTTCTCCCTGCCGTCCTGACCAAGTCTTTTCTGTTTGTCGACATTTCTAAAATGCGGTGTGTGGTCATTGTCATTCTGTGATTAGTAAGAGTTTGTTGTGTGCAAATTTATTGCTGTGTTTCCTACATTACAAGGGTGACAATGCCTCAAAAAGTGCTTCGATGGCTGTGAAGCATTGTTGGACATCCCGGCATGAAAATGAAAGGTGCTATAGAAATGCAAGTCTTTATTTCTTTATTTCCGACTCGACTATCAATCTTAGGCGAGGCTGAGTGCTAAGAGGAAGCATCAAACGCCATCAGCCTGGAGAGAAAATCAGGTCTTAGCGCTTTCCCAAATTATTGAACATGACTGAAAAGAAATAGAATGAAAGGGAATGTACTTAAGCCCAAACTCTGATGTGTTGAAGGAAGAGAACTCTGGGACAAGTTCCGAAACCACTAGAAATCGATAGTTATTTATACGTTTTATTCCCCGCCAAGAAAAATATAATCACCACAAAAAAAAACTCCGCTTTAGAATATGATTGTGTGCCACAGCAATTTAGAATATTTCATTCCCAATATCGCTTGAGGACGATATCAATAAATTAAAAAAAAAAAAAAAAATTCCATCAAAATTATTGTTGCAGAAAATTATTGAATTTCAATTGTGAAATAATGACAGCTTCCACCTATTGAATAAAATGCAGATTAACAGCCCCATCAATCTGTGACGCTGACCCATGCAACTATCCATCTCTTTCCTCAGTTCCATTAGTTTCTGTTTTGTGCTAAACATAAGATTAATTGAATGAGCAATTGAACTGTGTGCAAATTAAACCCATTCTGACCCACATCAAGTCCAGGAAATTGGTCCAAAGCACGTAACAGCTTTACTCCAAGAAAATACAAACTAAATATATAGATCACACAGCAAAAGCCATGGTAAAAAAATCGCAGCGTTGCACACAGCTAGCTCAAAATAATTCTGTTTCCAAATGGTTGTGATCTTGTGAAAACATAGCCGTCATCCTAATATAAGATATGTCTTTGGAGAGTATATCACTGTGTCAGAAATGGGTGAAAACTGCCTTGTCTCCTAATTTCAAACTACATTCTATTGTGTCATTGCTCCAATATTTGCTGAATGTTACTGCATAGAATGTAAACTGGCTTGCAATAATATCCTTCTTGGGTTGAACCATGGCCATATGATCTTCTATTATCCTGAACCATGACCATATGTCTTTGTTGAGCAGAGTCTAAGCAGGCAGTTGATAGTTAAAGCTTAAATATTAAATATTTCCAGTTGAGGGATTGTATTTGAAAAACACTAAAATATTTATTATCTTTTGATACAAAAATATCACACCAATTATGGCTTATTAATACTCCGGTTCAGTCTCTTATCTGTATTCAAGATGACCCATGCACTTTGAGAGGAAAGGTTTGAGTGGGATTTGGGCCAAATGTGGGCAGCTGGGATTAGTGTAGATGGGGCATCTTGGTTGGCATGGGCTAGTTGGGCCGAAGGGCCTGTTTCCTTGCTCTATGACTATGAGAGTTCTGTGAACGACTCTGAAAGGAATGTCATTTTATGTCATGCCTCTCCTCTCCCTTCAGGGATATTATTTTATCACAAATTAGGAACGGGAAAATTAGGTTTCCCTGGCAGTGATGTGTTGGGTGAAGCAGTGAGAGCTGTGATTTTTATCTCAATTACCCCTTGGCTTCTCTGAAGGAGTGAGTTTATATTATATTGTTGATGGAATGCCCAAGAATGAATACATCAAACCATATGCCTCAGTTTTGTGTTGCCACTGCACCCAACATTGCAAATCCATTCAAAATATAACTTCCAAGATTTCTACTCTTCTCTGATACTGACCCCATTCATTTCCAAATTGAATTGCTCCATCACGATCAACATGCCTTCAGCAGCTGAGGTCTGGAATTTCTTCCCTAAATTCCTCCTCCCTATCTCCCATCCTTAAAGTGTCTCATTGTTCCACTAGTGGCCTAGATAGAGTGGATGTGGAGAGGATGTTTCCACAAGTGGGAGAGTCTAGGACCAGAGGTCACAGCCTTAGAACAAAAGGATGTACCTTTAAAGAAAGCAGATGAGGTAGAATTGTCATTAGTCAGAGGGTGGTGAATCTGTGGAATTAATTGCCACAGACAGTTATGGAGGCCAAGTTATTAGGTAATTTTAAAGCTGAGAATGACAGATTCTTGATTAGTAAGGTTGTCAAGGGTAATGGGGAGAAGGCAGGAGAATTTTGTTGATAGGGAAAGGAAGATAAGCCATGATTGAATGTCGGAGTAGACCTGATGGGCCGAATGGCCTAATTCTTCTCCTAGAATATATGAACTTAAAACCATTCTAATTGACTGATTTTGGGCACCTCTCGTATTGTCACATTACATGGCTCAGTGGCAACTCTGTGGCTTGTCAAAGCTTCCAGAAAACCACTGAGATCTATGGAAGATAGACACAAAATGCTGGAGTAACTCAGCGGGACAGGCAGATTCTCTGGAGAGAGGATTCTCTGGTGTCTTCAGTCCGAAGAAGGGTCTCGTCCCGAAACATCACACATTCCTTCTCTCCAGAGATGCCGCCTGTCCCGCTGAGTTACACCAGCATTTTGTGTCTATATTTGGTTTAAACCAGCATCTAGTTATTTCATACTGATGTATGAATCACAATTGTCAGCAAATTCAAACAAAGAGTCCAATCCATAATGTATGCCCAATAATTCTCTTAATAGATTTAATAGATTGGGGATGATCAGCCATGATCACAATGAATGGCGGTGCTGGCTCGAAGGGCCGAATGGCCTCCTCCTGCACCTATTTTCTATGTTCTAAAAAAAATCTTTATTATATCATCTCAAAAAATAAATCACCTGCTAGAAGTACTTTGTGAATAAGAGATGTTGGTGAATCCTGTTGTTAATAGCCAGTAAAACACCAAAATCATATAGGAGACAAAAATGCTGGAGAAACTCAGCGGGTGAGGCAGCATCTATGGAGCGAAGGAAAAGGCGACGTTTCAGGTCTCGACGCGAAACTTCGCTTATTCCTTCGCTTCATAGATGTTGCCTCACCCGCTGAGTTTCTCCAGCTGCTTTGTCTACCTTCGATTTTTCCAGCATCTGCAGTTCTCTCTTTGAAAACTCATATGGCATGTAATTTTCCTCTTTAAGAGCATTTATCTCTGATAACTTCCAACGTACCTGATTTAAAGAGGTAGAAATTTGTCCCCGTCAAGCACTAAATATGAGAAACCGTATCAGATACAATTCTGAACTTTGCAGTCCAGATTCAGTTCTGTTGACCTGTTGGTGGGGAATCTAAAGCATACAGTTGAGGAGGAATTTCATTGCAAATATTTTACACAAACAGACTTGTGTGTATAAGTTTCAACCAAATATTATATCCTTATCAAAGTTTATTAGAAGTATCGAGTCCCTGTGCACTGAGGTAAAAGCATAAGAAAATGGAGCAGGGGAAGGTCTTTGGCCTCTCGAGTCTGTTTGCCATTCATTAAGTTAGCTAATCTTCTACTTTCTGGTCATTTTCATAACACCCGAGCCTTCAGTACCCAAAAATCTATTGATAGCGGTGGTGAATGTCAGCCTTTATAGTTATAATGATTCACAACACTGCAAATGAGGAAATAACTAAAGATCACTTCAAAATGTTTTGCATTTATCTTGGTTGAAGCAAGGAACATCATGTGCTGCCTGACCTGCTGAGTTACCCCAGCACTTTTTGTCATTTGCATTTATCCATTATTTATTTTGACATATATTCCTCAGCACCAGCTTTCAAAACTTATCTTAATAATGTATATTCAATGCTGACGTTTTTAAACATCTCTTTTGACCTCTGACAATTTTCATAATCTTTTCTGTAAACTGGAGGTAAGTGCATTGCATTGTTAGCTCTTGGGTGAGAACCTTCTGGGACCAAGTCCCTTATGTAGAATGAACTGTATTCTTAGACCCATATAAATTTGTAGGTAGAAAGGTCATATTCAGTTCATCCAGTCCAACATTACCTGAGAAATATATCCATACCATCCGTGAAAGCATTCCAGCTTAATCCTATTTATTTTTTGATTAGGTTGAGGCTTAACCACACAGTTTTAAAGTGTGCTGAGGCCTCTGTCTCCACTTCCTTTTCAAGCGGTGAGTTACCGAGTCCTTTCAGCCTCTGTGTGGTTTTCCCAAACTTTTCTCAATTTTTTTTCACCAACTCCTTTCTAACATTGTGTAGGAAGGAACTGCAGATGCTGGTTTAAACCCAAGATAGACACAAACAGCTGGAGTAACTCAGCGGGTCAGGCAGCATCTCTGGAGAAAAGGAATACATGTCGTTTTGCTTTGAGATTTCTTCGGACTGAGTCAGGGAAAAGGGAGTGACAGATATGGATGGTGATATAGAAAGATGTAGAACAAATTAATGAAAGATATGCAAAAAAACCTTGCTGCGTAAATGCACATAAAATACACAGTGCACATGGGTCTGTGTTTAAATAGAAACAATGAACGGTCTGTAACATAAAATAAATCATAGGGAAATGGCACCATGGAAACAGATTTGTGTGGAAATCTGGAATTTTACATCAATCCCGTTCAGGATCAGGAAAGAGGAATAACAAGGTATTTCAAACACCACTGTTTATTCCTCGACATATAAAATTCAATCACTAACCACAGCAGTGGCAAACAACTGCCACAATCAACAAAATGCCATCACCTGAATCCAACATTATAGCAAAACTGAATTAAGCTCAAAATGCAAGTCATTTTTCTGAGGATGCAAAGATGCGAGGAACAGGACAGTGTTCATCAGGCAGTTGGCATTCCGTTTTATTTTAACCATACTTTATTTCAATTACTATCTGGATTCAGAATTAACCCAAACTTGCCTTCTGGAAATAAAAACATTGTGTGTAAACCAAGACATAGACTCAAAATGCTGGAGTAACTCAGCGGGACAGATTTCGGGTCAAGATCCTTTTTCAGACAGTCATTGGAGAGGGAGACTAGAGATATGGAAGGGTAAAAAGGGCAGGTAAGGTGTGAAAAGGACATATCAAAGCAGATGCTGAACGAGGAAAAGTAGAATGGTTCATTGTCGGCCACAGGGAAGGTGACAACGAGGCATACAAACAGTAAAATTAATCAGGAGGGCGGTGAACCTAGGATGGGGAGGAACTGAGAGTGGGGGAAAGCAAGAGTTACTTGAGGTTACAGAAATGAATATTCATACCGCTCGGTTAATACATGTGTCTTTCATGTTTGGCGTGGTCAACAAATCCCGTCAAAAGGATTAAATGTATCACTTGAGGAGAATTTAAGCAATTTATACTGTGGGATTCAATGGGTTGTCTGTCCCCTCTGCTCAACAAATGTACTGTTATATTGATGAATTAGAACACGTACAAGTGGGAAAAGAGGCATTCTTTGCAATGCAATGACAGAGTATTTTTTAAAATATGGTCTGACTTCTTTCAGGTGGTTAGTTCCAGACCTGCAAACTCCCATTGGGTGGAAAATAAATTCTCAGTTCTTCCATAATCCTTGATCAATTACCTGAAATGTATCTAATTTATTTCTCTGCCTTTAACAGTCATTTATGAGATTGGGTGTCAAAGTTCATGCTCTCATTTATTGCCCATTCTTAATTTTGTCTCATGCATACGCAGGCACATATATGATCCCAGCTTGTGACAGCCACATCCCATAAATGAATAATATTAATTGACTACCAAAAGGTCTTTCAAATAAAATTATGATGAAATCAAATGGAAAATATTTGGCTATATTTTCCAAATGTAACCAAATTCCATTCCCGACAATTTGGTAACGGTAGAACAGCATCATGTTGAAGATTGTTGCAAGCCCAGTATACAATGCATTGTGGAATGGTTAAATCCATGGCGATGTTTAAGAAGATATTATTTTTGGTGGCTACAAAGCCACAGTGTGTCTAGGTTTTCAGAATTCTACAGAAACCTTCCCCGCACGCAACCACCGTTGTACCTCGTCAACTGCAAAGGATTTTCATTCTCGTTTATCAGTTCTGTGTTTTCTGTAAGTCGGTCGCCAACTTTTTACAGGCTCTTCCCAAACTACCAAACGGCAACTTTGGAGTCGACTGGTACCAACCCATTGTGGCATCAACTGCATCTCTGGAGAAAGTCAACTGGCCTCATACTGGAAAGGGGAGTCAAGGAAGTTCCTGCTAATGTAAGAGGTGTGAATGAACTGAGAAGTTCCTTTTGACACACACTCATATGCGTCAAATATTACTGTGTTAGTGATGATGACTAATCATTTGTCATCATGGAAAATTGTTTTAACAGAAGTTATTTATTGTTTTAAATGGTTCAGGACAAAATCTTATCTAAGTCCAATCTTCCTTGTGTATGTCCAATGATACTTCAATAATTGGTTGATTGCTGTGCAGATTGAGTTGCTAATCAAGTAGTCCCAATAATACAGAAATCCTAGTTCAATAGATCACAGCAGGTGGGAATTTTAAATTAAGCTAAATAAATAAATCTGGAATTAAAAACTAGCGACCATGAAATCCATCTGGTTCATTAATGGAAGGAAATCTACAAGCCTTGCCGTGGCGCAGTGGTATTTTGGCAACCTTACCGCACCAGAGACCCGGGTTCGATCCTGACTACAGGTGCGGTCTAAACGGAGTTTGTACATTCTCCCTGTGACTGCGTGGGTTTTCTCCGGGTGCACCGGTTTCCTCCCACATTCCAAAGGCGGACAGGTTTGTAGGTTAATTGGCTTCAGTAAAATTGTTTTTACAAAAATCATCTCTAGTGTGTAGGATAGTGCTAATGTAGAGGGTGGTCATTGGTCAGCATGGACCCAGTGGGCCAAAGGACGTGTCTCCGCGCTGTATCTCTTTAAAAGAAAACTTCCCACCAGTCTGTCTATAGTGGTTGTTCTAAGCTCCCCTCTGAAAAGACCCAGCAAGCTGTACAAAGGCAAGGTTAAATAGAATTGGATATTCATCGTGATGCCTACATTTTATGAATGGATATTTTAAATTTTGTTAGAAGTCTGATCGCAACTTTGATCTGGAGTGGTGATTACACAGTATCAGGCAACCTCACGCAGTTCATGCCGACGGCCGATGTAGAGGGCAGTGATGCAGTTCAAGTTATTTTCCGAGAGAGGGTTAATGCAGGTTCTAGCCCCACTGCTGTGCGCAGCAAACGCAGATAATGCAGAAAGCACTCGGCGGGTCAGGCAGCATCCGTGAAGAGGGAAACAAGAATTACTATTTCGGCTCAAAGTCACCCCTCAGTGGAACTGGGAAGTTTTGAAGTGAGGAGAAAGGAGAATGAGGGCAATTGGGGTGTGGCAGGCAGGAGAGGTTGGAGACGAGGGCTGCAGGTAAATAGAACAAATAATGAAACGAAAGATGGCAGTGGAGGAGGGAAGGAAGGAATCTTTATCTGACATTATTGAACATTGTTGAGTTTGGAAGTGGTGCACTTCAAGGTTAAATCAGACACCTTATTGAAAGATGAGAAACGGTGGTCTCTTAAGCCTGTGAGTAGTAGCGTTCCTGTCTCTGTACTATCTTTCACCTCACAAAAGCATGAAAATTGATCAAACATATGTCTGTGAGAAGGCTCAGTGTCAATAACACAACTGTAGGGATAACTTATACTCAGCAGCGAGCTGTCTATTTGTCAGATATCACCATTGTTCTTCTGCAGTTGTACAGGGCCCTAGTTCCCTGTTCAAAAAGGATGTTATAGTCACAATTCTCTATTTGAAAAAAAAAATGTGATTTGATACCATTGTTTTCATTCTGCGATTCCAGAATTTATATTTTACTTGCAAAGTATTATTGATGCTAGTGTGTCAGTCAGTGAATTGAAGGTATATAGGTATAATTGTACAAGGTATATAGTTTGTTGTAGTCTTTATCAGCCTAGGTTTGAGATTGCATGGCGAGGATGTGGATGCCAAAGAGAGGGGTTTAATAACGTTAAAATAATTCGATTGTAAAGTTTACCAAAAAGTAACAATAAATAACAGCATACTATTTTGTATATTTCACATAGTTTTATGCAGAGATTGACAGATTCTTGATTAGTACAGGTGTCAAGGGTTACATAGAAACATAGAAAATAGGTGCAGGAGGAGGTCATTTGGCCCTTCGAGCCTGCACCGCCATTCATTGTGATCTTGGCTGCTCATCCACAATTAGTAACCCGTGCCTGCCTTCTCCCCCCCCCCCCCCCCCCCCCCCCCCCATATCCCTTGATTCCGCTAGCCCCTAGACCTCTATCTAATTCTCTTTTAAATCCATCCAGTGAATTGGCCTCCACTGCCCTCTGTGGCAGGCAAATTCACAACTCTCTGGGTGAAAACGTTTTTCCTCATCTCAGTTTTAAATGGTTATGGGGAGAAGGCAGGGGAATGGGGTTGAAAGGGGAAAGATAGATCAGCCGTGATTGAAAGGTGGAGTAGACTTGATGGGACGAATGGCCTAATTCTGTTCTGAGAACTTATGAATGATGACAATGCATTTAAGTCAGTGGCGATCAAGTCCTGTAACCTCTCCTCTGTGCATTGATCCTCCAGCTACAATTCATGTTGTTCACTGTCTGCACAAGGCAGATCTAATACAGAAAGGATCAGTGTCAATAACACAACTGTAGGGATAACTTGTACTCATCAGCGAGCTGTCTATTTGTCAGATATCACCATTGTTCTTCTGCAGTTGTACAGAGCCAAAGTGAGACCACACCTGGAGTATTGTGGGCAGTTTTGGCCCCCTAATTTGAGGAAGGACATTCTTACTATTGAGGGAGGGCAGCGTAGGTTTACAAGGTTAATTCCCGGGATGGCGGGACTGTCATATGCTGAGAGAATGCAGTGGAGGCGAATTCACTGGATGAATTTAAAGAGAGAGTTAGATAGAGCTCTAGCGGAATCAAGGCATATGGGGAGAAGGCGGGCACGGGGTACTGATTTAATAGGATGAGAGGGGATCTTATTGAAACATATAAGATTATTAAGGGTTTGGACACGCTAGAGGCAGGAAACATGTTCCCGATGTTGGGGGAGTCCAGAACCAGGGCCACAGTTGAAGAATAAGGGGTAAGCCATTTAGAACGGAGACGAGGAAACACTTTTTGTCACAGAGAGTGGTGAGTCTGTGGAATTCTCTGCCTCAGAGGGCAGTGGAGGCAGGTTCTCTGGATGCTTTCAAGAGAGAGCTAGATGGGGCTCTTAAAAATAGCGGAGTCAGGGGATATGGGGAGAAGGCAGGAACGGGGTACTGATTGGGGATGATCAGCCATGATCACATTGAATGGCGGTACTGGCCCGAAGGGCTGAATGGCCTACTCCTGCACCTATTGTCTATTGTTCCATTTCTCAGTCACACAACTCTATGGAAACATTCTTATTACCCCGTAGAAACAATAATCTTACAAATCTGATAACCATTTCTTTATTAAACATTATCCTTAATCTTACTGTTACACTGATAGAATTAAGAAGTAAGTTTACGTTCTAAAAAAACCCACATATCTATAAGACCTTTCAGGATATTCCAATATGATTCACGGCCAGTGAAGTACTTTTGGAACGTTGTCATTATTCTCACACAGGTTTTGCCATTCTCTCTCTTGAGGCCTAGACAATAGTCACTATATTAACACACAAACTCAATTCATTTAAAATTTAGGTTTAATTATTGAAAGTTAACAAATAGTGAAAGGCTTGGATAGAGTAGATGTGGAGAGGATGTTTCCGCTAGTGAGAGAGTCTAGGACCAAAGGTCACAGCCTCAGAATAAAAAGACAAACCTTTAGAAAGGAGAGTAGAAGACATTTCTTTAGTCAGAAGGTGGTGAATCTGTGGAATCCATCACCACATGCAGCTGTGGAGGCCAAGTCAATGGATATTTTTAAGGTAGAGATTCATAGATTCTTGATTTGTACGGGTGTCAGAGGTTACGGGGAGAAGGCAGGAGAATGTGATTGAGAGGGAGAGATAGATCAGCCATGATTGAATGGTGCAGTAGACTTGATGGGCCGAATGGCCTAATGCTGCTCCTACAACATGGTTTGACAGATAATATGTTACTCATAACTGAGTGGGTCCCGGTCCTGACATCCAGCTTGACTCTACCATGTCCAGCAAGTGTCACAGGCTAGAGATCAGATTAGAATTAAACAGGGGCCTTGTCTCCTGTATGTGGAGGTGAAAGATCCCAGAGCACCATTATGAAGAACAACAGGGCAGTGGTGTCCTGAACAATATTTACCTGATACTCAAACATTATTTTTCTGGCCATTATCACATTGCAATTAGTTATAGCTGGCTGTGCACTAATTTACCATGTTTTCTGCTGAAGTGGCTGTAAAGCACTGGGGCATTTTGAAAAGTGCTGGAGAATGGAGGCCTCTTGCTACACTGGGTGACAGAACATATGATATAGAACTATGCCAGAAATGATGTGTGGGAAGGAACTGCAGATGCTGGTTTACACCAAAGATGGACACAAAACTCTGGAGTAACTCAGCGGGTCAGGCAGCATCTAGTAGATGACGTTTCAGGTTGAGACCCTTGTTCAGACTAAAACATCACCCATCCTTTTCTCCAGCGATACTGCCTGACTGGCTAAGTTACTCCAGTATTTTATGTGTATCTTCTATGGCAGAAAGGAACAACATTTGTTTTCCAGTCTCTTCAGAGAAATGTTGAGGCAGCAGTCAGCGATCTGTTTGGACCCATCTGTGCTTGCATGCATGTGTGAAAAAGGGGGGGAGACTGGATCTAGAGTAGACTGTGCAAGTATTGCATGCATCTAGTCTATTCACAGTTGCCTTTAAAGATTGTTAAAGAAGAAACTGCAGATGCTGGAAAATCGAAGGTAGACGCAAATGCTGGAGAAACTCAGCGGGTGAGGCAACATCTATGGAGCGAAGGAAATAGGCAACACTTCTGAAGAAGGGTCTCGACCCGAAATGTCGCCTATTTCCTTTGCTCCATAGATGCTGCCTCACCCGCTGAGTTTCTCCAGCATTTGTGTCTGCCTTTAAAGATTGATCACTTCACCAGGAAGATTGTTCCGGATGTTGGGGAGGACCTGAACAAGGGGTCTCAGTTTAAGGATAAGGGGGAATTCCTTTAGGTCCGAGATGCGGAAAACATTTTTCACGCAGAGAGTGGTGAATCTGTGGAATTCTCTGCCACAGAAGGTAGTTGAGGCCAGTTCGTTAGCTATATTTAAGAGGGAGTTAGATGTGGCCCTTGTGGCTAAAGGGATCAGGGGGTATGGAGAGAAGGCAGGTACAGGATACTGAGTTGAATGATCAGCCATGATCATATTGAATGGCGGTGAAGGGCCGAATGGCCTACTCCTGCACCTATTTTCTATGTTTCTACGATCATAGGCTGCTCTGTTGCTTATGGAAAATAACTGAATAATCTTTCATACATCCATGGGATGTTAGCATTAGTGGCTCGCCCATTTAAGGATTGTCCCAACTGCTCCTGAACTGGCTTCTGAGCTGGGCCATTTCAGAGAGTATATAAAATATGCAGGAAGGAACTGCAGATGCTGCTTTACACCGAAGATAGACACAAAATGCCGGAGTAACTCAGAGGGTCAGGCAGTATCTCTGGAGAAAAGGAGTAGGTGACGTTTCAGGTCGAGACCCTTCTTCAGACATTTCAGAGGGTAGTTAGAAGTCTCACTTGCAGACTAGATTAAGAGAGTAGATCTTTCCAAAGATGGGATTTGTGGTCAGCACTGTTGGTACTAGTTTTTTTTAATATTCCAAGTTATTTACCTAGTTTAAATTCACCAGCTTCCAGGTAATTCATCCAAATCATTATTCTGGGCCTCAAATCTGTAGTGTCTGTCTATATCATATCGGTATCTATATCATAGGAATATTTGCTGTAGGGGAGATTGTTGGAGGTGACTGGAGAATAATTATGAGGAAATGTAATGCCAGAAGCACCAAGAGTAGTTCTGTTACTAAAGAGGACAAGTAGGAACAATATGATTCTCATTCTATCATTGGACATAACACTACACATAGGAGGCAAATAGCTTGGATAACATTCTGGCCTGAACCTCTCACGCAAGAACAGATTAAATTAACCTCTGGTTTCTAAGGTCAATAATATTGAAATATATCAGAAGGCAAAATTCTGCTATTTTTTCTTCCGCTCCTCAAAGTTCTGCCTACCTTTCTGATTATCCCGATCTTCTGTTTATCTACCCCACCCCCTGCAGTGCAGGTAGGTTTCCCAGGAAATGGTATCTGTGCACTTGTAGAGGGATGATGTTCCCTTCTCTGGGTCACAGGGATGTCTGCATTGGTACAATGTGTAGACACAAAATGTTGGTGGAATTGAGTTCAGGTTCACAAATTTTCTCCAAAAAGCAAGAGCCTGGAGCAAGAACTCAAAGCATCAAAGGGATTGTATTCCAATATAAAAGAGAAGAAAACCAGACCATTTCCATTGCCTTTTCTGAATGTGATGACTTGTCCTCTTCCCAGATACAGGTCTGGGCCCTTTTACCGCCTTTCGCCAAGGATAAAAGCATCTATCCGTAATTACCTTCTGCCTTCTGTAGACCACACCTGCATAGAGGTAGTTGAACAGTGACTGAACAGGAGAAGCAAAGCAATGTCATTTCTGTGCCCCAGATCCCACACTAACCCCACGCAATCCCACCTTGAAGCTTTGCCTGGTTACTCTGCCGTGAGTGACCCTCTGACGATTTTTTGTTGTTGTCGAATCAGCAGAAATAATTGGAACTGTGTGACGTTTGCCTTTTTGTAACTTGTCGACTATTAATAATCTGATCCATTCGGCGAGACTGTAGCAAGCATTGGCAGCCAGACTGGTCTTTGGGCCAATGCCTACTTGTCTGGCTGACTTAATTCACCGGTAAAGAAAACCAACATTCCCGTAGAGGTCTGGGAACAGGAGAGATGTCCTTTAGAGTTTCTCCAGAGCTCTAGTGAGATGAACACAACCATTGCTACAAGACCACCCTCTCCCACCAACCAAAATCATTTGACTTGCTCCAAGGTTTTCCGTTGCAATTCGGGGTAAATAGTCACTGACATCTTGTACATGCAAAAGCAAAGCATTAATTAATTCCAGGTGGTAATAGAATGCGTCAGAAACTATCCCTGTGGCCTTCAAGGGTTTATAATATGTGCCAAGATGCTATGGAAGGGATGTTATCTTGTTACATTTTTAAAGCAAGATCAACAAACTGAATTACACATGTGCTAGATCCCACACAAGCATAGCTCAACCTTAGAAACCAGCGACAGCTAATTTAATCTGACTACAAGCTTCTGTCAGTGTGTTAAATTTGTTGTCTAAAAGAGCAAGGGATTGATATTGCCGCCTGAATCCAATGAGTTGCATCTCCTGGTCCAGGGGGAAAAATTACCACGACCAACCGGCACTGGAAATCTGAAATAAGAGTGGTGGAAATGCCCAGAGGGCCAGGCAGCATATGCAGCAGGAAATAGTAGAGTTAGCATCTCAGCTCAATGAACTCAGGTGAGCCTGCACCAATGTTGCCTGACCTGCTGAGTGGTTCCAGCGTTGCTCGTAGCATTGCAGGATTTCTTTTGCAAATTTCCCGGATCAGTCTGCCGAACTTCCTCGACTTTCATTGTAAATTTGATAATCTGGCCAGTATCGTCCACTTTGGCTCTTCCCCTGGATGATATCAGCGCAAAGCAACCAAAGGCCCAAACATTAATTCACCATTTAAATCCCGTCACTCTGGCCAATTTTCTGATATCCTCTAGCAGACGAGGAGTAATTTTTTGATAGCCAAATGAAATCGCTGTTTTTTTTAAAAATCAACTACAAAAAATAATGATCTTGATTTTAAAGTGGACAGCCTGGATTCCTACTGAGGTGTGAACCCCAGGTTAAAATGGCGACCCATTCCCGCTGGGAATCCAAGGTGGCGATATCACAGACCTGCTCCAATGGAGATTAGTCTAATGAACAAATTGCTCTCGCACTTGGGAGACCCAGGTTCTCAATGCTTGCATCGGAGATTGTTGTAGCTTCTGCTGGAGATCTACAGTCGTTCCAATCGCTTGTTCAGTGCATGTTTCTTTCTTAACAGAACAGTATTACTTCTGTGACTAACAACCCACACACACACACAACAACAAAAAATAACCTGGGCACACATCCAGTGGACTATGCAATTCTGTAAACTCCTATATTCCCTTCCCCTGGTATTTATCCAACAGTATTTGCTTGTTTCTAGGCGGATGTTGCAAGGTTCGTGACTCTGTAAATGTAAGAGGCGACTTTGCAACAGTGGTATCTGTATTCTGCATGGTGTATAATCGCATGGCTTCTGGCACTGTCCTCTATCCTGTTCTCCCAGTTTTTTACGTTGCTAACAATCTGCAGCCATGCACATCCTCGGATCATTACAGCTTTCTCTCAGCAGGAGTGCTGGCCAGTGGTATGTGAATATAGAGGAGAGACTGTGCTATCTGGTATTAGTATATTAAGCACATTTCTAAAATGATACTTGATCGGGGGAAACCAAATTGAATAATGTTACAAAGCGACCTCTTTAGCAAGTGACATTGCATGAATTTCACTGCCGGGGTTCTGTTAGAATTACGTCTTTCAAGATGACATCTTTCTCCATATCTTCTTGTGGCAATGGTCTGAAACTGATTCGGACTCTGCGCAATCCTACTTGATCCCAGTTTGAGCTTCAGCCCACGTGTCTGCACTTTCAGTAAGGCCATCTGTTTTCCATCTCCAAAGCATCGCCCATTGCCGCCTCGAACCATCTTCAGCCAAACCTGGTCATTTCAACCCCAAGAGGTCAACCTCCCCAAAGCCTACTACTATAGACCTGCCAAACCTGTGCTGTCTGTGCCCCAACTCACACCCAAGTCCACTCACCCGTCACCCATGAGCTTGCTGACCTACATCAGCCCTTTTTATTAAGCCGTGCTACAATTGTACCCGATTTTCAATCTGTCCATGGTCTCATCCATCCCTATGCCTGTGGCCCTGCAAGGCCCACAAGCCCCAAAACCTGTGCACCACCTATTTCAGCCTCTTCCTCATCCCCAAATTAAATTTGGTCCACCATTGCTGATGCTATCTGAGCCGCCAAAGCCCGGACCTCTTCTCACCTGTCCTAATATCTTCTTGAGTTCTGCATCAAATTTTTGTCTGATAACATCCTCTGAATTTGGAACATATTTGCTGCATTGAAGAGGCTATATGAATGGAATTTGTTAGTGCTGCTTCTGTAGTCCCTAAACATTTAAAGTAACTAAAAACAGTTTTTTAAGAAGTGCACCCTCTTTGCCAATTCTTAAGAGTTAAGTGTTACCACAACAAAGGATTGTCTATACACAGCTCTATTCCGGGCAATGCCAGCATTGTGATGTAAATATATTTTTGATTGGCCACAATATCAGAATCAGAATGCCTTTTATTGTCACTATACACATGTACAATGAGATTAAAAGCTGCTCCTACTCAGTGCAAAACAAAACAAAAAGGGGGGTGGGGGGGATAAGGTGCACAGTTTCTGCAGCGCTATATACATATCTATAAAAAGACAATGGATAAATAGAATGGATAATAGGATTCCTATATCCAGTATGGGTTATTGCACATATTGGAAAATGCAGTTACAGTACAAATTACAGTAGGTGGATAGATGACAGTCCGGGGGTGAAGTCAGTGCATGTGTGAGTTCAGGGAGATGATGGATTTTGGAAATAAACTGTTCTTGAGTCTATTTGTCCTTGTGCTGATGCACCTATAGCGCCTCCCTGAGGGTAGCAGGTTGAACAGGCCAAATGCAGGATGGGAGCTGTCCTTGATAATGTTCTTCGCCCTGCTGAGGCAGCGGGAGGTGTAAATGTCCATCAGAGAGGGGAGAGGGCAGCCGATTATCTTCTGTGCTGCCCTGACTACCCTCTGAAGCCTCTCCCTGTCTGCCATGGTGCAGCTGCCGTACCATGCTGTAATGCAGTATGTCAACAGGCTCTCAATGGACGAGCGGTAGAAGGTCAGCAGCAGGTTGGAGTCCAGGTTGTGCTTCCTGAGGACCCTCAGGAAGTGCAGCTGCTGCTGAGCCTTCTTGATGACCACTGTGATGTTGTCTGTCCAGGAGATGTCAGCGGAGACGAGGACGCGGAGAAACCGGAAGGTGTGGACCCTCTCCACACACTCGCCGTTGATGTATAAGGGGGCTAAGTCGGTCCATATTTGCTGGGGGCTAACTATCAGCCTTGTAGTTCGTGTCTACAAGTCAGAGCAGGATCAATCTGATTCTTCAGATCTCAGCTGGCAGAGTTAAAATCAGCATGGACTTCTCACAAATGGAGAGGTGGGCTTTGCTCGATATTTCTCCCCCTCCACCGGGAATGCTGTGCTGAACTTCCTGTCAAAGTTGGGCCAACTACTCGAGATTCTTATGTCAGGCAAAGAGCCAACATTTTCAGGATTGGCAGGGAGGAAATGTCTCTGGATCATTGCAACTCCAGAGGAGTGAGGAAACACAGAAACATAGACCATAGGTGCAGGAGTAGGCCATTCGGCCCTTTGAGCTAGCACCGCCATTCAATGTGATTATGGCTGATCATCCACAATCAGTACCCCGTTCCTGCTTTCTCCCCATATCCCTTGATTCCAGGCGGAGCAAGAGTGGGAGCTGGTAATGCCAGCAACTTAAATCTGAGCCTTTTGTTCCCTTATTTTTTTTCTTATTCAACATTAATTATCGGCGCATTCGCATTTTTAAAATAATTTTAGGAAATAGTTATTTAAATTAAGTTCTTGAAATGGATTATACAATTTTGTCTTTACAGATGTTGAATTAAATGTAGATTGGAAGTATTTTGTGTAGTGACAGTATTGTGTGGCACTGTTCATAGTCTATGCTAGGGCTTTAGACCAAGGGTTTAGACTCAATGGGCCGAATGGGCCCAGTAAATTTGTTGATTCTGAATTTAACCATATAACAACCATATAACAATTACAGCACGGAAACAGGCCCTTCCAGTCCGTGCCGACCATTATTTTCCCCTAGTCCCATCTACCTGCACTCAGACCATACCCATCCATTCCCTTCCCGTCCATATACCTATCCACTTTACTTTTAAATGTTAAAATCGATCCTGCCTCCACCACTTCTGCTGGAAGCTCATTCCACACAGCCACCACTCTCTGAGTAAAGAAGTTCCCCCTCGTGTTACCCCTAAACTTCTGTCCCTTAATTCTCATGGGTCTTGTTTGAATCTTCCCTACCCTCAATGGGAAAAGCTTATCCACGTCAACTCTGTCTATCCCTTTGTAGATATTTTTTGTCATTGACTGACTGTGTTTGGTTCTGGTATACACAGTATCTGTTCATCATTAGTTGTTCATAAATAAGTGATATAATATTGTTATGTGCTATTAAAGTTGCCAGGGGTAAACAGGACGAACAAGGTTGGGAGAAACCTGCTCTGGGGAGTGTTGTAGAACAGAAGGATCCAGGGTCACAGATACTATACCTGGTTCCCTGAAAGTGGTGTCGCAGGTAGATAGGGCGGTGAAGAATTATTTTGGCACATCGGCATTCACCAGTCAGGGATGTGAGTACAGAAGTTGTTATGTTATAGGTAGACACAATATGCTGGAGTAACTCAGCGGGTGAGGCAGCATCTCAGGAGAGAAGGAATGGGCGACGTTTCGGGTCGCGATGTTATGTTACTGATCTTATGTAAAAGACACTGGTGAGGCTGCACTTGTTCAATCTTGCTGTAGGAGAGATACTTTGAAGCTGGAAATGGTGCAGGGAAGATGTATGAGGATGTTGCCAGGACTTGAGGGCCTGAGCTATAGGGAGAGGTTGGGTAGGCTAGTACTTTATTGCTTGGAGCCCAGGAGGCTGAAAATGATATGTAGAGGTGTATAGATAGAATGAATGCACACGAGTCTTTATACTGGGAAGGAGAATTTTTTTAAAAACTGGAGGGCAGAGGATCAAGGTGAGAGGGGAAAGAGTCAATAGATACCTGAGGGGTTATCTTTTCACACATAGGATGGTAGGTATATGGAACGAGCTGCCGGAGGAAGTAGTTGAGGTAGATACAATAATACAATGTAAATGGCATTTGGATAGGTACATAAACAGCAAGGGTTTATAGGCATGAGGCCCAACACAGGCAAATGAGACTAGCTTAGATGGAGTATCTTGGTGAGCATGGACAAGTTGGACCAAGGGGCCTGTCTCCATGCAGTATAACTCTATTATGATTACCTCCATCACAGAGGTAATGATCCAGTGACATGAACTCAAATGCCCAACGCAGGAGCTGGAAAATAGTGAACGAATGTACTAATAATGACCATGAATCCATCACATTGTCTTTAAAAATACACCTGTTATACTAATATCCTTCAGGGAAGCCAATCAGGCCTATGTGATTCCAAATCCACACATTCTCATCCCCTCTCAATGAGCCAGTGAGAAACTTGGATATCACAGGCGGTCAGAGACCAGGGTTCGATCCCGACTACGGGTGCTGACTGTACGGAGTTTGTACGTTCTCCCCGTGACTGCGTGGGTTTCTCCGGGATCTTCTGCTTCCTCCCACACTCCAAAGGCGTACAGGTGTGTAGGTTAATTGGCTTGGTGTATGCGTAAAATTCTCCCCAGTGTTTGTGGGATAGTGTTAATGTGCGGGGATCGCTGGTCGGTGCGGACTGGGTGGGCTGAAGGGCCTCTTTCTGCGCTGTATCTCGAAACTAAATTTGTATAGGAAAAGCATTTGCCCATCAACCACCTTCTCCTCCTTCCAGAGACCAATCCAAACAAATGTTGCCTATCAAGTATAATAATAATTGTTATGGGAAGATATTCCTTCCCACTTGGTTACCTCTCCTTCAGTCATTGGAAATAATTACTCCATATTGACTCTGTCTACCCTCTCTTTTTGTTTTCAAATCCCCTCCCAGTTTCCTCCCCGACTCCTTAAAGAGAACAAACCCTAGTCTCTCCACAATTGTCAAAGGGAAAAACAATTCCAAACTTAAATCAGCTAATCATAAGATACAGGGGCAGAATGAGGCCATTCGGCCCATTGAGTCTAATCCACCATTCAATCGTGGCTGATCTAATTTTCCATCTCAACCTCATTCTCCTGCCTTCTCTCCGTAACCTTTGAGCGAAAACGTTGTCCTTCAGAGTCCTATTAAATCATTCCCCTCTCACCTTAAACCTATGTCATCTGGTTCTTGAATCCCCTACATCGGGTAAAAAAAATACTCTGTGTCTTCACCCTATCTATTCCCCTCATGATTTTATTTACCTAAAATTGCCATAAAATTCTTAGGTGCCCTCTTCCATGCTTTTAATCTGTGGTTATTGCTCTCCCTCCATCTATCGTCCCATCCAAACTGATTGGGGATGATCCATACTGATTGTGGATGATCAGCCATGATCACATTGCTGGCTCGAAGGGCCGAGCGGCCTACTCCTGCAACCATTGTTTATTGTCATGGGCCGATTGGGAAGCTTTCAATCCATTTTGGGTACCCAGTTCAGTTTAGTTTATTGCCACGTGCACCGAGGTACAGTGAAATGCTTTTGTCGCGTGCTAACCAGTCAGCGGAATGACAATACATCATTACAATCGAGCCGTCCACAGTGTGTAGGGATTTAGTAGTGTGGAGCGATTGTAATGTGCGGTTGTAGATCTGCTTCTGTTGCTAGCTCGTAGGTAGTCACCTGGATTGGGCACCATCTTGGAAGGTAGGCCTGGACAATCTAGAGTCTGATGGGAGACATGCTGGAATTAGTCAGGAAATGCTGAATCCCAGTGAGGAGAATACTTTAACATCAAAAACAGAACATTACACAAAGAATTAATGCAACCTTTAAAATAATTCCTGCGGCTCCCTTGATTACAATTGTGGTTTTGATTCTTGTTTCTCTTCTGGGCTGGAAATCTAAACGTCCGCTTTAGAAATTGGCAAGACTGCATATTTGTATTATCTTTACACCCAACTAAGGATCACCCTTCATATGAAGAGTAAAAAAAGCCTTTAGCTGGTTCTGAAACAGCTATACTGTAAAATAGTATTCCCTTCAAAATAATACTCTGCATTGAGTTAATAGTATTCCATAGTATTCCCTTCAAAATAATACTCTGCACTGCTGTATAATTGATTGTAAATAATTCCATAACAAACTATAATAGCCACAAAGGGAGGTTCTCGTATTACAGGACTGATCTGATCTTTTAAACAAGTTCTTGAGGCTGAAATGAGGGAAAGCCATCCATCATGAAGTTCTTGACCTTACTCGCATTGCCTTGTTCACCCTTCACCTCCACCTACAGAGGCGCCACGTTAAGTAACAGTGTACAAATTCCAACCCATGATTTCAAATCCATCCAACCCTGATTCCACAATCTCCAACAGCCTCCAGAGATCTCTGGACCACTTTGCTTTGTGTCCCTTGTTCATTCGCAGTTAATGGCTCCCATTGGCATCTCAGCTGCTGAAGACACATCTTCACCATTCCATCCTTAAATCACTCTACCTCTCGTTTCTTCATTAAGATCCTCCTTAAACCTACCTCCTCGAACAAGCTTTTAGTCCCCATCTAAATATAGTTCAGAATCAAACATTTAATTTACTGACACACTCCTGTGGAGTGTCTTGGATCAATTAGTGTTAAATGCCAACTACTGTAGAATTTATTATTATGTCCCATCATTTGTAAGAGCATAAATATGTGATTTTTAGGCCTCTATAGATATATCCCAAATGGAACTCTGGTTAATTCCTACGTAAATTAATTTGTTGAAGATAGCTTAATTGTGAAATATATGATCTGACTATTTAACCTTCACATTTATCATATCATAGCTTTATTTTTTTGAAGTACAAAAGGTTAAATTGGAATATCTTTCCATATTCGCCCCCTCCCACTCAAAAATAAGTTCAAAATATTCATTGTGGCCTTGTTCACACACCACTGACCAGATATTTGGTGGGTTTAGCACAGAAAAAGTAGGCCTCAAATGTTTGAACTAAACCAAATATTTAATTTCATATTTTTTTACAATTCCTTTTCGTTCGGAAGAATATAATAAAACTAGGTTTTGAGATTATTTAAAAAGAAAATTTTAAAAAAAGGAAAAAAAAGTATGCATGAGATTTTTAAGATGCATTTTAAGCTTCTTATGATTCATTTCTCATCACGTTACTTGAAGTGTGCCTCTGATGGCTTCGGGGCGGAGCTCACTTCAATCTGGGGTCCCCTGGTGCTCCAGTCCACTTTCCCACTCAATCCACCTGTCGGTCATATGCGGAAACATGCAGATATAACATACCGTAGGGGCGGTGGAAACACAAGACTACTAAAAGTTTAAAAAACTGCATGTGCGATGTGCATGCCACTATATGGGTAAATGTCACCTTCAGGATTATAGATGTTTTTAGGGCAGTGTGTTCGTTCCTCTTTTTAACAAATTTGGTAAATTAATGGAAGTTTGTTTGAGATATTTATATACATGCTGTTACTGAGATGGTCAAATCCATCTCTAGCTGCACCTGAGTAACAAAGTCTATCAGACAATGACAGGATAAACTGCCTGGTAATGTAAAACCTTGGCTTTGGACTAACAGTGCTGTTTCTACCAGTGCATTTTGTAATCCCAAACAGAACCTTCCGTACCAAACATGAATAAATCCGAGAGTATGCACATGTGAACTGTCTGCAAAGGGTGTTCTTATTTAAATCATCTTCCCTTGATTCAATTTATTGTTCTAACTTTCTGTTTCCTGCAGTTCACGTGGTATTGTGACGTCAGTCTTAAGTGCATCCATCCCATTCTTTCATCACTGAGATCCTCCATATTAATTCATGGTGCTGTTCATGCACCAAATTCATGCACCAAATTTATTTCAGGATGCAATAGACATTAACACGTAGAAACAAGGAACTGCAGATGCTTGATTACATTTTTTTTTAAAAAGGCACAAAGTGCTGGAGTAACTCAGTGGGAGAAGATGGATAGGCGATGTTTTGGGTCGGGACTTTAATTCTTTAGAATTAAACTGAAGATGGTGGCGCAGCGGTAGAGTTGCTGCCTTACAGCACCAGAGACCCAGGTTCGATCCTGACTACGGGTGCTGTCTGTGTGTGGAGTTTGCACGTTCTCCCTGTGACCACGTGGGTTTTGCCCAGGTGCTCCGGTTTCCTCTCACATTCCAAAGACGTGCATTCCAAGATAGGTCAATTGCCTTCTGTAAATTGTCCCTGATGTGTAGGCTTGAACTAGTGTGCGGGTGATCGCTGGTCAGCATGGATTTGGTGGGCCGAAGGGCCTGTTTGTGCATTGTATCTCTAAAGTAAAAAGTCCCGAGCCGAAATGTCACCTATCAATGATCTCCAGATATGCTAGCTGACCCACTAGGGTGCTCCAGCACTTTGTGACCTAAAGTTTGCAATAGACAGCGTCCACCTGCTCCTCCAGGCCATAAGATGGTGCTCAGGCACCACTTCTGGAGTCTTTCGAACCATTATACGTTCGGTAGATAGCATTGCTGCAATTCTCCATGCCACCATAATAGTGTAGTATTAGTCCTCCAAAGCACTAGCTTGCATCCCTTTGGTCCTCCAATCCACTAGGTGGCACTTTGGTACTATCATGCATAGCAAATAGGTGCAGGAGTTGGCCATTCGGCCCTTCGAGCCATTGACTATGATCATGGCTGGTCATCCAAAATCAGTACAACGTTCCTGCTTTCTCCCCATATCCCTTGATTCCGTTAGCCCTAAGAGCTCTATCTAGCTATTGCAATAAGTCAAACATAGTACTCGCCATCTATATCTCTCGCCTGAAGAGGGGTCTCGACCCGAAACGTCACCCATTCCTTGTCTCCAGAGATGCTACCTGACCCGCTGAGTAGCTCGTGCTTTTTGTGTCTATCTTCAGTTTAAATTAGTATCTGCCCCCCCCCCCCCCTACACACGGTGTAGTTCTTTCCTATTTTAAACAATAGACAATAGGTGCAGGAGTAGGCCATTCGGCCCTTCGAGCCAGCACCACCATTCAATGTGATCATGGCTGATCATCCCCAATCAGTATCCAGTCAACACTCTGCAACTGATTCAGAACCAGACTCATACCCTTATCTTCCTGGTGGTGAAGACTGGGTGCTGGTAGTGAATCACTGCATTCACTAGGAAAGGAATTTGCATCCTCGAGCCACAGGGAATCACTAGTGGCATCTTTTCTACAATGAAATGTTGTTTCCAAAAAAAACAACATTTTTATGTTTGGGTCCATCATCTGTAAAAATAAATAATTATATTCAGAAAATAACCTGATGTGGTTGTGGGTATTAATAATACTCACTATTCCCTTGGTGCCTTCCATAAGCTCTTGTGGGACCCAGAGTATAATGTGTGCGCAGTTTTAATGCAGGCAAGTGGGCAGAACATTGGTTTGCTGCCTGGGTACCTTGGCACAATGCCACAATGGGGCTTCCTGATCTGCTTTAATTCAATTATATATATTCTGTTCAGTTTAGTTTGTCCTAAATACACCATCTATATCTCTCGTTCCCCTTCCCCTCAGCCTGAAGAAGGGTCTCGAACCGAAACGTCGCCTATTATTTTTCTCCTGTGATGCTACCTGACCCGATGAGTTACTCCAGCTTTTTGTTTCTGTAGCTTAATTTAGTTTTGCTCAGTTTAATTCAGCTCCGTTTAATGTAGCTGTTATTATTATTATTGTCATGTGTACCGTGCTGGCTCGAAGGGCCGAATGGCCTACACCTGCACCTATTGTCTTTGTCTATTGTCTACCAAGGTACGGTGAAAAGCTTTTGTTTACATGCTATCCGGTCAATGAAAGGCTTTATTTACATGGTTACAATCAAGCCATCCGTGCACAGATACTGGATAAAGACTACAACATATCTTGCAAGATAAACTCAGCTTAAAGATAGTTAAAAGGCCTCCAATGATGTAGATGGGAGGCTATAACCGGAATCTATATAACCATATAACAATTACAGCACGGAAACAGGCCTTCTCGGCCCTTCCAGTCCATGCCGACCATTTATTTTCCCCTAGTCCCATCTACCTGCACTCAGACCATACCCCTCCATTCCCTTCCCGTCCATATACCTATCCACTTTACTTTTAAATGTTAAAATCGATCCTGCCTCCACCACATCTGCTGGAAGATCATTCCACACAGCCACCACTCTCTGAGTAAAGAAGTGCCCCCTCATGTTACCCCTAAACTTCTGTCCCTTAATTCTCACGTCATGCCCTCTTGTTTGAATCTTCCCTACCCTCAATGGGAAAAGCTTATCCACGTCAACTCTGTCTATCCCTTTCATCATTTTAAAGACCTCAATCAAGTCCCCCCTTAACTTTCTGCGCTCCAAAGAATAAAGACCTAACTTGTTCAACCTTTCTCTGTAACTTAGTTGCTGGAACCCAGGCAACATTCTAGTAAATCTCCTCTGTACTCTCTCTATTTTTGCTGACATCCTTCCTATAATTAGGCAACCAAAATTGTACACCATACTCCAGAATTGGTCTCACCAATACCTTGTGCAATTTTAACATTACTTCCCTACTCCTACATTCAATGCTCTGATTTATAAAGGCCAGCACACCAAAAGCTTTCTTTACTATAAAGAAATCTGCTATAAAGATATAAATATGTCTGAAGAAGGGTCTCGACCTGAAACGTCGCTCATTCCTTCTCTCCAGAGATGCTGCCTCACCTGCTGAGTTACTCCAGCATTTTGTGTCTGTCTTCTACGATAAAGACATCCATAAAAAGGAGGGCTTACTGTATTGTGGTAAACTCCCACTTGGGGAGATCTTGCCAAACAATCTGCATGGACGCAATAAAGAGAGTTCTAAATTGGAGTCAACATCGCACTATTCTCTCTCTCTCAGCTTTATCCCCGTGCGTGCGATGGAGGCTGATAACAGGGCAGGGAGACAGATACCTATCAGTAGAGTTTTTCTCACCTCCCCGTTGAACTGCTCTGGGCGGTTTGCCTTTGTAATGGGGGGGGTGTCTGATTACACTTGGCCCGGCCCCACTGATGTATTGGGTACCTTCAAGTCAAGACAAGTCAAGAGAGTTTATTGTCATGTGTCCCAGATAGGACAATTACATTCTTCCTTGCTGCAGCACAACAGAGTATAAATACAGAACTGATCAGTGTGTCCATACACCATAGAATATATATATATATATATACACACACAAATAAGCAGATAAAGTGCAATAGGCTGTTAGAGCTCAGAGTTTGTTTGAAGTTGTGTTTAATAGTCTGATGGCTGTTGGGAAGAAGCTGTCCCTGAACCTGGATGTTGCAGATTTCAGGCTCCTGTACCTTCTACCTGAGGGAGATGAGTGTGTGGCCAGGATAGTGTGGGTCCTTGATGATGCTGCCAGCCTTTTTGAGGCAGCGACTGCGATAGATCCTCTTGATGGTGGGGAGGTCAGAACCACTGATGGACTGGGCAGTGTTTACTACTTTATGCAGCCTTTTCCACTCCTTGGTACAGAGAAGGTCATTCAGCCCAATGTGTTGCACTATTCAGAGATAGACCCACCAATCTCCTCCCTTTATACCTCTGGATATCTTCCCAGCTGCAATCAGGCAACTGAACAGTGCTTTTATCAGATAGACTGCAATCCTGATCTCCCATCTACCTCTTTGGAGACCTTTGAACCTTAATCGGACTTTATCAAACTTTATCTTGCACTATCTGAAGAGGGGTTTCGGCCTGAAACGTTGCCTATTTCCTTCGCTCCATAGATGCTGCCGCACCCGCTGAGTTTCTCCAGCACTTTTGTCTACCTTCGATTTTCCAGCATCTGCAGTTCCTTCTTGAACTGGATCTGTACACTGTGGACGACTTCATTGCAACCATGTATAGTCTTTTCTTTGACTGGAGCTTTTCACCGTACCTCAGTGCACGTGACAATAATAAATGGAACTAATATAGAATAAATATATTTATCTTATGTAATAGTCCATCCAGTTTCTACCAACCTCTGTGTGTAGAAGGATCTCCTAACTTCACCCCTGAAATGTTTGGATCCATTTTTGTTGGTCGCTCATTCTGGAAATAAAGTTTCTCTTCGTCCACCCGATCACAACATCCTGAAAACATAATGATCTAAATGCCGGGCCACAGAACCTTACTTATTCAACAAAACAAAAATCATATTTTAACCCTTGAAATCCAGGTACAGTAGCACTGTGGTAGAGTTGCTGTCTTACAGCGCCAGAGACCCGGGTTCGATCCCAACTACGGGTGCTGTCCGTACGGAGTTTGCACGTTCTCCCCGTGACCGCGTGGGTTTTCACCGGGGCGCTCCAGTTTCCTCCCACATCCCAAAGGCGGTACAGGTTTAGAAACATAGAAAATAGGTGCAGGAGTAGGCCATTCATCCCTTCGAGCCTGCACCGCCATTCAATATGATCATGGCTGATCATCCAACTCAGTATCCCGTACCTGCCTTCTCCCCGTACCCCCTGATCCCTTTAGTCACAAGGACCACATCTAACTCCCTCTTAAATATAGCCAACGAACTGGCCTCAACTACCTTCTGTGGCAGAGAATTCCACAGATTCACCACTCTCAGTGTGAAATGCACCACTCTCTGTTTGGAGGTTAATTAGCTTTGGTAAATTGTAAAATTGTCCCTAGTGTGTATGGGATAGCGTATTGGGTGGCCAGCCTAGACTCAGTGGGACTGTTTCCCACTGTTTATCTAATGTCCAAAGTATCATTCTGGTAAATCTATGTTGCTCTCCCTTCAAGGCCATTACATCCTTCCTGAAGAATCTGAAGAAGGGTATCGACCCGAAACGTCACCCATTCCTTCTCTCCAGAGATGCTGCCTCTCCCGCTGAGTTACTCCAGCATCTTGTGTCTACAGTCCCTTCAGTGTAAACCAGCTTCTGCAGTTCCTTCCTACACATCCTGCCTAAGATGTGTAGGCCAAGCACCTCCAGGTGTGGTCTAACCAGGCCTCTTGATAAACACCTCATCATTTACATTCTTTAGGTATAATGTCCGACATTCCATTAGCCTTTTTAATGCTCTCCGGTTTAGAAGGAGGAAGTAGCTACCAGGAGGTGAATTCCCCACGGTATAGCAGGCGTGCAGTGAAGGTTGGATGGGCTTTGTTTTAACAACTGAAGCAACATTTCCTCTTCACAAAAAAGTGACCTCTCCTGGATCAGGCAAACCACATTTCATACCCACTCTCAAACCTCCCGATAGACGGAGTAATGGGATTAGTTAAGGACATATTTGAGATTCCGCTTTGTTTTTGTTGGCAGACTTTGAACAAAAATGTCCAAATTCACATAATTGGGGCGTCACTGACATTTTAGTTGAGTTTAGTTCATTGTCACATGTACCGAGGTACAGTGAAAAGCCTCTGTCGCGTGCTATCAGTCAGCGGAAAGACAATACATGATTACAATCGAGCCATCTACAGTGTACAGATACATGATGAGGGAATAATGTTTAGTACAAGGTAAAGATGAATTAAAGGTAGTCAGAGGGTCTCCAATGAGTTGGGTTGCCAACTGTCCTGTATTAGCCGGGAACTCCCATATATTGGGCTCAATTGGTTTGTCCCATACGGAACCGCCCTTGTCCTGCATTTGACTTGGGTCGAGGGGACTGTCGAGTCGGAGAGCCACGTCCGGCCCCGCCTCACCCGTCCCGACATAGCGCCACTGAGCTCCGTGGGGAAAAAACCTTTTCACCCAGAGAGTTGTGAATTTGTGGAATTCCCTGCCACAGAGGGCAGCGGAGGCCAAATCACTTTAAGAGAGAGTTAGATAGAGCTCTAGGGGTTGGCGGAATCAAGGGCTATGGGGAGAAGGCAGGCATGGGTTATTGATTGGGGATGATCACAATGAATGGCGCTGCTGGCTCGAAGGGCCAAATGGCCTTTGATCTCCTGCACCTATTTTCTATGTTTCTAACTCGGAAAAAACTCATGTAGGTCACGGGGAAAACGTGCAAACACCGTATAGACAGCACCCGTAGTCAGGATCAAACCCAGGTCTCTGGCGTTAACTCTACCGCTGCGCAACTGTGCTGCCCACATGTGACATTATATCTCCACCTTTTATCCCCAATCCCCTTGCAGGGAGTCCAGCGTAGGTTTACAAGATTAATTCCCGGGATGGCGGGACTGTCATATGCTGAGAGAATGGAGCAGCTGGGCTTGTACACTCTGGAGTTTAGAACGTTGAGAGGTAGATCTCATTGAAACATATAAGATTGTTAAGGGCTCGGACACGCTAGAGGCAGGACACATGCTCCCGATGTTAGGGGAGTCCAGAACCAGGGGCCACACAGTTTAAGAATAAGGGGTAAGCCATTTAGAACTGAGACGAGGAAACACTTTTTCTCACAGAGAGTGGTGAGTCTGTGGAATTCTCTGCCTCTAGGGCGGTGGAGGCCGGTTCTCTGGATGCTTTCAAGAGAGAGCTAGATAGGGCTCTTAAAAATAGCGGAGTCAGGGGATATGGGGAGAAGGCAGGAACGGGGTACTGATTGGGGATGATCAGCCATGATCACATTGAATGGCGGTGCTGGCTCGAAGGGCTGAATGGCCTCTACTCCTGCATCTATTGTCTAATTAAGGTCAATATGCCTTTTGCTTCCCTGACCACATGTTGCAACAGTCTGTTAATACACAATAAGTCCGACATCTCACTGTACTTCACCCAGTTTGCAATCTGCATTTAAATAAAAGCTTGCCTTTTGATTCCTCGCACTGAAGTGCATGACCTCACACATTCCCACATTAAACTCCATTTGCCAAGATTTCGCCCACACAAATCTATCTATATCCTGTTGCAAGAGTCCAAATATCCTCAACGCAGCATGCCCTCCCACCAATTTTAGTAACACCGGAAAACTGGGATCCCGTTCACCCCGCTCCCTCCTTCTGGTTCATTAAAATAAATAGTAAATAATTAAGTAGCGAAAAAATGATAATTTGGGGAACTCTATGAATTATACCTTTCTTGTCTGACAAAAAAACATCTCCCGAGCGTTTTATGAATAAATTGAAGATCGACACAAAAAGCTGGAGTAACTCAGCGGGACAGGCAGCATCTCTGGAGAGAAGGAATGGGTGACGTTTCGGGTCGAGACCCTTCTTCAGACTGGTCAGGGATAAGGGAAACGAGAGATATAGATGGTGATGTGGAGAGATAAAGAACTATGAATGAAAGATATGCAAAAAAGTATCGATGATAAAGGAAACAGGCCATTGTTAGCTGTTTGTTGGGTGAAAACGAGAAGCTAGTGCAACTTGGGTGGGGGAGGGATAGAGAGAGAGGGAATGCCGGGCTACCTGAGGTTAAGAGAAATCGAGATTCATCCCCTTGAGGCAAGGCACAGTTCTGGATTTGTCAAGACGAACTCAGCTCATCGCTGAGCGAACTTTAACCCAGCATGCAATTCCTGGCATCAATCCCAATTCTGGATCCTCCCTTTCCCAAAAGGAAATGAGAGCCCCATTGGAATGTCTCCAATGGATTCTGGGCTTGGACGCCCAGACCCTGAGCCGAGCTCACCGGAAAATAAAAACCATAAAAATCCACAGCATAGAAGGAAGCCATTCACTTAATCCCCATCCTCCCAAATGAAAGAGTGCCTGCCAACATCGTCTCCCCACCCACCTCTCAACCCACAGACCCGTACGTTATCAGTTTATAAAACTATGAGCGGAATAGAAAGGGCTGAATGTCACAAGCGTTTTGCCAAAGATGGAACCTTTATCACATAGGAAGCAACTGCAGATGCTGGTTTACAGCGAAGATAGACACAAAATGCTGGAGTAACTCAGCGGGACAGGGAGCATCTCTGGAGAGAAGGAATGGGTGACAGCTGGGAAGAAACTGTCCCTGAATCTGGTGGTGTGCGTTTTCACACTTCTGTGCCTTTTGCCCGATGGGAGAGGGGAGAAGAGGGAGTGGCCAGGGTGTGACTCGTCCTTGATTATGCAGCTGGTCTTGTCGAGGCAGCGTGAGGTGTAGATGGAATCAATGAGCCCTGTCCTTCAACTAAATGGATGTGTGTGTGTGCATGTGTGTGTGTATCTGTGTGTGACTGTGTGTGTGTGTATGTGTGTCTGTGTGTGTTTGTGTGTCTGTGTGTGTATCTGTGTGTGTGTGGTGTGTGCGTGTGTGTGTGCCTATGCGTGCTCATGTGTGTATCTGTGTGTGCGTGTGTGTATCTGTGTGTGTGACTCTGTGTCTGTGTGTACGCGTGCGCGTGTGTGTATCTGTGTGTGTGTGTGCGTGCGGTGTGTGTGCGTGTGCATGTGTGTGCGTGTGTGTGTCTGTGTGTGCGCGTGTGTGTGTGTGTCTGTGTGTGCGTGTGTGTCTGTGTTTGTCTGTGTGTGCGTGTGTCTGTGTGTGTGTCTGTGTCTGTGTGTGCGTGTGTGTGTGCGTGTGCGCGTGTGCATGTGCTTGTGTGTCTGTGCGTGTGTGTGTGTGCGTGTCTGTGCGCGTGTGTCTGTGTGTGTGTGTGTGTGTGCGTGTGTCTGTCTGTGTGTGCCTGTGTCTGTGTGTCTGTGTCTGCGTCTGTGTGTGTGTCTGCGTGTGCGTGTGCGTGTGTGCTCTTTGGTTCCATTTTTCTTTATTGTCGCGTGTCAGTGAAATTCTTTTTAGCTTGGCTCACACATGGACAAGTTGCCATTTACAAAAGTCCACAGTCGAGTTCATGCGCTCTATGTACTAGAGTGGCTCCCGATCCAGATAAGCCCAAGCTGCACCAGGGCCTCCTCTGTAGCTGCAAAATAAAAGTTGATTTTGCACATCAATCCTCCGCTGGATTAATCTGAGCCCTCAAGGGACTTCATGTTGTTTGTGTCAGATTATACTCTCTTAGGCATGGAGTGCAGCACGGTGGCGCAGCGGTAGAGTTGCTGCCTCACAGCGACTGAGAAACCAGGTTCAATCCTGACTACGGGTGCAATCTGTACGTTCTCCCCGTGACCTGAGTGGGTTTTCTCCGGGTGCTCCAGTTTCCTTCCACGCTCCAAATACGTACAAGTTTGTAAGTTAATTGACTTCGGTAAAATTATAAATTGTCCCTAGCGTGTGTAGGATAGTGCTAGTGTGTGGGGATCGCTGGTCGGTGTGGATTCGATGGGCTGAAGGGCCTGTTTCCACGCTGTATCTCTAAACTAAAATTAAAGGAATCAACCTAAGCCCTCAAGGGACTTAATGTTGTTTGTCACAGATTCAGCTACCTGTTAACAGCTAGGAAGAAACTATCCCTGAATCTGGAGGTGTGCATTTGTCACAGTTTATACTCTCTAAGGCATAGAGGTCTAAATTACTGGACCTGTCACAGTTAGAATTTGCCCCAAAAATTAATCATTTATCCTGATTCAAGTATATCCGGTGCGCTCCTGTGTTGCAATGGATGTTCAAGTCTGTGCACTTTAAACCTTCAAAACACTTTAAGTATGAAAACGCACACCTCCAGATTCAGGGGCTGTTTCTTCCCGGCTGTTAATCTGAATCACCTTACCACAATTAGAGAGCATTCCTGAACTATCTGTCTCATCGGGGTTCCTCTGACTATCTTTGATTGGACTTTGGTAGACAAAAATGCTGGAGAAACTCAGCGGGCGAGGCAGCATCTATGGAGCGAAGGTTTCCTTCGCTCCATAGATGCTGCCTCACCTGCTGAGTTTCTCCAGCATTTTTGTCTACCTTCGATTTTCCAGCATCTGCAGTTCCTTCTTAAACATTTGATCGGACTTTGCTGGCTTTACCTTGCACTAAACGTTATTCCCATATCATGTATCTGTACACTGTGTGCATCTATGTACATCTGTACAATGCTCGATTGTAATCATGTATTGTCTTTCCGATGACTGGATGGCATGCAACAAAGGTTTTTTTCACTGTACCTCAGTACACGTGACAATAAACTAAACTGGCCTGAAAATGAACATAAGTCTGTTGTTGCAAGAACCACAGCAGCCAGTTTGTGCACAGCCAGCTCTTACTAACCTCAATGTGATAACAGGAGGATAATCTTTAATAATTAGTTCAAGGACAGGACAATGGACGAGGCTCCAATTGACGTCAAAATAGTCTGATGCAATCTTTTATGTTCACACAAGATCACAGGAGGCCATATCTGAAAAAAAAACAGAATGTAGAAACAAGGAACCGCAGATGCTGGTTTACACAACAAAAAGACACAAAGCACTGGAGTAACCCAGCAGGGCAGGCAGCATCTCTGGAAAACATGACTAGGTGACTTTTCAAGTGAGACCCTTCTTCAGCTTGCCTAGAAATACACCGGTGTTCTATGTTAAAATAGCACTAGGAATCTCCCACACACTGTTTCAAAAAGTTCTCAAGAAATATCAAAAGTCATTTATGTATGTATGTGTGTGAGTGTGTGTGTGTGAGTGTGTTGTATGCGTGTGCGTGTGTGTGTGTGTGTGTGTGTGAATGAGTGTGTGGGTGTGGGTGTGTGTGTGTGGGTGTATGTGCGTGAATGAGTGTGTGTGTGTGTGTGTGAATGAGTGTGTGTGTGTGTGTGTGTGAATGAGTGTGTGTGTGTGTGTGTGAATGTGTGTGTGTGTGTGTGTGTGTGTGTGTGTGAATGAGTGTGTGGGTGTGGGTGTGTGTGTGTGTGTGAGTGAGTGTGTGTGTGAACGTGTGTGTGTGAGTGAGTGTGTGTGTGTGTGAATGAGTGTGTGTGTGTGTGAGTGAGCGTGTGTATGTGAGTAAGCATACATGTGAGTGTGTGCGTGTGAGTGATGTGATTGTGTGAATATGCCTGTGTGTGTGTGTTTGTGTGTTTTGTCAATATGTGTGTGTGAATGAACGCATGTGTGTGTGTGTGTGTGTGTGAGAGAGCTATTATGTGAGTGTGTGTGATGGAGTGATGTGATTGTGTGAATATGCCTGTGTGTGTGCGTTTGTGTTAATATGTGTGTGTGTGTGTGTGAGTGAACGCGTGTGTGTGTGTCAGTACATGTGTGTGTGTGAGAGCTATTATGTGAGTGTGTGTGTGAGTGTGAGAGAGTTACTGTGTGTGTGTGTGTGTGAGAGAGCGAGAGACAGACAGAGACAGAGAATGCTGATCATCACACATAGGCATGAGTGACTAAACACTTCCTCAGTAAGAAACTACTCAATGGGAGTGAGTCAACTGTGTCACTTCCTTGGTCAATGAAAATCAAACACTGCTGATGCTGAAAATGTGAACCAAAAGCAGAAATGCAACAAACAGCCGGCAGGTCAAGCAGCATCTGTGGAGAGGGAAGTACAGTTGCCATTTTAAGACCCTCTGTCAGACTTGCTCGCTACTCAGGCCCTGCACAGTCGCTGATTAAAAGGGCTGGCACAGTCCTGATGGGCAGAAGGACACCGATGAAACGCATGGAAACGTGTTATCAGCATTTTTGCCTTCCAGTATGTGATGTACTCATGAGAGTTGGCGCGGGGAGACGCGAGTCATAGAGGCTGGGGGTGTAAATGAGTCACCGTAGCTTAGTCAGTGCATACCAACCCTGGCTAGTGAACACAAGCACAGCGCCTCCCAGCTTCATCTCCAGCCATAGTGAGGTGGTTGACACACCTTCCTCAGCTGGGGAACTAAGGTGCCAACGTGGAACCCATGTTGATTAGATGGGCACGACAATGTTGCCAACAATAACTGGCTCCAGCCACTTGAAATTTGGCATCATCTTGTACACTCCGGGGTTTAGAAGGATGAGAGGGGATCTCATTGAAACATATAAGATTTGTTAAGGGCTTGGGCACGCTATGGGCAGGAAACATGTTCCCGATGTTGGGGGAGTCCAGAACCAGGGGCAAACCACAGTTTAAGAATAAGGAGTAAGCCATTTGGAAATGAGACGAGGAAACATTTTTTTTCTCACAGAGAGTTGTGAGTCTGTGGAATTCTCTGCCTCAGAGGGCGGTGGAGGCCGGTTCTCTGGATGCTTTCAAGCGAGAGCTAGATAGGGCTCTTAAAAACAGCGGAGTCAGGGGATATGGGGAGAAGGCAGGAACGGGTACTGATTGGGGATGATCAGCCATGATCACATTGAATGGTGGTGCTGGCTTGAAGGGCCGAATGGCATACTCCTGCACCTATTATCTGTTGTCTAGTCCCTGGCAGTCGTCTAAGTGGGACAGGCCCATAAGGAAGCAACTCTGCTGCTGCGCCACTGTGCCGTACCTATCACAGGGAGAAGATACAAGTTCTGTACAGACAGCATCTGTAATCAGTATGGAACCCGGGCTATTGGCGCTGTGAGGCAGCAACTCTGTCCCACACTCTGTTGCCTTCAACAATACTCTTCAACACTTCAGTCTGAGTTTGGCTGAATTCCCAGCCCAGGCATTCCAGCATTCCCCACGTATGAGACCTCACGCAACACCACTGCCTCCCTGCTCACTTCCTCTCTGCCAGAGCCACAGTGCGTCAGAATCAGGGACAAACATAGATCCCGGGGGTTGGAATCTCCGAGCCCACATTTGCTGCCAAAGACTTTGGGAGGAGTCGAGTCCGGCCACGTGCAGGCGGGACAGAGGATGTGATTCATCCAAGCCCCCTGCTCTGGGGGAGAGGCGGCCCCTGTATTTGGACAACATAACCTCAGCATGATCCACACCTCGGCATGAATGGACAGGGGAACTCACACCAGCACTGGGAAAATAAACTCAGAGAGAGGGACATGACGGGAGGTACTGCAGAGCATCTTGTAACTAGCTCTCAATCCCTCTGTGAATGGGAACAGTTTTGGACCATTATCTAGGCTAGGTTTAGTTTTATAATTGTCACATTTACTGAGGTACAATGAAAAGCTTAAAGCCCCTTTCCCGAGTTACTCACGAACTCTCCCGAGTTTTCCCCGTGATTTGAACTCGTAGAATTACGGTAATCATAGGTATTCGGGATATTTTTTTAACTCGTGGACATTTTTCAACATGTTGAAAAAAAGGCCCGACTTAAAGCTCTGTCCCACGGTACGAGTTCATTCCAAGACCTCTCCCGAGTATTAAAAAAAATCAATCTCGTGGTAAGCACGGAGAATGAACGTAGCGGGTACGTCGGAGCTCGGGGACGTCTCTTAGCGGCTCGTAACGCTAAAGGCAGGCACTCGGGAAGACTCGCTAACGGCAGGTAAGCACGGGAAGATTTTTCAACATGTTGAAAAATGTCCACGAGAGCCCCGAGTACCGACGAGCGGCCATTACCGTAAATCTCTGAGTTCGAATCGGGGCAAACACGGGAGAGCTCTTGGAATGAACTCGTACCGTGGGACAGGGCTTTTACCTGATGCCCCAAGTTCCTACGGCTGGCATTACGAGCCGCTACGAAACATCTACGGACTCATGGCTGATCATCCAACTCAGTATCCCGTACCTGCCTTCTCTCCATACCCCCTGATCCCTTTAGCCACAAGGGCCACATCTAAAATATAGCCAATGAACTGGCCTCATCTACCTTCTGTGGCAGAGAATTCCACAGATTCACCACTCTCCGTGTGAAAAATGATTTTCTCATCTCGATCCTAAAAGACTTCCCTCTTATCCTTAAACTGTGACCCCTTGTTCTGGACCTCCCCAACATCGGGAACAATCTTCCTGCATCTAGCCTGTCCAACCCCTTAAAAATTTTGTACGTCTCTATAAGATCCCCCCTCAATCTTCTAAATTCCAGCGAGTACAAGCCGAGTCTGATAACAGAGGGGAATAAGCTGCTCCTGAGTCTTGCAGTTCATACTTCAAGCTTCTGTATGTTCTGCTGGATGGGAGCAGGGAGAAGAAGGAATGACCGGGGTGGGACAAGTCAGGAATTATGTTGGCTGCTTTTCCGAGGCAGCTTGTAGTGTAGATGGAGTTAATGGTACGGGAGTCTGGTCTGTGTGATGGACTGGGCTACATCTATAACTATTTGCATTTCCTTGCGGTCTCGGGCAGTGCTGTTCCCAAACCAAGCTGTGATGCATCCCGACAGTGCATGCATCACTATGGTGCATCTGTAGAGGTTTGCAGGATTCACTGGAAGAGACATACCAAAAATAACCCTTGCATTCCCCCCTCTCACTGCCCCTCCCCCACCTTAGTCATCGTACTAGTTTCACTGTCATCCTGTTGAGTTTCACAGTCTGCATTCACTCGCTACCACCTTCCCCACAGCCAACAATGGACCATTGTGGGCTCCACCTTTGCTGGCTTTGATCTGTCTTTTTGCATATCTTTCACTAACTTGCTCTATGTACCTTTGTTATATCTCAGTGCCTCCCTCTCCCCTGACTCTCAGTCTGATGAAGGGTCTCGACCCCAAACGTCGCCTATCCATGTCCTCCAGAGATGCTGCCTGGCCCGCTGAGTTACTCCTGCACTTTCTTTGTCTGTCTTTGAGATTTTCTGGCCATTTATACACTGCTATTTCAGTGCAAGGTTTGGCTCTTTAATTCCTACATTGCCAACACTTTAGAGGCACTTTGGGAAGTCCCAGGGCTGTGAAAGAGGCTCCTAGTTTTGCTTCCACCTATTGCAGATCAGTGTGGGTAAGCCACACTCACACCCACATGTCTGCTGTCAGATCCTGCCTTGTCTAGTGCGGTATCAATGGCCCATTAACGACACAGGAAACTTGAGGTTAACACCCAGGGCTGTGAAGAGAGGCGGGGTGGAGGGCGTGCGCTAGGACCTGCGCGCAGCATCAACTGCAGCTCCACCCGCTTCCAGCTGCGAGTGGGAACTGCAGGCGGCAGAGCTTGAGCAACGCCCGGGTCCTAGCGCCCGGACCTGCCACCGTCAAACAGGAGACAGACACAAAATGCTGGAGTAACTCAGCGGGACAGACAGGCAGCATCCCTAGAGAGAAGGAATGGGATGAGTTAATCCAGAAATGCTGCCTGTCCCGCAGAGTTAATCTAGCATTGTGTGTCTATCCACGATTTAAACCAGCATCTGCAGAACCTTCCTGCAACAATTTAATGCCAGTGGTGTCTGCTCGTGATGCAATACTATACAGCTCAGAACTTTTACTCAAGCTTGGGCGGGTAATAGATTAGACCAGATTTGTTTTTGCACAAGCACAGGGAGAAAGAAACTATAAAAATAGTTCAAGGTCAACATCCCAACTCTTGCAGGAGGAATGAAGAACCCTCTCTCATCAATTTTTAATTATTTTGCCAATCTTCATTTTAAGTCCCCATTTCTACATGAAAATGGTTCCCAATGTTGGGTGAGTCCAGAACCAGGGGCCACAGTCTTGGAATGAAGGGGAGGTCATTTAAGACTGAGGTGAGAAAAAAACTTTTTTACCCAGAGAGTTGTGAATTTATGGCATTCCCTGCCACAGAGGGCAGCGGAGGCCAAGTCACTGGGTGGATTTGTTAGATGGAGCTCTAGGGGCTAGTGGAGTCAAGGGATATGGAGAGAAGGCAGGTACAGGATACCGAGTTGGATGATCAGCCATGATCATATTGAATGGCGGTGCAGGCTCGAAGGGCCGAATGGCCTACTCCTGCACCTATTTTCTATGTTTCATTTTAAGTCCCCAGTTCTACATGAAAACAGCAACATAGAGCCCGTTTTATTTGAGAAGGGACTGCAGATGCTGGAAAATCGAAGGGAGACAAAAGTGATGGAGAAACTCAGTGGGTGATGGAGCGAAGGAAATAGGCGACATTTCGGGTCGAGACCCTTCTTCAGAATGTTTTAGTACAGTTTAGTTTATTGTCACGTGTACCGTGGTACAGTGAATAACTTTTGTTAGAATCATAGTCATAGGGTGGAAACAGGCCCTTTTGCCCAACATGTCCCGGCTACACCAGTCCCACCTGCCTGCGTTTGGCCCATTTCCCTCCAAACCTTTCCTATGCATGTACCTGTCTAACTGTTTCTTCAACGTTGGGATAGTCCCAGCCTCAACTACCTCTGGCAGCTTGTTCCGTACACCGACCACCCTTGTGTGAAAAAGTTACCCCTCAGATTCCTATTAAATCTTTTTCCCCTTCACCTTGAACCAAAAGATTATTTGGGGATTTTGCAGCAAGGGACTCTGTGCATTGTTGCGTGCTAACCAGTCAGCGGTGGTTACAATCGAGCCGTCCACAGTGTACAGATACATGATAAAGGGAATAACATTTAGTGCAACATAAAGTCCAGTACAGTCCGATTAAAGATAGTCCGAGGATCTCCAATGAGGTAGGTAGTTGTTTTGGACCACTCTCTGATTGTTGGGTGGATGGTTCAATAACATTCAGTTAGTATCATGTTAGAATTCTAATGCAGATACACACCCTATATTACGCAAGGCACTGTCATTTAGTCATCGTCATAGAGTTTCAGAGAAATACTGCACAAAGACAGGCCCTTTGGCCCTCCAAATCCATGCTGGATGGTGAAGAACCATTTTTTTTAGCCTCCTCACATTCTTATCATCTCCCCCTAGATTCTACCACTCACCTGCACATTAGGAGCGATTTAAATCAGCAAATTAACCTACAAACCCACGTGTCTTTGGGATATGGGAGGAAACCAGGGCACCCAGGGAAAATCGACACAGTCACGGAGAGAACCTGCAAACTCCACACAGACAGCAAATTAGGTCAGAATTGAACCCGGGTCTCTTACGCTGTGAGGCAGTGGCGCTACCGACTGCACCACTCTGCCGCCATTTACACATTGGATTTTAGACTTAGAAACATAGAAATTAGGTGCAGGAGTAGGCCATTCGGCCCTTCGAGCCTGCACCGCCATTCAATATGATCATGGCTGATCATCCAACTCAGTATCCCGTACCTGCCTTCTCTCCATACCCTCTGATCCCCTTAGCCACAAGCCACTTGCGAGATGCAGAGCAGAAACAGGCCCTTCAGCCCACCGAGTCTGCGTCAACCTTGTATACTAGCACTACCCACACTAGAGTCAATTTAGAGAAGCCATTTAGCCTACAAACCAGCACATCTTTGGACTGTGGGAGGAAACCGGAGCGCCCAGAGAAAACCCATGTGGTCACGGGGAGAATCTACAAACTCCATACAGACAGCAACTGTAGTCAGGATCGAACCTGGGTCTCTGGCGCTAAGAAGCAGCAAATCTACCGCTGCGCCATCGTGCCGCCCCGCATTTATTGGACTTTGGGAGGATCTTCATGTTTGGCTTAATTCCCTTGGCACGTTTTAAGTGTATTGACCATTTTGCAATGTAAATTTCCTAACTAATACTAATTTGTTAGCTGTGACTCACGCTCTCATCCTCTGAGGCAGAAGCTTGTTGATACAGGATGGCACAGTGACACAGCTAGTACAGTTGCTGCCTCATAGCGCCAGAGATCCGGGTACAATCCTGACTACAGGCGCTGTCTGCAGAGAGTTTGTACATTCTCTACGTGACCTCGTGGGTTTTCTCCGGGTGCTCCGGTTTCCTCCCACACTCCAAATATGTATAGGTGTGTAGGTTAATTGGCTTCAGTAAAAAATTGTAAATTGGCCCTCGTGTGTTTAGGGCAATACCAGCTTTTGGGCGTGATTGCTGGTCGGTGTGGAGTCTGTGGTCCAAAGGATTTGTTTCCGCATTTTATCTCTAAAGTTTAAAGTTTAAAGTATTGATATCGCAATATTCTAATTTTACTGACTAGTACAAATTTGTTTGCTGTGACTCACATTCCCGTCCTCTGAGTCAGAAGGTTGTTGAGTTCAGACTCACTCACAAACTTGATCACTTCCATGGAGCATAGAACAGTACATCGAACATTACAGCACAGCAGCAGGCCCTTCTGCCCAAAGATCCTATAGCGGAGCAAGATAGACCACTCCTGCTAAATGCAATGGGCTGACGTGTAGTACGCAACAGAGCGGAACGTGGGCCTTTTTTTCATCCATTTTGGTAACCCGACCCGACCCGACCCGACCCGACTCGCAGTGTAATCAACGTTGCGGGGGAACAGTTTGTGTTAATAAATTATAATTCTGAAAATGAGAAGATTTTTACCAAAGAACCTTTATTTTTATGCGAATGTTTCCGTAACTGGCTTCCGTCTCCGCACTAGTTATCTTCGCTCCGCTGTGATGGGATCTTTGGTGCAGAGACGGAAGCTGGTTACGGAAATGGGACCAAAAAATTACCCATGACCGTACTACGTCTTTTTCGTCGAGTGGACTATCTTGCCCGCTATAGGATCTTTGGTACACATGACAATAAACTAAACTGAACTGAACTGTGAACTTTGCCTCTCTCTCCGACCATCCCCCATCCTTGTTCTTCGACTAGTTTCACTGTCCTCCTGAACTAATTTTACTGATGGTACGCCTGGTAATCTTCCCCTCAGCTAACAATGTACCATTCTACATTTCCGTTGATCATCCTCCCCTTTGATCTGTGTTTTCACACCTTACCCTTTCATATCTCTAGTCTCCCTCTCCCTTGACTCTCAGTCTGAAGCAGGGTCTCCTCTAAAAACGTCACCCATTCCTTTTCTCCATAGATGCTGCCTGTCCCGCTGAGTTACTCTTCAGCGTGTCGCTCTTCAGCGTAAACCAGCACGTGCAGTTCCTTCCTACACATTAAGAATGGGCGCTGGCTATGAGTGAAAGAGACCTTCACACATTCATAAGTGATAGGAGCGGTATTAGGCCATTCAGCCCATCAAGTCTACTCCGCCATTCAACCATGGCTGATCCATCTTTCCCTCTCAACCCCATTCTCCTGCCTTCTCCCCATAACCATGGATATCCATTCCTAATGGAACGTCCTTTAAGGGGCTGTCCCACTGTGGAGACCTAATTGGCGAGTTTAGAAGAGTTTAGGAGAGTTTGAAAAAATGTCAAGTTGAAGACCTCCTTCAACTATGTGAAGACTAGCTTCGACTGCCTTTGGAAAAATTGGACACCGAATAGTGGAGAGTGAAGACGATCTCCTTTCGACCTCCTTTGACTATGTTGAAGACTATCTACAACTACCCTCGATTACCTACGACTGACATGCCGACCTACTTCGATTAAACCTATGAGTAAAAAAAGTATCGAGTATCAGCATGTTGAAAAATACGCCGCGACCCAGCTGAGGCCTCGAGTACGCGGGGACCACTCACGAGCATGAAGGAGAGTTACGAAGACCTCCTAGGACCTGGTGTCGACCGTGCTGCGAGTATGAGTCGAGGACAGCCCCTGTTACATCGGGAAGTGGAAGCAATGAGAAGAGTCGAGTTTGTCCATGGGGACAGGAGAGGCAACGGTGACCGGGAGTGGGTGGGTATTGGCCGGGGGGTCCGGGCTTCTGCCGTGGTGTCAGCCGTCTATAGATGGGGAATGTACAGCGGGCCGTTTCCATGGCAACATGCCACCATTCCCACTGTGGCCCAGCTGTGCATCACATCCCCCCCCAGCCCACCCCCGGAGGTGAACACAGGCAACAAACAATGGAGCATCCTGCAGCTTGGGAGGAGAGGGGAGGGGGGGGGGGGGGGAGAGTACTGGGCGTGGAACAGCTGACACCAAACAGGCTGGGCAGGTTCAGACTGATTTCCTGCATCCATGCAAATTCATTTTAACTCTTAACCCAGTCGAGAATCAAGCGTGTCGGAAGGAACTGCAGGCGCTGGTTTAAACCGAAGATAGACACAAAATGCTGGAGTAACTCAGCGGGACAGGCAGCATCTCTGGAGAGAAGGAATGGGTGACGTTTCGGGTCGAGACCCTTCAGTTTCTCCAGCTTTTTGCGTCTATTTTCGAGAATCAAGGGTGTTTTATCATCATATGTCCCAGATAGAACAATGAAATTCTTACTTGCTGCTACATAGCAGAACATGGAAATTCTTTTCTTTGTAGGCACAGCACGGAAACAGGCCCTTCAGCCCGCGTCGACCAGCAGTCACACTGTCCACTAGCACTATCCCACACACACACACTAGGGACAATTTATTATTTTTGCTGATACCGATTAACCAACAAACCTGCACGTCTTTGGAGTGTGGGAGGAAACCAGAGCACCCGGAGAAAACCCACGCAGGTCACGGCGAGAACATGCAAACTCCGTACAGACAGCACCCGCAGTAGTCAGGATCGAACCCGGGTCTCTGGCGCTGTAAGGCAGCAGCTCTACCGCCCACTCAGTCTAGTACCTGCGTACCTTGTAAGTAAGTAAGTAAGTAAGTTTATTGGCCAAGTATTCACATACAAGGAATTTGCCTTGGTGCTCCGCCCACAAGTAACAACATGACATACAGTGACAGTTACGGATGACTCAGAAAACACTAAACATTAATAATAATAAAACATTAATGATAAAACACCATTGATCAAGCATGTGAACCAACAAAATACCAGATCTAAGGGAGGCTACAGATTTTTGGCTGCTGAGTAGAGCAACTACTCGTGGATAAAAACTCTTTTTACGTCTGGCTGTGGCAGCTTTGACAGTCCGGAGTCGCCTTCCAGCGGGAAGTGATTCAAGGAGTTTGTGGCCAGGGTGAGAGGGGTCAGAGATGATCTTGCCCGCTCGCTTCCTGGCCCTTGCAGTGTACAGTTCATCAACGGAGAGAAGGTTGCAGCCAATAACCTGTAAAAGGAATTATGTTGTTAAAGAGGGAACTGCAGGTGCTGGAAAATCGAGGGTACATAAAATGTTGGAGAAACTCAGCGGGTGCAGCAGCATCTATGGAGCGAAGGAGATAGGCGACGTTTCGGGCCGAAACCCTTCTTCAGACTGATGGATGGTGGGGGAAGGCGGGGGGGAAGAAAGGAAAAAGGAGGAGGGGGAGCCCGAGGGCTGAGGGAGAGGTGGGAAGGGGAGGAGACAGCAAGGGTTAACAGAATTGAGAGAATTCAATGTTCATGCCAAGAGGATGCAGACTCCCCAAGCGGAATATGAGGTGCTGTTCCTCCAACTTGCGGTGTTGTTCACTCTGGCCGTGGAGGAGGCCCAGGACCGAGAGGTTGGATACGGAATGGGAGGGGGAGTTGAAGTGCTGAGCCACCGGGAGGTCGGGTTGGTTATTGGGGACTGAGCGGAGGTGTTCGGCGAAACGATCGCCTAGCCTCCGCTTGGTCTCACTGATGTAGATCAGCTGACATCAAGAGCAGCGGATACAATAGATGAGGTTGGAGGAGGTGCAGGTGAACCTCTGTCGGACCCGGAATGACTGCTTGGGTCCTTGAAAGGAGTGGAGGGGGGAGGTAAAGCGACAAGTGTAGCATTTCTTGCGGTTGCATGAAAAAGGAAGTCTTGCATTTATGTAACAGCATTCACATTTTTTTCAAGGCCCACTAAAGTATTGTAAAGCTCATGAGGTTATAGAGCACAAGACACAAAGTGCTGGAGTAACTCAGGTAGGTGACGTTTCAGGTCAGACGATCAGAAGATCTTGGGTCGGAGGTGTTTTTGTAACCTCAGCCTACCCCGTTATGTCATGGGTCTGCCTGCTCGAACATTGGCGGCCGAGATGGGGTGTGGCCCTTGCAACCCAAACCATTACCTGCTGCTGAGAAATCTGCAAACCAGTTTGCCTGCATTCCTTCTCACATCTGACTCAGGGCACCCTGGAAAATTCCCCACCCATAGCCCTGGAGGAGATGTAGTGACCTCACGCCCGGGACTGTTTACAGAAAACAGACTGATTGTAGGTGCAGCAACTTAACCCTCCACGTTTCACAATGGGCCTGTCCCACTTATGCTATTTTTAGACGATTGATATAGTCGTAGCAGCTCGCCGAAAAAACGGTGACTGGACCCCCCCCCCCCCCCCCCCGACATAAAATTTGAAATAGAAACATACTTTAACAAGAATAAAATATGGAAGTCCGCACCCGTGACACTGTGAAATCTCAAGGTACGCCCATTATTAAATTAAATCGAAGGTAGACAAAGGTGCTGGAGAAACTCAGCGGGTGCGGCAGCATCTGTGGAGCGAAGGAAATAAGCAACGATTTGGGCCAAAACCCAAAGGAAATAGGCAATGTTTCGGGTCGAAACCCTTTGGGTTTCGGCCCGAAACGTTGCCTATTTCCTTCGCTCCATAGATGCTGCTGCACCCACTGAGTTCCTCCAGCACTTTTGTCAACCTTCGATTTTTCCAGCATCTGCAGTTCCTTCTTAAACACAACCTATGTCACCCTGGCGACAACTTACGACAGCACCTACGTCAGGAGACGTCAAGCTACGCTCATTGGCGTCAAACCCACTGTCGCCAAAACGTTTTGAACATTTCAAAATCCAGCGGCGACCAGAAAGACGCTACGATTCTTTGGGCGACTGAGGAGACGACTCACGACCATACAGGCGACCCCCCGGCGACCATGTGGCAACAGTCTATACTAGCCTAAAAAATCACCTAAGTGGGACAGTGGCTTAAGTGATAGGAGCAGAATCAGGCCATTCAGCCCATTGATTCTACTGCGCCATTCCATCTTGCCTGATCTATCTCTCCCTCTCAGCCCCATTCTCCTGCCTTCTCCCTTCTTCAGGCGGAAACGCAAGTTCTACTTCACTTCGGAGCCAGGCAAATATAGCCGACCCTTGTAACAGAAGCACAGAAGCGTGCAGCTGGCGCCGAGGACATTCAGCCCATCGTACCCAGCCTGGCCCTTTCGGAATGACCGTGCAGTCTGACCCACTCACCCAATTAATTCCTCATTGTCCCGATCACCGGTGGGAATGTGGTTGTGACTAAGTCTTGAATCAAACCCAAACTAATTTCAGGAACGCCGGCACATTTTCCATCAGAGTGTGGATTTATGGAATCAGAATGTAGTCCTGACTCATGTGGTGGGCGAGAGGGTGGCTGACATGGTGAATATTCTCTGGTTCAATACTTAATCATAGTAGCTGTCCCGAATAAGAAGGGTCTCGACCCGAAACGTCACCCCTTCCTTCTCTCTAGAGATGCTGCCTGTCCCGCTGAGTTACTACAGCTTTTTGTGTCAATCTTTGGTGTAAACCAACAGTTCCTTCCTACACACTCAGCCAAATACTCACATAGTACACATCAGGGTGGCATGGTGGCACAGCGGTAGAGTGGCTCCCTTGATGCATCAAACACCCGGTTTCAATCCTGACTACGGGTGCTGTCTGTAAGGAGCTTGTACGTTCTCCCCGTGACCTGTCTGGGTTTTCTCCGGGTGCTCCGGTTTCCTCCCACACTCCAAAGACGTGCAGGATTGTAGGATAATTGGCTTTTTGGTAAAATTGTACGCTATCCCTAGTGTGTAGGATAGTGCTAGCATGCGGGGATCGCTGGTCAGCGTGAACTCTTTGGCCAAAGGGCCTGTTTCACAAGTCCACGTTATAGGATTAGAATTAGGCCATTCGGCCCATCGAGTCTATTCCGCCTTTCAATCATGGCTGATCACCGCCTCCTAATCCCATTTTCCTGCCTTCTCCACATAACCCTTGACACCCGTTCTAATCAAGAATTTACCTGTCTCTGCCTTAAAAATACCCACTGACTTGGCCTCCACAGCCCTCTGTGGCAATGAGTTCCAGAGATTAACTACCCTCTGACTAAAGAAGTTCCTCCTCACCTCCTTTCTAAAAGAGCGCCCTTTAATTTCCGCGCTGTGTCTCTAAAGTCTAAAGTAGTATAAATCAGTGCAATGGGTCTGAAAAAGGGTCTTGGCCCGAAATGTAAACTATTCCTTGTCTCCAGAGATGCTGCCTGTCCCGCAGAGTTACTCCAGCATTGTGTGTCTATCTTCGGTGTAAACCAGCATCTACAGTTCCTTCCTACATATGTAAGTCACTACCATTTCTATAGCAACTTTAACTAGTTAAAACATGCAGTCAGTTCCCAGGGGCTTCATTAGGCAATTGCAGAGGGAACTACAATCCCCTGGCAATATTGCCTCATTCTGGTAGCTTTCTTAATTAGTTCCAGTGCAGTCTCCACCGTCTTCAGCGGAGCATGCAGTGCATCCCTCTGCAACAGTTAGATGAAGCTCCCATGAATGTACCTGGCATGTTGTAACCCGTTAATATTGCTTTCGAGATGGTGGTTATCTCTTCTGCTCTCAAGAGGATTAATAGTCCCTTCCCCAGACCCAGTACAGTCGCTCTTGAAATTGTAAGGGATTGGACAGGCTAGATGCAGAAACAGTGTTGCCCATGTTGGGGAGTCCAGAACCAGGGGGTCACAGTTTAATAATAAGGGGTTGGCACTTTAGATGGGGAAATGGTGAGATGAGGAACAACTGTTTCACCCTGAGAGTTGTGAATCTGTGCGATTCTCTGCCACAGAAGACAGTGGAGGCCAATTCACTGGATGTATTCAAGAGGGAGTTAGATTTAGCTCTTAGGGCTAAAGGAATCAAGGGATGTGGGGAGAAAGCAGGAACGGGGTACTGATTCTGGATGATCAGCCGTGATCATATTGAATGGCGGTACAGGCCCGAATGGCCTACTCCTGCATCTATTTTCGATGATTTGATGAAACAGAGCCCTGGATTAATCCATCCAGCCTTGGCAGAGTGCGTTGGCTCTGGAGAGAGTGTGCTGGAGATTCACCACTGTGGCACCTGTGTGTTGCATTAACCAGAGTACAGAGCAGCACCGCACAGGGACCTGCCCTTTGGACCTCAATGTTTACGCCAAACACGATGCCAAATTAATCTAATCTTATCTGACTGCACTTTGAGCACGGAATATCGAACAGCACGGCACAGGAATAGTCCCTTTGCTTCAATATGCTTGAGCAGGACCATATCCATTCACTTGGCCTCCACCGCCTTCCGTGGTCGAACTTTTGAACTCTGACAAACATGAAAAGATGCCAGGTCATTTGTTAATTTTAAACCAGAGCGTGGACAGTTTTTGACATCAACACACAGAAGATATGGGGAGAAGGACGGGTGCATGGTGTAAGGTCTTGGTTTAATACAGGAACGGAGTTGGCCTGGTCTGTGGTGAATGATTGGCTTCCTCCCTCTCTCTGTGTCTATTGTCCCCATCCCATGCTAATGTAACCTGTTCCTTCCAGTTTAGTTTAGAGATACAGCGCAGAAACAGGTCCTTTAGCCCACCGAGTCCGCGCCGACAAGCGATCGGTTCAGTTTATTTTATTGTCACGTGTACCGAGGTACAGTGAAAACCTACGTTGCGTGCCATCAGTCTGAAGAAGGGTCTCGACCCGAAACGTCACCCATTCCTTCGCTCCATAGATGCTGCCTCGCCCGCTGAGTTTCTCCAGCACATTTGTCTACCTTGCGTGCTATCCAGTCAGCAGAAAGACATGATTACAAACATACTGTTTGCAGCGTGTAGGTACATGATAAGGGAATAACGTTTAGTGCATGGTAAAGCCAGTAAAGTCTATTCTCAATCACCCCATACACTGACACTATCCTACACACACTAGGGACAATTTTACGCATACACCAAGCCAATTGACCTACAAACCTGCACGTCTTTGGAGTGTGGGAGGAAACCGGAGATTCCGGAGAAAACCCACGCAGGTCAGGGGGAGAACGTACAAACTCCGTACAGACGGCACCCGTAGTCGGGATGGAACCGGGTCTCTGGCGCTGTGAGCAGCAACTCTACTGCTGCACCACCATGCCGCACTGATGTGTACTATGTGCTTAACAGGATAGCCATATTGTGTAGCTATGACCACCTGCGCCAAATGGTAGTGGAAGGGTTGGCACAGTATGGATTGGGACTTGTCGCAGTTGTGGACAGGGCAATGAGTCCAGGACAAGCTGTGAACTGAGCTCCATTCTTGGGTTTTGCTGCCTAGTGATGAATCAGAGCACTGGAGCTCACACCGACCGCTCACTGATGACTCATGCGATTAAAGTCTGAAGCTGCTCGTGACCTCAGTGATGTTTGCTCGAACTCCACAGTAAATAGCCAGATTCAAAACACAACGCACCATTCTCCCCTTGTTGACGAGACCAATCCTCCCGTGACACTGCATCCCAACCCCCCTTCCCCCATTACAATGCAGCCCCTCCCATTACAGTCCAGCTCAAACCCCCATTACACTGCAGCCCCTCCCATTACAGTCCAGCTCAAACCCCCATTACAATGCAACCCCTCCCATTACAGTCCAGCTCAAACCCCCATTACAATGCAACCCCTCCCATTACAGTCCGGCACAAACCCCTATTACAATGCAGCCCCTCCCATTACAGTCCACCTCAACCTCCCTGTTACACTCCATCTCAGGCACGGTGGCGCAGCGGTAGAGTCGCTGCCTCACAGCACCAGAGACCCGGGTTTGATCCTGACTACGGCTGCTGTCTGGTTTTCACCGAGATTTTCGGTTTTCCGCCACACTACAAAGACGTACAGGTTTTATAGGTAAATTGGCTTGGTAAATGTAAAAAATGTTGTGTGTGTGTGTGTGTGTGTGGGATAGTGTTAATGTGCAGGGATCGCTGGTCAGCGCAGACCCGTTGGGCCGAAGGGCCTGTTTCCCTGCTGTATCTTTAAACTCTAAACTCAATGCTGCACATTACATTGTAAACCATCCCCTTCCATTACAGTCCAACACTGCCTCCCTGTTACACTCCATCTACAACCCATTACAATCTTATCCCTCTCCACTACAATGTAATCCAGCCCCTCCCATTACAATTCAACACTCCCCTGTTACGCTCCATCCCATCTCACCCATTGCACTATCCCAGCCCTCTCCATTACCCTGTAACCTATCCCCTTGCTATAGTCCAACAGAGCCAACCTGTTCCAGTACATCTACACCCCACCTTGACCCACTACGCTTCATCTCACACTCTCTCTACTATGCTCTAGTCCAGCTCTTGCCAATCCATGTCTTAGTGTTATACTCCACGAACGCCCTTGCTGCGAGCTCCAATGTTTCTGGCCAGTTAAACTCCAGCACAGACCCACAGTTACACACTGATCCAGTCCTTGCTGTTCCACTCCATCCTATTCTTCTCTATCACACTTAGCCCAAGTGTGGCCCACACTGCTACAACTAAAGGGCCTGTCCCACCAGCATGCAACTCCATGCGGTGAGCGCGACCTAACGTGGTCGCTTGAGCCGTCCGGCATCGCGGGGCCGGTCCCACTTCGATCGCCGGAGCCGTGCGGAATTGTGCGGAGTTTGTCCCGACATCGCGCGGGGCTCCGTAAAACTGACCGTGTTCAAAAATTCCGCGCGGCAACGGCTTGTCGGCTTGCAGTCGCCTCGACGCATTACACACCGCCTCGACGTCGTGCCTCCGTGAACCTATCTGTAGGTGCCTCCGTGACCCTCTCTGTGTGTGCCTCTGTGCCCCTCTCTGTGTGTCCCTCTCTGTCCTTGAGAACTTACCTTGCGGACTTCGCTCCAACTTTGCGCCGCGTTGCGCCACTCACCCGACCTCCGCACGGCCCTCGCTGCCGGTTTGGTTGCGCTTGTCGCATGCAGGCGCATGCTGGTGGGAACGGCCCTGTACAGGGATCACCCGACCTCTGCGCAGCCCCTGCTTCCGGTTTGGTCGCGCTCACCGCATGGAGTCGGATGCTGGTAGGACAGGCCCTTAACACCTACCAGTCGGTCTTCTCCTTATGGTTCCCGGAGGTTTTTGTCCTCTGGCAACCACCTTCAACCAGCATCGCAACCGGCTTCGACTAAAAAATTACCGATTTTTAAAACGGAAACCACTTTCGACCTTTAGGGAGACTGACAAAAACCTCCGGGAACCGCACGGAAACCTTGGGTGGGGCGCAAAGTCTCCAGAAGTTTCCGTTCAGGTTTCCTAAGTGGGACAGGGGCATTAGGACATGGGTCTCATGGCAACCGCACCCATGTAGCAGGTAAATACACCATTTACTAGGGGCAGGAGCAAGATCGTAGAGTTGGTACCGAAGGTAGATACAAAGTGCAGGAGTAACTCAGCGGGTCAGGCAGCATCTCTGGAGAAAAAGGACGGGTGGCGTTTGGAGTTGGGGACACATCTTCAGACCGACAGAGTCGGAGAGCAGGAGGAATGACAGAGGGGGAGCAGAGAGAGTGGGTCTCACAGAACTCGTGTCAGACAGAGGAGAACTTCTGCATGTTTAGGAAGGAACTGCAGATGCTGGAAAATCGAAGATAGACAAAAATGTTGGAGAAACTCAGCGGGTGCAGCAGCATCTATGGAGCGGAGGAAATAGGCAACGTTTCGGGCCGAAACCCTTTGGGTTTCGACCCGAAACATTACCTATTTCCTTTGGGTTTTGGCCCAAAACATTGCCTATCTCCTTCGCTCCATAGATGCTGCCGCACCCGCTGAGTTTCTCCAGCACTTTTGTCTACCTTCGATTTTTTTTAATAGTGGGCGTACCTTGAGATTTCACAGTGGAGCAGCCGAAATGTGTAGGAAGGAACTGCAGATGCTGGTTTACACTGAGGCATGTTTGTGTCTATTTCCGTTATAAACCAGCATCTGCAGTTCCTCTGTAGAGTTGTTAGTTGCAAGCGAACAGCTTCAGTTCCAACCCAACAACAAAGGTACAATTTGACAGTGTTACTCACTGCCGCCAGACTCCTGATCCGTGTGTGTGTGTGTGTGTGTGTGTGATGTGAGAGCGTGAGTGTGTGTGTAAGAGGGTGTGAGAAAGTGTGTGAACATGTGAGAGAGCGTGTAAAACTGTGTGTGACAGCGTGTACGAGCGCGTGAGAGGGTGAGAGAATATGAGAGAGAGCGTGTGTGTGTGAGAGCATGAGTGTGTGTGAGTGAGAGCGTGAGTGCGTGTGAGAGTGTGTGAGTGAGAGCGTGAGTGTGTGTGAGCGTGAGTTTGTGTGAGAGTGTGAGTGTGTGTGTGTGAGAGCGTGAGTGCGTGTGAGTGAGAGCGTGAGCGTGTGTGAGAGCGTGAGTGTGAGTGAGAGCGTGAATGTGTGAGTGTGTGTGAGTGTGTGAGTGTGTGTGTGTGTGAGAGCGTGGGTGTGTGTGAGCGTGAGTTTGTGTGAGTGAGAGCGTGAGTGTGAGTGAGAGCGTGTGTGTGTGAGTGAGAGCGTGAGTGTGTGTGTGTGTGTGTGTGAGAGCGTGAGTGTGAGTGTGTGTGAGAGCGTGTGAGTGAGAGCGTGAGTGTGTGTGAGTGAGAGCGTGAGTGTGTGTGAGAGCGCGAGTTTGTGTGTGTGTGAGCGCGAGTGAGAGTATGAGTGTGTGTGAGAGCGTGAGTGTGAGAGTATGCGTGTGAGAGAAAATGTGTGTGGGTGTGAGTGTGAGAGAGAGCGTAAGTGTGTGAGTGTTAGTATGAGTGTGAGAGTGTATGTGTGAGAGCGTGAGTGTGTGTGAGAAACTTTGTGAGGGGGAGAGAGAGCGTGTGAAGAGAGAAGTGAAACCAGACATTACCACATGATCTCAGAACACTTCCTATGATCAGTAACTTCCAACGGTCGTGGTCTTACTGGATTAAATGCGTTGTTATTTATTATTGTTGTGTTTTCACACCATCGCGTTCTGTTTTGCCACTTGCCAGAACCGTCCTGATGTCGGGTGCTACCTGCGTAGAGTTTTCCCTGTGACCACGAGGGTTTCTTCCGGGTGCTCCAGTTTCCTGCCACATTCCAAAGATGTGTGAATTTGCAGGTTACTTGGCTTCTATAAAGAGCCCCTAGTGTGCAGAGGGTGGATATGAAAGCGGGATAACATAGAACCAGTGTGAACGGGTGATCAATGTTGGCACGGACTCGATGGGCCGAAGGATCTGTTTCCGTGCTGTATCTCTGATCTAAACTAAACCTAAACCATGGAGCAATTTCTATGGTGGACGTTAGTATTAAATTGGTGTCAACATAAGAATTAAAAAACTGATACAGTATGGAAACAGGTCCACACTCACCAACTTATCGCATCTACACACATCCCATCTACACGCGTCCCATCCACATGCATCCCATCTACGCCCGTGTTGCCCAAATCTCCAGGTTCAGGTACGGCTTCTTCCCAATCACCATCAGGCTATTAAACACAATACCATCTATACTTCAAACTCTTGCTTAAATCAGGGACTGTGGTCTTTTGTACTAATATTGGACAATACATTATATTTTAAATGCTATCTATTGGGCACTACATTTACAGACCCTGCAAGTCGCATTTCATTGCCCCGTTATGGTACATATGACAATTAGAGCGATACAGCATGGAAACAGGCCCTTTGGCCCAACTTGTCCCAGCTACACTAGCCCCACCTCCCTGCATTTGGCACATATCCCTCTAAACATGTCCCATCCATATAACCATATAACAATTACAGCACGGAAACAGGCCGTCTCAGCCCTTCCAGTCCGTGCCGACCATTCATTTTCCCCTAGTCCCATCTACCTGCACTCAGACCATACCCCTCCATTCCCTTCCCGTCCATATACCTATCCACTTTACTTTTAAATGTTAAAATCGATCCTGCCTCCACCACATCTGCAGGAAGATCATTCCACACAGCCACCACTCTCTGAGTAAAGAAGTTCCCCCTCATGTTACCCCTAAACTTCTGTCCCTTCATTCTCATGTTATGCCCTCTTGTTTGAATCATCCCTACCCTCAATGGGAAAAGCTTATCCATGTCAACTCTGTCTATCCCTTTCATCATTTTAAAGACCTCCATGTACCCATCTAAATGCTTCTTACATGTTGTGATACTACCTGCCTCAACCAGTGCGTTCCATGCACCCACCACCCTTTGTGTAAAAACAGTTATCCCTCAGATTCCCATGAAATCTTTGCCCTTCTCACCTTAAACCCGATCTCTCGAGTCTTGAGATTTGAACAAATTAGACACTTCCAGAGCAGCAACGAGCGAGCCCCTTACTGTCAGAAGTGCATTAGCCCCTAAAATCCAAAACTTTAAAACAATAAGGTGTGAAGAAGAAAGATTTGAAGATGCCAACAAAATATTTAATCCTGCAAAATCCCCAAATAATTCTTGGTTCAAGGTGAAGGGAAAAATATTTAAGGATCTGAGGGGTAACTTTTCCCACATAAAGGGTGGTGGGTGTATGGAACAAGCTGCCAGATGAGGCTGGAACTATCCCAATATTTAAGAAGCAGTTAGACAGGTACATGGATAGGGCAGGTTTGGAGGGATATGGACCTAATGCTGGCAGGTGGGACTAGTGTAGCTGGGACATGTTGGCCAGTGTGGGCAAGTTGGGCCGAAGGGCCTGTTTCCACCTGTATCACTCTATGACTCTCTAATTATAAGGGCAGGGTGCAGGTGCATCAGCTGGTATTTGTCAGTCACTAGGCTAGGTGTTGCACCAGGTGACTAAACTTCAAACCGCCTGCTCAAAGTACAGTTGTGGCTGAAACATTGAAAATAGGTGCAGGAGGAGGCCATTCGGCCCTTCGAGCCAGCACCGCCGTTCAATATGATCATGGCTGATCGTCCCCTATCAATAACCCGTGCCTGCCTTCTCCCCATATCCCTTGACTCCACTAGCCCCTAGAGCTCTATCCAACTCTTAAATCCATCCAGTGATTTGGCCTCCACTGCCCTCCGTGGCAGGGAATTCCACAAATTCACAACTCTCTGGGCTGCTGTGAAATGGGCATTTATTATTGTGTAGGAAGGAACGGCAGATGCTGGTTTAAACCGAAGATAGACTAAAATGCTGGAGTAACTCAGCGGGTCAGGTAGCACCAACGGATAGAACAGAGAAGGGTCTGGACCCAAAACGTCACCCATTCCTTCTCCCCAGAGATGCTGCCTGTCTCGCCGAGTCCCTCCAGCATTTTGTGCCTATCTTCACTTTTTTCCCCCCTCCTCTCTCTGTACCACACGCCAGCTGAAATAAAACTCCAGCTTCCTGCAGGTTCAGTGGCAGGAAGCAAGTCTGGTTTCCTGTTGCCCAGCCCAGGATACCAGGTCTAACTAGTTTCCACGGGTTCTAATTAAACCAGGGCGGGTTACATAACAAACTAGATCGAGGTCACAGCATTGCAGCGCCTAAACGTGAAAGCCACCCCCCTCCCCATCGCCAAAAGGACCTTCCATTTAGTTATCCCCCCCTCTGTGAAACACCTTCCCTCTGTTTACCGAATTTGAACCTCCCACGATCTGGGACACACCAGCCTTAAGGCTCCAACAAGTGCAACCGCAGTTTCCTGGGGTCTGAACGCCTCATCTGTGAAACCGTTTTTAAAAAATCAGTAAAAACTGAACCACTGAAGACAATTACAAATGGCGCAGAAGTCAACAACGCGATTTGGAAACACAAACACTGAGAAATCGTCTTTTTTTTTAAATTAAAAAAAACATTTTATTGGTCCGTTTTATTTACATGACCTGAATTTTTGCAAGTACATTTCAAGTGTGCAGAGTTGTACTTCTGAAGTAGGAAAGACCAGCGGGCTTGAAGTATAAAATGAGTCGTCAGAGAGGGTGGTGTGTGTGTGTGTGTGTGTGTGGCAATCCTCGCCAAGCACGTCTTGGATTTTAAAAATACATTTCCGACTTCCATATCATTATCCTCCTGACGCAATGAGGTGCAATGGTCCAAACTGTGTGAGTCATCTAGCTCAGAGCTATTGAGTGGTTTCAAGGCACACACACACACACACATATATATTAAAACAAACACCAGTCTGTAGATGATCCGACGGGCTTACTTCAGAGTCCATGATCATAAATAAGTGTCCATGATCATAAATTATCTATATTTTAAAAATAATATAAAAGGCTGGACTGTTTTTGAGAGAATCCTGCCGCTGGTTTGTGTTGTGTTGTGCAACTTGATACTAATTGGTCTGGTCGCTCTTCCGGGCTCTGAATCCCCCGCTGTAGACTCTCCGAGGCAGGCTTTGTGTTCGGGCTGAGCCTGCAAGCAGTGGGCTTGGCTGTTCAGGGCTCCCGGGCCGAGTGCCGCCGCCGGCAGGGCAGGGCAGGGCAGGGCGCCTCTCCTTTGTCAGTTCGTCATCTCCGTGTCAGTTTCGCAGCCACCTCGGGCTTCCCTCGCCACCTTCAATAAGCCACGATGGGCCGGACCCACAGGGACAACTCGCTCAGGACCCTGTCCCTCCAGATCTGCCCCTGCGACACAGTCTGATCTTTCTCTTTCACTTTCAGATGGAGTCCCGAGCCGAGGCTGGCGGCTTGGACGTGGGCTGACGGGCCCGACTCTCCCTCCTCCACCACCACCTCCTCCTCCAGTCTGGGCCGCTTGCTCGGTAACCCCTCGGGCTCCGGGCAGCCTTTCCTTCGCTTCTTGCCCCGGTAAGCCCGGGGAACAAGCTGCTGGTTCGCCGGGTCCCTGCACCGTTCAGTTACACCTGCTTGTCCACATTCTGCCGACTGGATACATTGTGTTGAAACTTCCCCTGGAGACTCGATACATTGTGGGGACTCGATACATTCTGCCGCTTGGGTACACGGTGGCGACTCGATACATTGTGGGGACTCGATACATTCTGCCCCTTGGATACACGGTGGCGACTCAATACATTGAGCTCGACTTTCCACAGTAGACACAGGTTGTGCCGAGCAGTCCATTAACTCGATGCCTTGCGCTGGACTTTCCGCCTCCTCCTCTGCCCCAACCGCTTCGCTCTCCTCCTCCTCCACCACCACCATGCCAGAGGCTGCGGGCTCCTCCTGCCCCAGCCCCAGCCCCAGCTCCCGGGCGGCTCGGAGGCCGAGGTAGACGTCCTGAGCTCCCCGGAGAACCAGCGACAAGAGCAGGCTCCGGTGGAGCCGTGCGCCGCCCCGTTGCAGGCGAGAGCTGTACATCTTGCCCAAGGCCACGGCCATGACTCGCTGCGCCTCCGCCTTCATATCCATTGACCGCTTGGGGTGCCGAGATCAGACTGTCTGTAGTGAGCGCTCGGCAGGACTGGGAGAAAACCAAACAACGACTGGCTGGCTGCTAAAAAAACGAGAGAGAGAGAGACTAGAACCGACACAAACTGGACTGTGGCCGACTTGACCTCCCTCCTGCCTCTCCCTCGCCGCTCCTTCAATCACCGATCGGCGGGGAGGGACCTTGCTTATGTACCAGTGCCACCCCCTCGCCCTCACACACACACACCCCCCCCCCGTCCCAAGAAAACTCCCTCTCATGCCTTGCTCACTGCAGGATGTCCCGCCTCCTCCTTCAGTTGCAATTTACCAACTTGCCCGCTGAGTTTCTCCAGCACTTTCTGTGTTTATCTTCCCCCGACAATCTTCTGCCTGGTCCTTGTGGCCAAGGAGCTATCGGACCTTTGCTTGTGGTTGCAAACTTTATCCACCCAGTCTTTCCCCAGTGGAATTTAAGCGAAATAAGAACAAAAAATGCTTCCTAGATAGAGTTGTTATCTAATTTGATTCTGTTGCCCAATATGATTCAAACCAAAATTCTTCCAATCCAATGTATCCTACTTTCCAAAACGTCTGGATATTAATATCTACAATGTGTCTCTCCCCCCTCCCCTCCTCGCCCCTCGCCATATATGGTTTGAGCGGATATGTGGACAACTCATTTCAGTCAGCGGAAAGCCCGAGTGACGAGGGCGGTTCCGAGGGCCATATATGGTGCATCGTGGAAACTCCCGGCCTCCGCTTCCCCGCAGGTAGAATACCAAATCCGGCCCTCTCGCAGGAAGGAAACTTACGTTTTTTTTTTTCGGCCCTACATGGAAGTTGCAATGAAGGGGAAGCGCAAGGAACTGCAGTTGCTGGGAACCCTGAGTAAAAACGCTGGAGTGCTGGAGTGACTCGGTGGCGAGAGCTTGGCTTAGTCAAAGATGCCACTGCAAGGGCCAGGAAGCGAGCGGGCAAGATCATCTCTGACCCCTCTCACCCTGGCCACAAACTCTTTGAATCACTTCCCTCTGGAAGGCGACTCCGGACTGTCAAAGCTGCCACAGCCAGACATAAAAACAGTTTTTATCCACGAGTAGTTGCTCTACTCAACAGCCAAAAATCTGTAGCCTGCCTTTGATCTGGTATCTTGTTGGTTCACATGCTTGATCAACGGTGTTTTATCATTAATGTCTTATTATTATTAATGTTTAGTGTTTCTGAGTCATTCATAACTGTCACTGTACGTCATGTTGTTACTTGTGGGCGGAGCACCAAGGCAAATTCCTTGTATGTGAATACTTGGCCAATAAACTTACTTACTTACTTAGTGTCAACTCTCTGTGTCAGGGTCTCGACCCGAAATGTCACCAACCCCTTTCCTCCAGAGATGCTGCCAAATCTGAGAACATACGTTTCAGATCGAGACTTCTTCTTCCAGACAGATCTATGTTCCCCAGAGATGCTGCCTGACCCGCTGAGTTACTCCAGCACTTTGTGTCAATTATAGCAGAAACAAGGAACTGCAGATGCTGGTTTACCAAGGAAAGACACAAAGTGCTGGAGTAACTTATGAGAGGAAAAAGACCAAGTACTCTGAACTGGCAATTGAGGCTTCCCAGAATGGCTGGAAGACCAAGATTGTTCCTGTCGAAGTGGGGTGCAAGGGATTTGTTGCTACATCTATGACCAGGCTATTAAAGAAAATGGGGGTGAGGGGTCGCTCCCTCCAACAAGCAATCAAATCATTATCAAATTCTGCAGAAAAAAAGCAGCAATTAGCTTTGGATCAAAAGGAGAGACAACAATTGGGCTGCAAGATGAAGACAGGAGGGTATGGAATTGAGGGGGGTGTAACTGGGACGCTGTTGAGTCCTCTGGAGATGTTGTGGGCTTATCAATGAAACATCAAAGAAGGAGGGTGCCCACCTGATGACCCCGATGACGTACCTACCCTACCTTTCACCACTCCAATCCCACTGCAAATAGCAAGGGTGCTGACTTATTACAGGGATTGAAGCATCAAGTCCTATTAGCTCTACTGAGGACAGATCCATGTTCCCCAGAGATGCTGCCTGACCCGCTGAGTTACTCCAGCGTTTTGTGTCTCTTATGGTAGAAACAAGGAACTGCAGATGTTGGTTTACCAAAGAAAGACACAAAATGCTGGAGTAACTCAGCGGGTCAGGCAGCAACTCTGGAGAGAAGGAATGGGTGACGTTTTGGGTCGAGACCCTTCTTCAGACTGAGAGTCAGGGGAGAGGGAAACTAGAGATATGGACGGGTATGCTGCTTTCCTGCTGAGTTATTCCAATAGATAATATTGTCTATTATCTACAGTCATTGGCCTTCCATCGATCCCCACAGATGTTGCCGGATCCGAGAATTATTTCCAGAATTCCCCGTATATATGATAATTTCCATGGTAATCGCAAAGAGAGGTATAAAATCATGAGGGGAATTGATAACATGAATGCACAATTGACAATAGACAATAGGTGCAGGAGTAGGCCATTTGGCCCTTCGAGCCAGCACCGCCATTCAATGTGATCATGGCTGATCATCCCCAATCAGTACCCACGGTAGGGGATTCAAGAGCCAGAGGACATATTTTTTTCATGTTCTCCAGAGATGATCCTAATCCCATTTTCCTGCCTTCTCCCCATAACCCTTGACAGCCGTTCTAATCAAGAACTTGTCTACGGGGGTACACAACATGCTGGAGAAACTCAGTGGGTGCAGCAGCATCCATGGAGCGAAGGAGATAGGTAACGTTTCGGGCCGAAACCCTTCTTCAGAATTTGTCTATCTCTGCTTTAAAAATATCCACTGACTTGGCCTCCACAGCCCTCTGTGGCAATGAGTTCCACAGATTCACCACCCTCTGACTGAAGAAATTCCTCCTCACCTCCTTTCTAAAGCAGCATTCACTGTATTGTTGGATACAGGGAGCCCTACCTCGCCTCGCCAGGAGTTGGAGCCACTAACTTCAGCCACTAGTTTTAGAGAAGAGGAGCTGAGCTTTTGTGTGTTTGTTATCGAAGCTGAAACACTCGTCATGTGACAGGAACGCTGCCTCCGGATGAGGCAGAGAGAGGGAGGGAGAGAGAGTGTGTGTGTGAGAGAGAGAGAAAGACAGAGAGAGAGAGAGAGAGGGGGGGGGGGGGAGAGTGAGTGAGAGAGAGAGAGAGAGATAGAGGGAGAGAAAGAGACAGAGAGGGGGAGAGTGAGAGAGTGTGAGAGAGAAAGAGTGTGAGAGAGAGATAGAGAGAGATATATAGAGGGAGAGAGAGGGTCTGTGTGTGAGAGAGACAGAGAGAGTGTGAGAGAGACAGAGAGTGTGAGAGATAGAGGGGGAAGGGAGACAGAGAGAGAGGGGGAGAGAGAGAGTGTGAGAGGGAGACAGAGAAAGAGAAAGAGAGAGGGGAGAGATAGAGGGAAGGAGGAGGGAGGGAGAGAGAGGGAGAGACTGAGTGTGAAGTGATCCGTGGAGCGGCCACCATGTCCCTGGACGACCCTTTCTTTGTAGTAAAGGGGTGAGTTACCAACCAAAGACCCCCCCCCCCTTCTCCCTCTCCCTCCCTTCTCCTCTGTGTGAGGACGCGCAGACCGCCCAGCCTTTGCTATTCCTACTCTGATCACCCCTATCCTACTTGATTCCTACTGTGGTCAACTACTGTCTCTGACCCCCCTAACTCTTCAACTGTGAGGCTATTTGTCTTCTCTCAGGGGCTGTCCCACCTCCCCGTCCTCCCCTCCCCTCGAGTTTGCAGGGATCCGCACGCACTCCCAGCCAGAGAGTGGGAGGAGGGTTTTCTGCAAGAGAAAAATAGTCGGAGCCGGTTAGACAAATAACAGATCTGGAGGCGAGTCGATGCACGCCAGCCCGTTTCGTTTACTCGAGCTGGTGGCGTTAGCAATTCAACAGTGACCAGATTTCTTTAAAAGTTGCATTTGCAGATTGTTGTTGCTTTTTGCAACAGTTTGGCCAGGTGAATAACACCGCTGCAGGTACAAAGCCCACACCTGGGACAGGTACATGGGCGGATAGGAAAAGTTTAAAGGGACATAGAAACATATAAATTAGGTGCAGGAGTAGGCCATTCGGCCCTTCGAGCCTGCACCGCCATTCAATATGATCATGGCTGATCATCCAACTCAGTATCCCGTACTAGCCTTCTCTCCATCCCTTTAGCCACAAGGGCCACTTCTAACTCCCTCTTAAATATAGCTAATGAACTGGCCTTAACTACCCTCTGTGGCAGAGAGTTCCAGAGACCCACCACTCTCTGTGTGAAAAAAGTCCTTCTCATCTCGGTCCTAAAGGATTTCCCCCTTATCCTTAAGCTGTGACCCCTTGTCCTGGACCTCCCCAACATCGGGAACAATCTTCCTGCATCTAGTCTGTCCAAACCCCTTAAGAATTTTGTAAGTTTCTATAAGATCTATAAGTTTCTATAAGGGACATGTGTGACAAGCTGAGAAAGGCAGCACTGTGGTGCATGCTAGCTGGTAGAGCTGCTGCCTCACAGTGCTGGAGGCCCGCACTCCAGTGCTGCCTGTGGAGTTTGCACGTTCTGGTCGACATGGGCAAGCTGGGCCGAAGGGCCTGAGTCCGTGCTCAATGACTCTATGATATGGGTGAGCATGGATAAGTTGGGCTGAAGGGCCTGTTACCCTGCTGGATGATTCTATGAGATTGGGCCCTTTGGTCTGCATGGATAAGTTGGGCAAAGATAGATCAGGCATGTACAGACTCAATGGGCCGAATGGCCTAATTCTGCTCCTATGTCTTATACCATGATAGAGCCCAAAGCAGGCCCTTTGGCCCATTGAGTCCGCACTGACATCAAGTATCCCATGTTATGCTCCCCATCGCCTCCATTGAAGCCCCAAATGGTGTTGCTCCACAGAGAAGGTCTCCCTGTACCCTGCGGTTAGAATGACTCACGCCACCAGGATATGTCTGATTCTCCGTCACAGTTTAGTTTAGATATACAGCGCAGAAACAGGCCCTTCGGCCCACCGAGTCCGCACCGACCAGCGATCCCCGCACACTTGCTCTATCCAACACACACTAGGGTACAAGTTACAGAAGCCAATTAGCCTGCAAACCCTTTGGAGTGTGGGAGGAAACCGGAGCATCCGGAGAAAACCCACGGGGAGAACATACAGACAGCAGATCGAACCCGGGTCTCTGGCGCTGTGAGGCAGCAACTCTACCGCTGCACCACCGTGCCGCCCTGTAAATTGTTATCGATATTTGAGTATCGATGGTGCCTTTCTGAAATGCATTGTCAGCTGTGGCCGCTGGCTTGGACTTTCTGCTGCTTCTCACCCTGTAATCCCAGCCCTGCCTCACCCGCAGTGTAGGGTGGAGGTTGATAACTGTTTGATCGACTGAGGAATTGGGAGCTTTGGGGGAGTGGGCACTGAAGAGCTGTTGGGGCCAGCACGGAGCATCCACCACCGTATCGAGGGGCCGAGCGGCCACTATATTTCTGTGTCCCTGGCAGTCGGGATGAGGGGAGGGTCTGAAGAAGGGTTTTGGCCCAAAACGTTGCCTATTTCCTTCGCTCCACAGATGCTGCCTCACCCGCTGAGTTTCTCCAGCATTTTTGTCCACCTTCGATTTTCCAGCACCTGCAGTTCCTTCTTGAACAGGGGAGGGTTCATCACCCTTACTGGGGACCCCGAGGGGAGGGTTCAGGGGGAGGGGAGATGCAGGGGGAGAGAGGAGGTGCCGAGCTGGAGAAGAAGGGAGGTACAGGGGAGAGGAGGGGAGAGGAGAGGAGAGGAGGGAAGGTTGAGGGGGGTAGAGGAGGGGAGCGGAGAGGGGAGGGGGAAGTGGTGAGGGGAGAAGAGGTGCAGGGGCAATGAAAGGAGAGGTGCATGGGGGGGGAGGGGAGGTGTGGGGCACTGCAGGAGGGGAGGGGCAGGGACCGTGCATCTGATCATGCCTGCTTTGTGCCGCAGGGAGGTGCAGAAGGCGGTGAACTCTGCCCGGGGCCTGTACCAGCGCTGGTGTGAGCTGCTGCAGGACACGCACAGTGTGGGCAAGGAGGAGTATGACTGGACCACCAACGAGCTCCGCAACAGCCTGCGCAGCATCGAGTGGGATCTGGAGGACCTGGACGAGACCATCGATATCCTACACAGTCTTCCACCCCTCCCCCCCACTACTCACCCCCCCCGACCCCGCACCTCCATCCCCCCACTCCCCATCCCACCCCTGCCCACGGCAAGACCATTGATATCCTCCGCAGTCTTACCTCCGCATGCTGCACTTCCCCACCCCACCCAAGCCCACTCCCCCATCCCCCCATGCCCATTCCCCCCCAAGCCCACTACGCTAAGCCCACTCCCCCATCCCCCCCAAGCCAACTCTCCCCCCCAAGCCCACTCCCCCACTCCCCCATCCCCCCATGCCCATTCCCCCCCAAGCCCACTACGCTAAGCCCACTCCCCCACACCCCCCAAGCCAACTCTCCCCCCCATCCCCCCAAGCCCACTCCCCCACCCCCCCAAACCAACTCTCCCCCCCCACCCCCAAGCCCACTCCCCCACTGCCCCCCCAAACCAACTCTCCCCCCCATCCCCCCAAGCCCACTCCCCCACCCCCCCAAACCAACTCTCCCCCCCCACCCCCAAGCCCACTCCCCCACTGCCCCCCCAAGCCAACTAGACCCCCCCACCACCAAGCCCACTCCACCACTGCTCCCCCAAACCCACTCCCCCAACCCCCCATGTCCACTCCCCCACCACCCCCCAAGCCAACTCTCCCCCCCACCCCCCCCAAGCCCACTCCCCCACCCCCCCCAAGCCAACTCGACCCCCCCCACGTCCGACCTCCCACCACCATTCCACGCCCCATCCACACGACCCATTCCTCCCGTCTCTCCCCACTCTCAACCCCTCACCCCCACGCGCAGGCCCCACTCCAAACCCCACCCCTCCACTCCCCCTCTCCCTCTTGCCCACTCTGCCCCCCCACCCACTCCCGGTATGGGCTCGGTGGGCCGAAGGGCCTGTTTCCACACTGTATCTCTGAACAAAACTAAACTAAGTTGACCGCTGGGGAATAAACCGCGTCACAATCTCTTGCCAACTTGCCCAATATTCTGCAGGACACTCGTCTCTCTCTCTCTCTCTCTCTGCCTCTCTCCCCACTTTCCCTGGATTTTTATTCCTCCTTAACCGTTGTGAACGCATTGTGGAATCGAACCCTCGCAAGTTCAAGATTGAACCGGGGGAGCTGTTTGAGAGGAAAGCGTTTGTGGTGCAGACCAGGCAGACGGTGAAGGTAGGCTGGACACAACAACACCATCGTCACTGGAGAAGCGTTAAACACCAATGCCCCTGTCCCACTTAGGAAACCTGAACGGAAACCTCTGGAGACTTTGCGCCCCACCCAAGGTTTCCGTGCGGTTCCCGGAGGTTTTTGTCAGTCTCCCTATTAGTCGAAAGTGGTTTCCGTTTTAAAAATCGGTAATCTTTTAGTCGAAGCCGGTTGTGATGCTAGTTGAAGGTGGTTGCCGGAGGACAAAAACCTCCGGGAACCGCACGGAAACCTTGGGTGGGGCGCAAAGTCTCCAGAGGTTTCCGTTCAGGCTTCCTAAGTGGGACAGGGGCATTACTCTCGGTCTGCTAATAGACAATAGGTGCAGGAGTAGGCCATTCAGCCTCTCGAGCCAGCACCGTCATTCAATGTGATCACGGCTGATCATCCACAATCAGTACCCCGTTCCTGCCTTCTCCCCATATCCCCCTTTAAGAGCCCTATCTAACTCTTGAAAGCATCCAGAGAATTGGCCTCCACTGCCTTCTGAGGCTGAGAATTCCACAGACTCACAAGTCTCTGGGCGAAAAGGTTTTTCCTCATCTCCGTTCTAAATTCCCTTATTCTATCCCGAACATGCTGTGGAATTTACCACTCTTCATTGCTTCACCATTTGCAACTTTTCAGTCTCACCAGCACTCTGTGAACATCACCTATCCATGATCTCCAGATATTCTCTCTGGCCAGAGAATTCCACACACTCACAACTCTCTGGGTGAAAAAGTTTTTCCTCATCTCCCTTCTAAATGGCCAACCCCTTATTCTTAAACTGTGGTCCCTGGTTCTGGACTCCCCCAACATCGGGAACATGTTTCCTGCCTCTAGCGTGTCCAAAGCCTTAACAATCTTCTATGTTTCAATAAGATTCCCTCTCATCCTTCAAACATTCCAGAGTGTACAAGCCCAGCCGCTGCATTCCATCAACATATGACAGTCCTGTCATCTCAGGAATTAACCTTGTGAACCTACGCTGCACTCCCTCAATAGCAAGGACTATGGATTGTGTAAGAAGGAACTGCAGATGCTGTTTCAAATCGAAAATAGACACAAAATGCTGGAGTAACTCAGCAGCATCTCTGAAGAGAAGGAATGGGTGATGTTTCAGGTCGAGACCCTTTTTGATCTGGAGGCCAGTTCGTTGGCTATATTTAAGAGGGAGTTAGATGTGGCCCTTGTGGCTAAGGGGATCAGGGGGTATGGAGAGAAGGCAGGTACAGGATACTGAGTTGGATGATCAACCATGATCATATTGAATGGCGGTGCAGGCTCGAAGGGCCGAATGGCCTACTCCTGCACCTATTTTCTATGTTTGATCAATCTTGATCAGTCTGAAGAAGGGTCTCGACTCGAAACATCACCCATTCCTTCTCTCCAGAGATGCTGCCTGTCCCGCTGAGTTACTCCAGCTTTTTGTGTCTACAATTTAAACCAGCATCTGAAGTTCCTTATTACACTATACATTCCTGTATTGTAAACATGCAAAAAGAATGTCATTGTGCAGTTGCAAGTGTGACAAATAAAAGCATAATAGAACGATTTGAATCAGCCGTCCAGAGTGGGCAGGTGAAGGTACAACATGGAATATTGGCTCAGGGAGTGGTGAGATGGGAGAGATTAGAGACATTGGTTTGAGAAACAACTAGCTGGAGGAACTCAGCGGGCCAGGCAGCATTGTGGATGGAAGGAGGCAATGCTTTTGGGTCTGGATCCTTCTTCAGGCTTGACGTGGCGTGGGGCCATTTCCCTCCACAGATGCTGCCTGGACCGCTGAGTATCTCCAGCTGTTTGTTTTCTTGCTCACGGTTCCAGCATCTGTAGACTTGTGCCCCCAGAGATATTGGTTAGGTGTTGATCACACCCAGCTGGTAAAAGGCGAGAGAGAGAAAGAGAGAGTGGGAGGGAGGGAGAGGGGGAGAGAGAGGGGGTGAGATGGGGGAGAGAGCCACAACAGCAGATAAAATGTATTGTGAGCAATCTTTGGCCCCATATCTGAGGAAGGATGTGCTGGCACTGGAGAGGGTCCTGAGGAGGTTTACGAACAAGACTCCAGGGATGAGTGGGTTAACATACGACGAGCGTTTGACGGCACTGGGCCTGTACTCGCTGGAGTTTAGAAGGATGAGGGGGGGCCTCATTGAAACTTACCAAATAGCGAAGGCTCTGGATAGAGTGGATGTGGAGGCCAAGTCAATGGATATTTTTTAAGCCAGAGATAGAAACATTCTTGATTAGTACGGGTGTCAGGGGTTATGGGGAGAAGGCAGGAGAATGGGGTTAGCAGGGAGAGGTAGATCAGCCGTGATTGAATGGTGGAGTAGACTTGATGGGCCGAATGGCCTAATTCTGCTCCTATCACTTATGAACTGTGACTCGTTGTGGAGTTAATAGAGGATTAAATGTGGTCCCGACCTGAAGCATCACGTATCCATGTTCTCCAGAGATAATGTCTGACCTGCTGCGTTACTCCAGCTCTCTGTGGCATTAAACCTGGTGGGAGTGGGTTGCAGGGATTCAGTAAAACAGCAACGTTAATCCATGGAGCCGGGCATAAATTAGCAGCGAGGTTTGTGATTCTCCCAATTCAATGATTCAATGATACTTTATTGTCACATGTAGCTAGGTACAGTGAAAATGCTTTGTGTTAGAAACATAGAAAATAGGTGCAGGAGTAGGCCATTCGGCCCTTCGAGCCTGCACCGCCATTCAATACGATCATGGCTGATCAGCCAACTCAGTATCCTGTACCTGCCTCCTCTCCATACCCCCTGATCCCTTTAGCCACAAGGGCCACATCTAACCCCCTCTTAAATATAGCCAATGAACTGGCCTCAACTACCTTCTGTGGCAAAGAATTCCACAGATTCACCATTCTCTGTGTGAAAAATGTGTTTCTCATCTCGGTCCTAAAAGATTTCCCCCTTATCCTTAAACTGTGACCCCTTGTCCTGGACTTCCCCAACATCGGGAACAATCTTCCTGCATCTAGCCTGTCCAACCCCTTAATAATTTTGTACGTTTCTATTAGATCCCCCCCCTCAGTCTTCTAAATTCTAGCGAGTACAAGCCAATTGTTTGTAGCCAATCCGGTATAATTAATATTATACACTGACAAAGCTACATCAAGTTAATCGGATCACAGCGGCGATCCAGGCTTGTCACTGCTCGTAGCAGCAGGTGGCCCCCCCCTCCATCTTGCTGGACCCCCCGAGTTCCTTCGCTCCATAGATGCTGCCTCACCCGCTGAGTTTCTCCAGCATTTTTGTTATCCACCTCCCAAGTAGTGAATGGTCATTTCTCCCCCTCTGTCTTGGCAGGAAATGAAAGACCACGTTTCAAGTCCTTCTGCTGTGGCGTTTGCTGAGAGGAATGAAGGAGAGGTGAGTTGATTTGTATCCCACCCCCTCTCTGCTCAATCCATGGGGCAGCACGGTGATCGTGACCCTGGTTCGATCCCGACTTCAGGCGCTGTCTGTACGAAGTTTGTACATTCTCTCTGGGACCACGTGGGTTTTCTCCGGGTGCTCCAGTTCCCTCCCAATTTGTAGGTTAATTGGCTTCAGTAAAAATAGTGTGTAGGAAGGAACCAACGAATGGGTAATCGATGTGTGGTGCCGGCTTGTTGGGCTGAAGGGCCGGTTTTCGCGCTGTATCTCTAAGCTGTACTAAACTCCACAAATGAACCTACAAAGCCCGCACGTCTTTGGGATGTGGGAGGAAACCGGAGCACCAAGAGGAAGCCTACGCACACAGTCACAGGGGGAACATGCAAAATGACAACATTCTTAAGGGGTTTGGACAGGCTAGATGCAGGAAGATTGTTCCCGATGTTGGGGAAGTCCAGAACAAGGGGTCACAGTTTAAGGATAAGGGGGAAGTCGTTTAGGACCGAGATGAGAAAAAACATTTATCACACAGAGAGTGGTGAATCTGTGGAATTCTCTGCCACAGAAGGCAGTTCATTGGCTATATTTAAGAGTGAGTTAGATGTGGCCCTTGTGGCTAAAGGGATCAGGGGGTATGGAGAGAAGGCAGGTACGGGATACTGAGTTGGGTGATCAGCCATGATCATATTGAATGGTGGCGTAGGCTTGAAGGGCCGAATGGCCTACTCCTGCACCTATTTTCTATGTTTCTATGTTTCTAACACAAAGCATTTCCACTGTACCTAGCTACATGTGACAATAAAGTATCAATGAATCATTGAATTGGGAGAATCACCTATTTTCTATGTTTCCATGCAAACTCCGCACAGGCAGCAGCGGAGGTCGGGGTCGAACCTGTGTCTCTGGCGCTGTGAGGCAGCAGCACTACCAGCCGCGCCGCCCATTGACGCACTCTTGTTGTTGTTGTTGCTGCAGAACCTGTTTGTAGGGATGGACCCTCTGAGGAAGCCCACGGATCAATATTTGCGCCTGGACCAGGAGGTGGAGACGGCTAACGGCCCGTACATAGAGGACCAGCGGGCACAGCAGAGGGTATGTACCTGGATTATGTCCCCACTAGATAGAAGGGGCTGGAGGAAGGGCGCACGTGAGTGACAAAGACTGAGCAGGTACTCTATTTTATTTTTTATTTATTAGAAGCCGTGTACAAAGATATACCCAGCGGCACATGACATCATACAGTTATTGTGCAGCTTCCATTTTAATTTTTAGCTAAAGTTAAGAGAAATGAAAAGAGATAAAAACTTGTACTCGCTAGAATTTAGAAGATTGAGGGGGAATCTTATAGAAACTTACAAAATTCTTAAGGGGTCGGACAGGCTAGATGCAGGAAGATTGTTCCCCATGTTGGGGAAGTCCAGAACAAGGGGTCACAGTTTAAGGATAAGGGGGAAATCCTTTAGGACTGAGATTAGAAAATCATTTTTCACACAGAGAGTGGTGAATCTGTGGAACTCTCTGCCACAGAAGGTAGTTGAGGCCAGTTTATTGGCTATATTTAAGAGGGAGTTAGATGTGGCCCTTGTGGCTAAAGGGATCAGGGGGTATGGAGAGAAGGCAGGTACAGGATACTCAGTTGGATGTGTTAAAGAAGGAACTGCAGCTGCTGGAGAATCGAGGGTTACACAAAAAGCTTGAGAAACTCAGCGGGTGCAGCAGCATCTAAGGAGCGAAGGAGATAGGCGACGTTTCGGGTCTCGACCCGAAACGTCGCCTATCTCCTTCGCTCTTTAGATGCTGCTGCACCCGCTGAGTTTCTCCATACTGAGTTGGATGATCAGCCAGGATCATATTGAATGGCGGTGCAGGCTCGAAGGGCCGAATGGCCTACTCCTGCACCTATTGTCTATGTTTCTATGTTTCTAAAAAGTAAGAGAGAGAAAAAGTGGATGAGCAAGGATAGAACCCCTAAACTACCAAATTAGTGTAGCCAATGAGAGAGTAAGTAAAATAAATAAGAAAGACGTAAGGAAATAAAAAGCCAAAAATGGAAAGAAAACCAAAAGATGACGATAAATCAGCCTCGTACCCCTCCCCACCCATCACCCAACCCGTAATTAGATTTAACTCCAAAGTTTTGTTGCGCCGTAGTATCCTTGTAATAAATCAATGAATGGTGTCCATGTCTTCGAAAAATGCTCTGGGTTTTCTGTACACTGTTCTCTTTAACACCTGTTCACACGTCCTGAGGTGTTCCGGTAGAACAGCTAAAATATTGGACTCCAATCCCCAAGGCTTGGCCAAGAGGTGTGGACTCTCGTGTGCACAGGTGTGGAGCTCTGGGTTCAGGCAGCTGAAAGCACAGCCTTCAAAGGTGGAGCGATGGAGAAATATGAACCATGTGGTGCTAATGTATAAACATAGACTATAGGTGCAGGAGTAGAGGCCATTCGGCCCTTCGAGCCTGCACCACCATTCAATGTGATCATGGCTGATCATCCAACTCAGTATCCTGTACCTGCCTTCTCTCCATATCCCCTGATCCCTTTAGCCACAAGGTCCACATCTAACTCCCTCTTAAATATAGCCAATGAACTGGCCTCAACTACCTTCTGTGGCAGAGAATTCCACCAATTCACCACTCTCTGTGTGAAAAATGATTTTCTCATCTCGGTCCTAAAAGACTTCCCCCTTATCCTTCAATGGAATCATACAGTGTGGAAACAGGCCCTTCGGCCCATCTTGCCCACACTGACCGAGATACCCCATCTGCACTAGTCCCACCTGTCGGCATGTGGCCCATATTCCTCTAAACCCTCCCTATCCACCTCCCTGTCCAAATGTCTTTTAGAAAGGTTCCCATCCAAAACGTCACCCATTCCTTTTTTTCCAGCGATTCTGCCCGGCCTGCTGAGTTACTCCAGTGCTTTTGTGTCGTCTGTTAAATGTTGCCATAGTCACTGCCTCAACTAACCCTTCTGGCAGAGCTTGTTCCACACACCCACCTCCTCTGTGTGACAAAGTTACATCGCAGGTTCCTACCAAATCTTTCCCCCCTCACCTTGAACCCTCTGGTTCGTGGCTCTGAGGTGCATCTACCCATCCTCGATACACCTCATGCTCTTATGCACCTCCGTAAAATCAGCCCTCATCCTTTTGTGCTCCAAGGAATAAAGCCCATAGCGCGGGCCAGGACTGGCAATGCCCTTCCCTGCACTCTTTCCAGCTTACTAACAAAGCAGCGTGACAAAATAGTTTTGATAGGTGTATCATTATTGACACTGGCTTTGAAAATGCAGTTTTCTTTAACGGACTCTGAACTCTAATAGCACCTCGGCTCATCAAAGGTGGCACCCTGCCATGCATAACAGGCCCTGAAACAATAGTTGGTGTTGGGGGTGGTCTGCACTGACAAGTGTTCCACTGGCAGGCAACATCTTCGTCAATTGTCTCTGTGCTCCTAGCGCAGCGGTAGAGTTGCTGCCGAAAGGGCCTGTCCCACTTTCACGACCTAATTCACGACCTCTGCCGAGTTTGCCCTTGACTCGTACTCGCAGTATGGTCGTCACGAGGTCGTGATGCTAGTCGTAGGTACTCGAGGCATCAAGTAGGTCGGGGCGTTTTTTTCTAGCCTGATGAAAAATGTTCACGAGTAAAAAAGGTCGTGAATTAGGTCGTGAAAGTGGGACAGGCACTTTACATTGCCAAAGACCCAGGTTCCATCCTGACTACGGGTGCTGTCTGTACGGAGTTTGTACGTTCTCCCCGTGACCACATGGGTTTTCCTCCAAGATCTACAAAGATACACAGGCTTGGTGGCTAATTGGCTTGGTATAATTGTAAAATGTCCCTAGTGCGTGTAGGATAGTGTTGGTTTGTGGGGATCGCTGGTCGGCAAGGTGACCAAGACTAAACGCAACGTTCCAAAATACTCCAGAGTTGTGAATCTGTGGAATTCTCTGCCCCAGAAGGCAGTGGAGGCCAATTCACTGGATGTTCTCAAGAGAGAGTTAGATTTAGCTCTCAGGGCTAACGGAATCAAGGGATATGGGGAGAAAGCAGGAACGGGGTACTGATTTTGGATGATCAGCCATGATCGTATTGAATGGCGGTGCTGGCTCGGAGGGCCGAATGGCTTACTCCTGCACCTATTGTCTATCTAAAATAAAAATAACTTAGGAATGTGGGACTGTCATATGAGGAAAGATTGAAAAGACTAGGCTTGTATTCACTGGAGTTTAGAAGGATGAGGGGGGATCTTATAGAAACATATAACATTTTAAAAGGACTGGACAAGCTAGATGCAGGAAAAATGTTGGGCGAGTCCAGAACCAGGGGCCGCAGTCTTGGAATAAAGGGGAGGTCATTTAAGACTGAGTTGAGAATAAAACTTTTTCACCCAGAGAGTTGTAAATTTATGGAATTCCCTGCCACAAAGTGGAGGCCAAATCACTGGATGGATTTAAGAGTTAGATAGAGCTCTAGGGGCTAGTGGGATCAAGGGGAGAAGGCAGGCATGGGTTATTGATTGGGGACGATCAGCCATGATCACAATGAATGGCGGTGCTGGCTCGAAGGGCTGAATGGCCTCCTCCTGCGCCTATTTTCTATGTAAAGTGGAGATTGATTTGGAAGAGTGTCGGTGGTTACGGGGCGAAGGCAGGAGATCGGGGTTGAGAGGGAAAGATAGATGAGCCATGATTGAACGGTGTGGGGGAGATGGTGTCCTAACTGTTGACCATTGCTGTCTGCACAGCTGATAACTGACCAACAAGACCAGCAGTTGGAACTGGTGTCCGGAAGCATTGGAGTCCTCAAGAACATGTCGGGCCGGATTGGCGACGTGCTGGATGAACAGGCGGTGTAAGTAATAAAGGCACTGGAGTCTAACCAGACTAAAGGGCCTGTCCCATTTGGCAATTTTTTCGGCGACTGCTGGCACCTTTGACTGACGTATCAGGTCGCCGGAAAACCTGCGGCGTGATGCGGCGGTGACACGGCGTGATGTCGTATTAACGCGCGGTGTTTTTCAAGTGTCGCAGCATTTATTATTATTGCTGCTGGAGTTTGAAATGTTCGAAATCTTTTGGCGGCCCTGATATGATCGGCAAGTGGGACAGTGTAGATAATATGTGTGTACACCTTTAACAGTAGTGACGCAGCCCTTGCTAACGACGCCCCCATCATCGAGTATAACTGTGACCTTCCCACAGTAGTGCATTTGTAGTGCATCTACCAGAGGTCTCGTCAACACCTCCGGCTTGTGAACGAGCCTCGTCCCACTCCGGCTGCTCCGTATGCCCCTCCTCTCTGTCCTCTCCGCTGTCTTCGTCGCCCCGGGGTTCCCCTGCCAAGGGCTCCCCTCCTGCCCGGGCGCCGGTCCCTCTTGTTCCCGTGGGGGGGGGGGGTGTGATGGCGAGGTTCGGACCCGGTCTGGTCGCCTTGTCAGGCCGCCAGATTGTTATGGTGATTACGTGTGATTTTAAGTTCCTGCATTACTGCTGTTTACTCTCCCTTAGCGCATGAGACGTGGTCGCCTTGTCACTGTTCATTGTTTTGTTTTTATAGAGGAAGGATGTAGATGATATGTGTGTACACCTTTAACAGTAGTGATGCAGCCCTTGCTAACCACTCCCCCATAATCAAGTATAACTGTGACCTTCCCACCCTTAGCTCTCTCTCTAGTGTCCGTGACAGACCGCGTACAGCTAGGGCAGTGATGTGTGTGTTTAATTAATAAAGTAGTCGTAAAGATTTCTTTGTGTACACGCTTATTCTTTACAGACGGGCCCTTAAATGCTCGGCAACATCCCACCCATAATATTCTATCCACTGACTGATTAGTGAGTGAGATGTGGGTTTGCAGGTTAATAGGCCTTCTGCACATTGCCCTTAGTGTGTCGGGAGCGGGTGACATCAAACTAGTGTGAACGGGTCAGTGTGGACTCGGTGGGCCGAAGGGCCGAAGGGCCTGTTTCCATGCTGTTTCTCTAAACTAAACCAAAACTAAAAATCATACAGCAGACCTCACACCTTGGCAGTACACAAGGCGTCATGTTCCTGGTGCTGGCAAAGATATTAATGTTCTATCTTCTGCCGGCCGCTCTATGTGACACCCCACTTCTGGGTCTCCCCTCTGTTCTTGGTGGCCTCCCGCCCCCCCCTTCATCTCGGCACTCCCCCCTCCCGCTGGGTGTCCCCCCCCCCCTTTGAAGGTGGCGGCTCAATCCAGAGGTGCACCATCATCAGCGAGAGATGTATCCTGTTGCATCGAATCCTCAGCGGGTCAGGCAGCATCTGTGAAGGGAACGGACAGAACATTCGCTCCACAGACGCTGAGTTCCTCCAGCGGTTTGTGCATTGTTTTATGCTCCAGATTCTAGCCTCTGCAGTCTCGTGCATCGACATCTGATCCTCGTTTCCCTCTCCCCTGATTTTCAGTCTGAAAAAGGGTCTCGACCCAAAACGTCACCCATTCCTTCTCTCCAGTGATGCTGCCTGACTCGCTGAGTTACTCCAGCATTTTGTGTCTATCTTCTGACCCTCATTTGCTTCCCTGTTGCAGGATGCTGGATGAATTTTCCCATGAGATGGACAATACCCACTCCCATATGGACAGCACAATGAAGAAATTAGCCAAAGTTTCTCACTTGACCAGCGGTAAGCAGTAAAGATTGGGTCGACTGGGCTTATATCCACTTAGAAGGATGAGAGGGGATCTTATAGAAACATATAAAATTCTTAAGGGTTTGGACAGTCTAGATGCAGGAAAAATGTTCCCCATGTTGGGGGAGTCCAGAACCAGGGGTTCTAACCACAGTTTCAGAATAAGGGGTAAGGCCATTTAGGACTGATGAGGAAAACCATTTTTACCCAGATAGTTGTGCTTCTGTGGAATTCTCTGCCACAGAGGGCAGTGGAGGCCAATTCACTGGATATATTCAAGAGAGAGTTAGATAGAGCTCTGAAGGCTAACAGAATCAAGGGATATGGGGAAAAGCAGGAAAGGGGTGCTGATTTTGGATGATCAGCCAAGATCATATTGAATGGCGGTGCTGGCTCGAAGGGCTGAATGGCCTACGCCTGCACATGTTTTCTATGTTTCTGAACACCTACTCTTCCCCAACACCCATTACTCCTCTAACATCATCCTCCCACCTACTTGAGGTACAGAAGGAGGCCATTTGGCCCACAACTCCTAGTCTAATACTAGTTCAGATACAGTGGCTTGCAAAAGTTTTCATACCCCTTGAACTTTCCCACATTTTGTCACGTTACATCCACAAATGTAAATGTATTTTAATGGGATTTTATATGATAGACCAACACAAAGTGGCGCATAATTGTGAAGTGGAAGGAAAATGATACATGGTTTTCAAATTTTTTTACAAATAAAAAACTGAAAAGTGTGGCGTGCAAAAATATTCAGCCCCCTTTACTCTGATACCCCTAAATAAAATCCAGTGCAACCAATTGTCTTCAGAAGTCACCTAATTAGTAAATAGAGTCTACTTGTGTGTAATCTAATCTCAGTATAAATACAGCTGTTCTGTGAAGGTTTGTTTAAGAACATTAGTGAACAAACAGCATCATGAAGCCCAAGGAACACACCAGACAGGTCAGGGATAAAGTTGTGGAGAAGTTTAAAGAAGGGTTAGCTTATAAAACAATATCCCAAGCTTTGAACATCTCACGGACCACAGTTCAATCCATCATCCGAAAATGGAAAGAGTATGGCACAACTGCAAACCTACTAAGACATGGCCGTCCACCTAAACTGACAGGCCGGGCAATGAGAGCATTGATCAGAGAAGCAGCCAAGAGGCCCATGGTAACTCTGGAGGAGCTGCAGAGATCCACAGCTCAGGTGGGAGAATCGTCCACAGGACAACTATTAGTCGTACACTCCACAAATCGGGCCTTTATGGAAGAGTGGCAAGAAGAAAGCCATTGTTGAAACAAAGCCATAAGAAGTCCCGTTTGCAGTTTGCCACAAGCCATGTGGGGGACACAGCAAACATGTGGAGGAAGGTGCTCTGGTCTGATGAGACCAAAATTTAAGATTTTGGCCTAAATGCAAAACGCTATGTATGGCGGAAAACTAACACTGCACATCACCCTGAACACACCATCCCCACTGTGAAACTTGGTGGTGGCAGCATCATGCTGTGGGGATGCTTTTCTTCAGCAGGGACAGGGAAGCTGGTCAGAGTTGATGGGAAGATGGATGGAGCCAAATACAGGGCAATCTTGGAAGAAAACCTGTTAGAGTCTGCAAAAGACTTGAGACTGGGGCGGAGGCTCACCTTCCAGCAGGGCAACGACCCTAAACATACAGCCAGAGCTACAATTAGACTGGCCCAGTCAAAGTCCAGACCTAAATCCAATTGAGAATCTCTGGCAAGACTTGAAAATTGCTGTTCACAGATGCTCTCCATCCAATCTGACTGAGCTTGAGCTATTTTGCAAAGAAGAATGGGCAAAAATTTCAGTCTCTAGATGTGCAAAGCTGGTAGAGACATACCCCAAAAGACTTGCAGCTGTAATTGCAGCGAAAGGTGGTTCTACAAAAGTATTGACTCAGGGGGGCAGAATACTTTTGCACGCCACACTTTTCAGTTTTTTATTTGTAATAAAATTTGGAAATCATGTATCATTTTCATTCCACTTCACAATTATGCGCCACTTTGTGTTGGTCTATCACATAAAATCCCAATAAAATACATTTACGTTTGTGGTTGTAACGTGACAAAATGTGGAAAAGTTCAAGGGGTATGAAAACTTTTGCAAACCACTGTATTGAGCTTCCACCATCCCATTTTCCTCCAAGCTATTCTGAAACACTTTTGAATAGTTAATTCTTTCCCACAGAGTAGAGCGGCTGCCTCATAGCACCAGAGACTCGTTCAATGTGTGTGTGTATATATATTCTATGGTATATGGACACACTGATCTGTTCTGTATTTATGTCTACGATATTCTGTTGTGCTGCAGCAAGCAAGAATGTCATTGTCCTATCTGGGACCCATGACAATAAACTCTCTTGACTTGACTTGAATCCTAACCTCGGGTGCTGTCTGTGTGTGGAGTTTGCACGCTCTCCGTGACCCCATAGGTTTCCTCCCACATCCCAAAGACGTGTGAGTTTGTAGGGTAATAGACCACTGTAAAGTTGCCCCTAGTGTGTAGGGAGTGGATGTGAAAGTGGGATAACACAGAACTAGTGTGAACCGGTGATCGATGGTCGGCGTGGACTCATTGGGCTGCAGGGCCTGATTCCATGCTGTATCTCTAAGCTAAGCTAAAAAAAAAATGTTGCTCCATTTATGGCTATGCTTTCAGAGTTAACATCCTTCCCTGTGGAATTGCCACGATTAACCCCCCCCCCCCCCCCTTTCCACTGTTCCTCAAAATAGACCTTAAAACTCACCATAAGACATCTCCTCATGGTTCAGTCAATTGTGCTTTGATGTACCTCAATTAGCAGTGACAGCATGAGTTCCCTATTGATGTAGCATGGAGTGAATCTGGAGTACTGCATGCAGTATCTGCGTCCTTTATTTAAGGGTGTAATACGGGAGGTGGTTTACGGGAATTATACCTGGAATGGGTGGTTTGTGGGGGGGGGGGGGAGGGAAGGAAAGGTTGCGTCTGGCAAAACTTGTAAGCCCATGCTGTCAGGGGGAGAACATACAAACTCCGTACAGACAGCGCGCAAGGTCAGGATCCAATCCGGGTCTCTGGCGCTGTAAAGGGCCTGCCTGTCCCACTGTATAAGGTAATTTAAGAGTTCTCCCTAGTTTTCCTCTGATTCGAACTCGGAGAATGTCCGTAGGAGCCCGTGGATGTCTCGTAGCGGCTTGTACGTGTAAAAAGTAAATATTTTTTTCATCACAAATATTTTTTTACGCGTGGACATTTTTTTCAGTGTTTAAAAAAAGTTCACGAGTTAACCGGATGTCCCGAGTACCTACCGTTAGCATTACGAGCCGCTACGAGACATCCACGAACTACGGACCTGCTACGGACATTCTCCGAGTTCGAATCGGGGGAAATGCGGGAGAACTCTTGAATTACCTCGTACAGTGGGACAGGCCCTTAAGACAGCAACTCTACCGCTGCACCACCGTGCCGCCTTGTAAGTGGAACTTGTTTGTGGTCCAACACTAACAGTGAGCCGCCTGGTAGAGTTGCTGCCTCACAGCGCCAGAGACCCGGGTTCAATCCTGACCGCGGGTGCTGTCTGTACGGAGTTTGTACGTTTCCCCGTGGACTGCGTGGGTTTCCTCCCACACGTGCAGGTTTGTAGGTTAATTGTCTTGGTGAAGTTGTAAACAGTCCTGAGTATGTAGGACAGCGCTAGTGTGCGGGGATCGGTGGTCGGTGCGGACTCGGTGGGCCGAAGGGCCTGTTTCCGCGCTGCATCTCTAAAGTAAACTAAACTAACCCTTGCCCCCTCTGGTTTGGCAGCTCGCCGGCAGTGGTGTGTGATCATCTCGCTCCTGGTCATCCTAGTTGTGGTCCTGGTCCTCATATTCACTCTGTGACCGGCGGGTTGCAGCTTTGACTTTGGTATTAAATGGGTTGAGGTGGGGTTGGGGGTGGGGGTTCGGTGGCTGCAGGAGAACGGCGGGCTGCTGGAAGACATCTGTGCCGGCAGATTGGGAGCGAGGTGCGCAGAGTCCAGTCCAGTCCAGTCGGTGGCAGGACAACCGCCCATTTGTATACAACAACTCAGTCTGAAAATACATTGCCAAACTTGACCAAAATACATGACCAAACTTGCTGTGTGATGGCGGAAGAGCAAGTATGTAAAGAATTAACTTTAAAAAAAAATTGTTACTTGTATGTAGCGTGTAGAATATGTATTATGGACACAGGGTCTAAAGTGTCCTCCCTGTTGGTTGAAACATTATCTTCAATCGTTTTAATGCATTCAAATCTGTACAGTTAATGAAAGGATCCCACTCTGGCATTCACGGTAGAGTTGCCAGCGACCCAGGTTCGATCCCGTCTATGGGTGCTGTCTGTACGGAGTTTGTATGTTCTGCCTGTAACCTGTGCGGGTTTTCTCCTGGTTCTCCGGTTTCCTCCCACACTCCAAAGACGTAGAGGTTTTGTAGTGCATATAGGCTTGGTCAAATTGTAAATTGTCCCTGGTGCGTGTAGGATAGTGTTAGTGTGCGGGGATCACTGGTCGGCACAGACTCGGTGGGCCGAAGGGCCCGTTTCCACACTACATCTATAAACTAATAAGGAGAAGCCAGAGGTTGATCGACAACTAATGAACATTGTGCTAACAAGTGTGCCTTAAATTCTAAAGCCAGATTTCTACAGGTGCCTCTTACCAAAGGAAGGGTTGGGGGAATTCGGGCAAGAGTGATTGTGATATGTCCGGACACTGGTGTGGGTCATGCATGCAGACTGGAGATCCAGTCTCATGAGGTCATAAGGAATAGGAGCAGAATTAGGCCATTAAGCCCATCAAGTCTATTCCGCTATTCAATCATGGCCGATCTACCTCTCCCTCCTAACCCCATTCTCCTGCCTTCTCCCCATAACCTCTGACAGCAGTGGTCTGCTGTGCCTTACTCTGTCCGCTCTCGATCAAGTCTTACTCCATTGGAAGAGTTTCTCTTCTGGACACAATGGGCCTTGCATTTCTTCTGGCGACACATGGTTGCAAGTTGCAAACTTGCTCCAGAGAGCTCGATGTAAATAACTACGCTGACATTCCCCGTTTTGTTGCTGAGAATTTATTGCTCTGAACAATGAAATTTCTCCATTAGACTCCAGCTGCTCTCTCAAGCACAGGTTTAAAAGTCCCATGCGGGTCAGTGGGGTAGCTGCCTCCCAGCACCAGAGACCTGGGTTTGATTCTGTTCATCAAGTATTGAATCAGCCAACAGATATTTTCACTGCTGTTCAGCTCAGCGGTAGAGCTGCTGCAGGTGGTCGATCGACCCAGGTTCGATTCCGACAATGTGTGCCTTCTGTGTAGAATTTGTAAGTTCTCCCTGTGACCTCCTGGGTGCTCCAGTTTCCTCCCACGTTCCAAAGACGCGCAGTTTTGTCGATTAGTTGACCACTGTAAATTGCCCCTAGTGTAGGGAAGATGGGATAATGTAGAACTTGTGTGAACGGGTGATCGATGGTCGGCGTGGACTGGCTGGGCCGAAGGACCCGTTTCCAAGCTGTATCTTTGATTCACTTTGAAGAGCAGGGTTGTTCCCCGGTGTCCTTGAAAGCTGCCTGAGACAGAGTCGCAGTTTGGGAGTGCAAAGCAAGCATCTCTGACTGATCCCTGCCTTGCACCCACACACATTCACTTACCTCAGCCTTCAGCTAATTAAGAGCCAACTTCTGCCTCTGCACGAGTTGGAGAGAGGTTTTCTGCATTTCTGCTGCACTCGGAAAGGACTGGGAACCACAGCCAAGAGCACGTTCTATGCTGTATCAACCTTCATTCTGAAGATTCAGCTCACCCAGCCTCCACGACACAAAGAACATGGTCAAATGGTACACATTAGCAACACTTTATTTCACTGTGGATAGATGCCAAGTAAGTTAGTACTTTTATTTTTGTACATGTTATTCTGCGCATTGTTTTCAGTATACATTTGCTTCTTTTTTCCTTTACAATAGCTTTTTTCTCTCAAACATTTAAATTATGTCAAACGTTTGTGGGAATAAAAGTGATTTAAAATAAACCAGTGTCTTACTCTCTCATTGTCTTTAAAAGACGGCAGCAATTTTAGCAGTGGAGGGGTGCTGTTCAGTTAAAAAGGTTCCAAATCAGATACCAGAATGACAGATATCAGAACAGCAGCTCATATTTCACTTGGGTAGCCTACACCCCAGCGGTATGAACATTGACTTCTCCAACTTTAAGTAGCCCTTGCTGCCCCCCTCTCTCTCTCTCTCCATCTACAACCAGTTTTACTGTCTCCGACTACATTTTATCTCTGTACCGCCCACTCCCTTGACATCAGTCTGAAGAAGGGTCTCGACCCGAAACGTCGCCCATTCCTTCTCATCAGTGATGCTGCCTGTCCCGCTGAGTTACTCCAGCAATTTGTGTCCGTTTCCAAATCAGAGAGTTGGGTGGATGAACAGTTGGACCTTATTTGGCCAGATTGGGAATGTCACAAGATCCTGTTCCCACCTGACAACAAACACACTGGGGAGTAAGTCAGCACAGGACTCTCATCTTGTCCAAACAGGAGGAGGACCACTTGCAATGTTCCAATTATTTCAACACTGAAAACCCTTCTGGTAACTATAATTTAAACGGACCACCATTTGGGGAATTACTCCTGGTTAATATAGAACGTTTTAGCAAGATCAGTGATGGAAGCAAATGTATGCTTGTAATTTCAATCTGTTTGACTGTGCTAAAGAATCCTTCAAATTCTCCACCTTTGTTATAATCAGGATGTAATCATTCTCTCACACTCTTTGTTGACCTCCCTTCCCTCCTGGTCATCTAATGCCCATATCCCAGCCTCCACGGGGTTGTACTCACAGAGAGTGGTGAGTCTGTGGAATTCTCTGCCTCAAAGGGCGGTGGAGGCAGGTTCTCTGGATGCTTTCAAGAGAGAGCTAGACAGGGCTCTTAAAAATAGCGGAGTCAGGGGATATGGGGAGAAGGCAGGAACGGGGTACTGAGTGGGGATGATCAGCCATGATCACATTGAATGGCGGTGCTGGCTTGAAGGGCCGAATGGTCGACTCCTGCACTCATTGTCTATTCAGCCCCTCAGCTCTTTAACATAACTAGCCCCCAGGGAAGCATTGACCCAGTTTCAAACTTCCCAGTTTTCAATTGCTCCGCACTCAATCTCTTCCTCGTCTCCAATTTCTCACCTTACAGGCCTTTTGTGTTTCCACGTTCCTTAAGATCTGATTGCTCTGTCCCAGATGTAATCGCTTCACTTCCAACAGTGCCTTCAGCTGCAAAGGTGCTGTAATTGTCAGACAGTGTCTCTCTCCAGCTCTCTTCACCTCTTCTAGGGTGGAAGATAGCAAACTTCACGTGGTCCGTCCGTCCGCCCTGTTTCGACTAATGCAATCAACTCGACGTGCACAAACAGAAGATCAAATAGAACAAGTTGTCCAACAACTTTAGGCTGTGCACGCCACACGAAAGAAGAAGTTCACCTCTTCTCAAATACCCTTCATAAATAAAGGATAAATGGAACGAGCTGCCAAGAGGTAGTTGAGGCAGGTATAATGACATTTAAAATACATTTGGATAGGTACATGGACAGGTAAGTTTTAAGGGATATGGGCCAAATGCAAGCAAAGCCACAGGAGATGGCTGAGACAGGTACGACTACCACATTTAAAATACATTTGGATATGTACATTGATAGGAAAGGTTTAAAGGGATATGGGCAAAGCCAGAGGAGATGGTTCAGGCTGGTATCATAACATTCAAAAGACATTTGGATAGGAAAGGTTCTCTATCTTCAAGTAAGTAACATATCAAATTATAAAAGGACTGGACAAGCTAGATGCAGGAAAAATGTTCCCAATGTTGGGCGAGTCCAGAACCAGGGGCCACAGTCTTAGAATAAAGGGGACTGCGGTGAGAAATAATTTAAGACTGAGGTGAGAAATAACTTTTTCACCCAGAGAGTTGTGAATTTGTGGAATTCCCTGCCACAGAGGGCAGCGGAGGCCAAATCACTGGATGGATTTAAGAGAGAGTTAGATAGAGCTTAGGGACTAGTGGAGACGAGGGATATGGGGAGAAGGCAGGCACGGGTTATTGATAGGGGACGATCAGCCATGATCACAATGAATGGCGGTGCTGGCTCGAAGGGCCGAATGGCCTCCTCCTGCACCCCTTTTTATATGAACCCTTACTTCCCTCTCCCTTCTCTGACCAGTCCGACTGTCTAACACTACATTTTATCTGTTTGTTTTACCTTCCCCCAGCTAACAATGATCGAGTCTACATTTTCCTTTATCTTGATACCCTTTCTCCTGTTCGCACACCTTCACACTTCCTTATCTATGTATCCCCCTCTCCCCTGACATCAGCCTGATGAAGGGTCTCAACCCAAAACGTCACCAACTCCTTCTCTCCAGGGAGGCTGCCTGTCCCGCTGAGTTACTCCAGCGTTTTGTGTCTACCTTCGGTTTAAGCCAGCATCTGCCGTTCCTTCCTACACAAGGTTCAGAGGAATATGGGCCAGGCATGGGCAAGTGAAACTACTGGAGATGGGCCAGCTTGGTCAGCATAGGCAGGTTGGGCTGAAGGGCCTGTTGTATGACTGTGTCCCTTTTAAGACTGAGGTGAGAAAAAACTTTTCAACCAAAGAGTTGTGATTTTGTGGAATTCCCTGCCACAGAGGGCAGTGGAGGCCAAATCATTGGATGGATTGAAGAGAGAGTTAGAGCTCTAAGGGCTAGTGGAATCAAGCGATATGGGGAGAAGGCAGGCACGGGTTATTGATTGGGGACGATCAGCCATGACCACAATGAGTGGCGGCGCAGGCTTGAAGGGCCAAATGGCCTCCTCCTGCACCTATTTTATATGTTTCCATCGACTCCTTTAAGTCTAGTCTAAAAACGTAACTGAACGTCTGAAGAAGGGTCTCGACCCGAAACGTCGCCCATCTCCTTCGCTCCTTAGATGCTGCTGCACCCGCTGAGTTTCTCCAGCTTTTTGTGTAACCCTAAAAACGTAACTGTTCTCCCAAGCCTTTCCTGATGTCCTCTGAGCGAGGGCTATTTGTATATATGTATGTAGCCTGCTTGTGTATACTACTCTTATAACAAATGTAAAGCACTTTGGTCAACGAGAGTTGTTTTTTAAATGTGCTATATAAATAAATCTGACTTTTATGACCCTGGGATATTTTGCTGGGTTGAAAGAGCGAGATTAACGGAAGCCATTTTAGCAAAGACACCCCTGTTAGCTTCGAGGTTAGACAGTGAGTAACCAAGCAAGAAGGAAAAAAATTGTCTTTTTAATAGTCACAGGCTATGTGATACACAATCTTTACAGGTATCAGTCATTATAAGCAGCAGCTGGGAAAAAAATTATGCACAAGTATTTTGTACAAAACTGTTATTATGATGTTAAAAATGCAGACCTGCATGAACAACAGATGACACTGGTATACATGTAAGGCAACAGCAACAAGCCATCGGCAAAGAATCTGGACTTGTATGACAACCTCTGCCCCCACCTCTCTGAACTACATTTAAATCAACAGTAGTTAAGCCAAATAATAACTATATATACACATATTAGCCTAAAAATGCTTCTTAAATTATTTTGCTTAAAGTAGCTGGAAAAAAAAAAGACACCTTTCCTTAGAGATTGCAGGTAAAAGTGCAGGCAAATTGCTTTGTCAGCTGAGAGAGAGGTTTGTGATAACGGAGGTGGATTTTGCAGGATGGCCAAACTGCAGGTTCGGACACACTTTAAACCCATTGTGGTTCAGTTCTTTGAGCTCATCATCAACAGGGCAGTGTACAAAAGCGTACTCTCAATAACGGGAATCTCAAGAGCAAGGCAGTTTGTTTATGGGGGGAAACAGCCGATAATTGATGCTAGCAGGAAAGCTGCATTTTGCTTCCTGCCATTGCCCTATTATCCAAAATCCTGATGGCTTGTTTAGCTTTACATTCTTATCCCATTGGTAATTTGCTCCCAGCGCCGTGCACACCCCCAGCCCGAATGTGGCACGATGATTACATTTGGTGTTTAGAAGCCAGGGCAGGTTACAGCTTGCTATCGCCACTCGTAGTGCACTGTCTGAGCAAGTGGCTCTTCATGTCTGTGGGATAGCGAGCTCCATAGAGGAGAGCTTCAAACTGAAGCAGATTAAACATGCATCCAGCATTGCAGTGAAACCACAGAATCTTAAATCACAATGTACTTAATGGAGTTCCATCACTTCCCATTCACTTCATATATATAAAAAAAAAAGATTTGGACTGTTCCAACCGCTGAATGCCACTCTATAGGCCTCTGTCAATGAAGTAAGTGGCAGCCCATTCATCTCCAGTTATACATTGATCAAGCAACTTTGCATTCATTACATACCTGCAAATCCTAACTGAATTCCCACACTGTGTGGTCAGTGCATTGGTCAGTGATCCTTTGCACGCTAATGTGTTTGTATTTTGGTGCAAAAGTGTCCAAATTTGGATCCAATTGCAGCACCTGTTCTGAAGCATTGGACGGTCTTCAAGTGAGGAACTACATTAAGCATCACAGCAAAATGGTACATTCGCCTCATTGCCTTTCGGTGATGACTGCAGTTCACAAGGAAAAGGAATAATAAATCAACTAATAATTCATATCATGCTACAACTTCTTTTAAAAAGTTGAACCAAACCGTTCCACGTGGAAGAGGATTCTACGATCTACGTTGCTTCAGTGCCAGCGTCGAACATTCCTACGTTGGGCTGCAATGGTTGGGCACGGGGGGGGGGGGGGGGGGGGAAGTGGCTGTCTTACTCTTTGGCCCCAATTACATTTCCCCAAATGCAAACTAAAGGCAACTTTACCCTGCACGCATGAAAAACTAAACTCAAAATCGGCAAAGATTCAATGTGGGATCTCCCTCGTCACACAGGGACCGATATAATGCGAGAGTGGCGAGAATCGGCACGATATATTGGCTTTAGTTCATGGGGTTTTATTCTGCATTGCATGGGGCAGCTTAACAACACATCCTTGACACACTGGAAGAGGCAAGTTCACAGTCGACTGCAGCAATCTTTAACTGGACCTCACCCCAAAGAACTCCATTTCCTTCTCCCAATTTCTCTTGCTCCACCCTGTCTATTCTGGCGACAGCACCTTCCATGCCAGTGGTTACAAAGAGTCTTTCTTCCCCCCCCCCCCCCCCTCAACTGTGGCCTCATGTCCATCTCGGTTAACAGTAATTAGCATTTGCACCCGCTTAACATCCTGCAAGTCAGCCCCCACGTACGCTCTTCCCACCTGGATGGAAGGAGCAAGAACAGGTTCCTTGCCCTGACTCCTCACCACCTCTCAGCTAAATGAAAGGCCACTGCCCAAATTTTTAACTGCGTTTCTCTCCACGGATGTGGTTTTACCTGCTTAGTTCAGCTTATGGGGGAAAAAGTTAAACCCCCTGTGAAGCAAGTTGGCGTAACAGTTCTGCCTGCGTATTTAGTTGACCATGTTTCTCCACGGTAGGACACACTCCTGGAAGTTTCACCAGAAGACTTCTTGGTCCCATATTCCAGCCATCAGTTGCCTACCTGATCACCGGAAAACCCATTGAAGCCCTCAGAAGCCCTTCTGAACAAATGTTTCAAATGCCATGTGAAATGAATCTTTGATTTTTCCCCCCATTGCATTTACAACACCGAACAAACCCGCTGTTGAATCAATTAATTGGAACTTTCTCACAGCTTTCTTGTCTCTATGTTTACACCTCAAACAGCGTTAGAAGAATCTATTTAAAAAAGGGCAAAGGTGAAGTAGGATGATATGATTGGAGAATTTGTTTTTTTAAAAAAAGGGACACATTCTTACGAAAGCATAAGTGATTAGCTAAATAAATTGGGTAAATGTTGAAAGGTTACGTGATTGGTACAAAACACCCTGACTAATGGTGAGAATCAATGTGGCAATGGGTTAAAAACTCATCATCTTCTCAAGATGCCAATGCTTGAATACCACGGTGCCCAGAACCATTCCTTCACTCCTTTAGACCCTTTAAAGGAAGGCTTGGGACCATTCGCAGCGTCAGAGAGAGACAGCATGGGGAACGGCCCACCATTAACTCTGAGCATCCAGCGCCCATTTACGCTAACTGTACATTAATTTCATTTTTTATCCTCCCCACATTGCCCTCAACTCCCCTAGATTATACCTCTCGTTTACACGGCGAGGCCTTTTACAGTGGCCAAGAACTCGAGGATCTGGGGGAAGCGCACAGGGTCACAGGGGAAATGTGCAAACTCCATACGGACAGCGCCCCAGGTCAGGATCGAACTGGGTCTCCGGTGCCCAGGTAGTGGCTCTACTTTCTGTGTCACTGTGTTGGCTTAAATATTCAACATCTTGTTGGGGATCCTAATTATTGATTGTTGTTGGGCTGTGGTGAATTTGCTAACCAAACCTTTCCCCTTCTCTCTCTCTCACACTCACACTATCCCTCAAACCCATCTTGACATTCCTGAAAGCAGTCCTTTACCCAGACAAGTGCCGAGGGAATCATTTGCCGATTTCTCTGCCGTGGATGGGTTGGCAACGCTGACCATTTAACGCTGACTTTAAAAACAAGGACAAAGAAAGCCACTGGAAAGGTTCGGCAGAAACCAGACCGTGCATAATAAAGCTGGTCTCCACTGCAGGTTACCCATGGAGCTGACTGGGGATGGTATCTTTTATTATACAGGAAGAGATTCCTCAATGCCCCAGGGAATAATCACCATGTTATCTGAGACAGCAATCACCTGCTCTTAATACAAGCCTTTCAATGGCTGTGCTACTCTTTTGAGGACATCATAAAGGGTCAATTTTGGATTCAGTACAACAGACCTCATAGCACTTTTCAAAGAAAAATAAGTTTCAAACGTGTAATATTGGGAATTTATAGAAATGAATGTATCTCTACTAACGAGTACATTCAGCACAAGTCTCTCTCTCGCCTCTCCAAAACCCAAATGTGGCTCAAATGGTGTTCAAGCTTAAAATGGTGGGGTCACCCTAGAGCAGATACTCCAGAGAAGCACTGAGGAAGTGCAGCAGCGTTCTGGATGAGATGTTAAACAGCTCTCTAGCCAAGTACAAAATAAATCTGGCACAATTTCAAACAAGAGCAAGCGCGGCCCCTCTCAATGTACAGGGACAATATTTTCCCCTGAAAACAACGTCACCAAACCGATTATCTAGACATAATCTGTCTGGGAAAACCACCCAGGTATAAAATGATTGCTGTGCATCCTCTATATGATAGCTGGTAACCCACTTCAAACAAGAACTCCCCTGGTTTTTACGCACTTTAAGCCATGGAATCGTAGACTGTTTCTCCTATGCTTTCTCTACATTGTGACATCTCATTAAGTTAAAGAAATGAATCACTGTTTCTACACTTTGCAAAAAAAAGTTTAAAAATGACACTATGTGTTACGCTCAGTGTGTCAATCTGCTATAAGGCAGAAGCCCTGTATCTCACATTCATGGTTTGGGCTCACATTTAGCTCAACAGAGAACAACAATCATCATCAGGAATTTCCAGATCAGGCATAGGATGGTTAGATACAGCTCTGGCCTCTCACTATCTCAAAGATATTTAACAATTTTACATGGGAGCCATCTCATAGGAGTAAATGACACCAAATATATTATGCTACGGCGATTTTCGATTTGGAGTATAATAATTGTCCACAATTGAAGGTCAACCCTGTGCCAATACTTCCGTGGGTTATTATTAATGTTTTTTAAAAAGTTATTGCTAACTGAAGCATAAACTGGGCCATTCTCCACAGGGCCTGGATTTATTCACTGGAGAAGCATTTACACAAGAATCGGTTTCATTGCTAATATATTTTCTCCCTTGTTGCCCACACTGTGCAAGTCTTTACTTGGAAACAGAGGTGATAGATAGTAGATGGAAGTCCCTGCTATATGCCATTCAGGGTGGGGATTCCTCCATTATGATAGATATGAAAGTCCAGTTCTTTGCGTGTGTATGAGCAGAGATTTAAAATAAAGAGAATGCTGTAGGAATTCAGACAGTGGCGTCTGAAGTCTAAAGCCATTCTATCACAGCCAGCTGGGAGCGAGAGAGAATACAATTGCAGACAGGCAGCCTAAACCGAGCATGGCTGGTCTTAAAGCTACAGGCCTTAAAGCTGTATTCCTTCAGTGTGACTTTACATTTTCTACAAATGGCCCTTTGGAAGAGTTAAATAGCAACGTGTTTGAGCACTGTTTCATGAAGTTAGTTTACTCATGCAGATCAGCCTTCCAAGATTGGAACTGTGGGGGAAATTGTTTAATTTTTTAACAACTTGTTAACTTAAAATCTGCTCTTTTTAAAACAAAAAAAAGACTAATTTGATCGAAGGAAATATGTTGATGAGAGAAGCTAGAGAATGCACCAATCTTTGAGACTGATCGTACAGAAGCAAAGTGGATAATCTACCTCCAGTCTACACTGAAATCCCATTATTTGCCCGGTTACATATTTTTCTAATACTTTTTTTTTAAAACCTTGACATGCTTTTTGTTATTTGGACTTGCAGCAATACAGAGTTTGGGTTAATGAACTAACAATGCAGGTACATGATCTAATGATCCAGAGTTAGGACTTCAAATCTCGCCATGGAAGCTAGGGAATCTATGATTCAGTGTGAAATACATTTGGAACGAAAAGTTAGAATCGATAATGGTCGCCTTGAAAAACAGAGCATTGCCAAGAAGGGTTGTGGAGGGAAGTAAATCTGCCATCCTTGCTCACTTGTGGTGCACAACCACTTTAAGAGCAATCGTGGGTAAGTGTTAAATGCTGCTTTGCTAATTATACCCTCATGCGGTGAGCATCTGCAGGGATTTATAGAGGGTGAAGAGAAGGAAACACAGCGAATGAAAGAGTTTGAAAAGAATTTAATGGGATGTGTTGTGGCAAGAAATCAGTGGGGAGGTAATAATAAAATAAAAAAAATGGTTTCCAGGGAGGATGACTCACTCAAACCTTTTGGTGAAACACAAAGGCGCATTTCCAAATCAAGTTACATGCTTTAGCAGAGAAAATCTGTGGAAGGATTAATGCAACAAAAACCCTCATCTACACTAACTCAGACGAACGTTAAATAAAATGAAGCAGCAATCTCAGTGTGTGAAGTCTGCCCTTACTCGCTAGTTAAAACTCTATTCAACGAGAGCTGCTAGACAGTTCACAAAGGGTTAAAAATTATTGCAAATGCGATAAAAAGCCATCTGAAAAAAAAAATCCTTCAATGTAGTAGCTTAGTGAGTCTACCATTAAATATTATCATAGTGTTGATTTAGTAAAACTATCAAAAAAAAATGTACGAGACACAAAGTTTGCGTCAGTCTCCGATTTCCCCCGCAAACTCGTAACAGTGTCACCTTCAAATCTTTAGATGGAGAGAGGGGAGGGGAGGGGAAGGGAGGGGAGGGCCAGGAAACCAAGCTGAAAGTTGGAAGTGTAACGGTCTTCATTTTGGACAGGATTCCTCAACCAATTAATCTAGGCTGCAAGTTTTCAGGGTTCAACCTAGGCCAAATCTGGAGGCAATCGGCCAACCGTTTAGCAAGTGCTCCCACCCACGACCCATGGAACTGTGCAACATGTAAACTCGAGCAGGAGCCTGCCCCCTTCCCCCTCCCCCACATTCACATCTTGAAGACTCACTGATGCAGAATAAATAGGTTCTTTGTTGTTGTTGCTGCTTCTGATGCTGCTTGTGTGTGTGTGCGCGCGTTTGTCAAGTCGCCAGGTCGCTTTCCATTCTGCACTTCACGAGTCATTCTAGGTTGAACCCTGGATTTTTGACACCTCCTGGTCAGATCTTTCTCGCCATTAGGCCGACTCCAGGGAAGAGCCGGCCTCGCCGTCGTGGCTGGCGGCCTCGAAGCCCGCCTCTGTGTTCAGTACGTCCGACTCCAGGTTGAGCCCTGTGGTGTCCGAGATAAAGGAGTGGTAGGCGTCCCCTTCCACCATCAGCAGCTTCAGCTTGGGGATCCAGCTCTTGCGGACCACGCGACGGGCGTTGGTGCACATGTCCGCCGCAATGGCGTTCATCTCGCTCTCCTTGAAGTTGGGGGCGAAGTTCTGGCAGTAGACTGCGGATTAAACAGCAACAATGTTACAGCAACGCGGCTCAATGGACGGCGCTACTTCCTCGAGTCTGAAGATCACAGAGAGAGACATAAAGCACTGGGGTAACTCAGCGGGTTAGGCAGCATCACCAGAGAAAAGGGACAGGTGGTGTTTCTGGTCGGGACCCTTCATCAGACATTCTGACCCAAAGATTCATGGGAGAGTGAGATATAGTCTTGGGGCTAACGGAATCAAGGGATATGGGGAAAAAGCAGGAACAGGGTACCGATTCTGTATGATCAGCCATGATCATATTGCTGGCTCGAATGGCCTACTCCTGCACCTACTTTCTATGTTTCTATCCCAGCTCCAAGTTCACTCCTTCCACTCCAGCGAGTTCAACCTTAAAAACCTACAAACCAGAAGGAACTGCTGATGCTCTCCTCTCCCATCGGGCAAAAGGTACAGAAGCGTGAAAGTGCACACCATCAGATTCAGGGACAGTTTCTTCCCGGCTGTTATCAGGTAACAGAATCATCCGACCACAACCAGGGAGCAGTGCTGAACTACTATCTACCTCACAGACTATCTTTGATCTGACTTTGCTGGCTTTACCTTGCATTAAATGCCATTTCCTTATCATGTATCTGTACACTTTAAATACATTGGTTGTATTCACGTATTGTCTTTCTGATGACAAAGGCTTTTCACTGTACCTCGGTACATGTGACAATAAACTAAACGGAACTGGTTTATATCATAGAGAGGGACAAAGTGCTGGAGTAACTCAGCGGGTCAAGCTGCATCTCTGGAGGGAAGGAACAGGCGATATTTCTGGTCGGAACCCTTCGTCAGACATTCTGATCCAAAAAGTAACTTGTTCCTTTTCTCCAGGGATGCTGCCCGAGCCACTGAGTTTCTCCAGCACTTTGCGTCTATTAAAACCGACATTACCGCAACACTCAGGAAGTGCAGCACTCTCGAGCTGCCATTTTGCTCAATTAAATGTCACACAGGGAACTCATTTGCTCTATCGGGTGAGCATTACAAATCACAAATTGTGGGGGACAGAGGCAAATAAACAAACGATGGGTGTTTTTACCCAAACATTATGGAGGGCGCTGTATATGCCTCTATAACATCCTCCTGTGCTCTAAGGAACAAAGTCCAAGTCTGGCCAACCTCTCCCGATAGCCGAGGCCCTTAAGTCCTGGCAACAGGACTTCTTTTAGGAAGGAGATGAGGAGTAATTTTAGTCAGAGGGTGGTGAATCTGTGGAATTCTTTGTCACAGAAGGCTGTGGAGGCCAATCAGTGGATATTTTTAAGGCAGAGATAGATAGATTCTTGACTAGTACAGGTGTCAGATGTTGTGGGAAAAAAAGCAGGAGAATGGGGATAGGAGGGAGAGATAGATCAGCAATGATTGAACGGCAGAGTAGACTTGATGGGCCGAATGGCCTAATTCTACTCCTATCCCTTATGACATCCTTGCACATAATTATAAACTGGGAAATATGCCATGATCATATTGAATGGCGGTGCAGGCTCGAAGGGCCGAATGGCCACTCCTGCACCTAATTTCTATGTTTCTAAATGAAATGATTGTATCAGTAACACTAGCCAAGGCTAGCTACTACTGGTTTGTATTCTGGTTTCCCCATGCTTTTGGGAAGGCAATCTGTTGTGCTTACCCTGCTTGGCCAACAGGAGACTCCAAACCCATAGCAATGCGACTGCCTTACCTCCCAAAACTGGCAATTACTTCAATAAATATATTGATTTAATTTTGTGATTAATTCAGCAAATTAACCAAAATATACTCAGCTCGCAAGAAAATCAATAAACAGTTGGTTTGACACCAGGATATTATGCCACCTTTGGACATAATGTTTCAACTAGATCAACTCTCAATTGTCTTAACTCCAAAGCACACAAATTAAAGATTATATTTTGTTTGCATTAGGACAAACCTCACCCCAGAAATTTATCTAGCCAATCGCTTCTGGACCGACTCCCAATTTTCTTTCGCGAGTAATGGCCCAGTCCCACGGTACGAGTTCATTCCAAAAGCTCACCCGAGAGTTTAAAAAAAAAATCAAACTCGTGGTCAGCACGGAGAATGGACGTAGCGGGTACGTCGGAGCTCGGGGACGTCACTTAGCGCTAACGGCAGGTACTCGGGAAGACTCGCTAACGGCAGGTAAGCATGGGAAGACTCGTGAAGATTTTTCAACATGATGAAAAATGTCCACGAGAGCCCCGAGTACCCATTACCGTAAATCTCTGAGTTCGAATCAGGGCAAACTCGGGAGAAGTCTTGGAATGAACTCGTACCGTGGGACAGGGGTTTTAGGTGATCAAAATGACACACTGCACTCCTGGTGAGGGATCACAAATACACTGTACAATTATAACAACAACTCTCCACATCTTGGCTAACCTTTGTCCTTTACATACACAGGAACACATAGACTCCACTCATGTGTAATCTCCCTCCTTTCAGATTAGTTTTGAGATACAGCATGAAAACAGGCCCTTCAGCTCACTGAGTCTACACCAACCACAGATCACCCGCTCACACTAATTCTATGTCATCCCGCTTTCTCATCCATTCCCTGCACACACAGAGGCCAATTAACGTACAAACCTGCACGTCTTCGGGATGTGGGAGGAAACTAGAGAACCTGGAGGAAAAACCTGCGGTCACAGGGAGAACGTGCAAACTCCACTCAGACAGCACCCGGGGTTGGGATTGAACCGGGACTCTGGCGTTGTGAGGCAGCAGCTTTACAGCTGCGACACTGCCCAGCCCGATACAGTTAACAGCCTGCCTTTCGATTCCTCTCAGGAGTGTAATGACCTCTCACTTCTCCACATTGATCTTCATCGCCAAGTTTTTCACCCACTCACTGAACCTATTTATATACTGTTGAAGAGTTCAAATATCCTCATCACAGCATGCTTGGATTTCATGCCCTCGACCACTTCCTACAAGTCAGCAATATAAATAGTAAATAATTGAAGCCTTGAATAATTGAGGTTTACAAGGATGTCGCCAGGACTCAAGGGCCCCCAAGGTATCGAGAGAGGTCGAGTAGTTTAGGACTCTATTCAGACTCTGAATAAGGGTCTCGACCCAAAACATCACCCATTCCTGCTCTCCAGAGATGCTGCCTGTCCCGCTGAGTTACTCCAGCAGTTTGGGTCTATCCAGTGTAAACCAGCATCTGCAGTTCCTTGTCCAAGGAACAATGTCCAAGACTGCCCAACCTCTCCCTATAGCTGAGGCCCTCAGGTCCTGGCCGTGGAGGCCAATCAGTGGATATTTTTAAGGCAGAGATAGATAAATTCTTGACTAGTACAGGTGTCAGAGGTTATGGGAAAAAAGGCAGGAGAATGGGGATAGGAGGGACAGATAGATCAGCAATGATTGAATGGCGGAGTAGACTTGATGGGCTGAATGGCCTAATTCTACTCCTATCCCTTATGACATCCTTGCATATAATTATAATCTTGGAAATGAAATATTCCTTGTGTAGGAAGGAACTGCAGATGCTGGTTTAAATCGAAGATAGACACAAAATAGAAACATAGAAATTAGGTGCAGGAGTAGGCCATTCGGCCCTTCGAGCCTGCACGGCCATTCAATATGATCATGGCTGATCATCCAACTCAGTATCCCGTACCTGCCTTCTCTCCATACCCTCTGATCCCCTTAGCCACAAGGGCCACATCGAACTCCCTCTTAAATATAGCCAATGAACTGGCCTCAACTACCCTCTGGGCAGAGAGTTCCAGAGACCCACCACTCTCTGTGTGAAAAAAGTCCTTCTCATCTCGGTCCTAAAGGATTTCCCCCTTATCCTTAAGCTGTGACCCCTTGTCCTGGACCTCCCCAACATCGGGAACAATCTTCCTGCATCTAGCCTGTCCAACCCCTTAAGAATTCTGTACGTTTCTATAAGATCCCCTCTCAATCTCCTAAATTCTAGAGAGTATAAACCAAGTCTATGCAGTCTTTGTTCATAAGACAGTCCTGACATCCCAGGAATCAGTCTGGTGAACCTTCTCTGCACTCCCTCTATGGCAATAATGTCCTTCCTCAGATTTGGAGACCAGAACTGTATGCAATACTCCAGATGATGCTGGAGTAACTCAGCGGGACAGTCTGAAGAAGGGTCTTGACCCGAAACGTCACCTGTTCCTTCTCTCCAGAGATGATGCATGTCGCATTGAGCTACTCCAGCACTTTGTGTCTATCTGCAGTTCCTTCCTGGGCATAGTCAGCATTGTGGCAGTGTCGAGCGTGTAGCGTTTGCGCCCACTGTACTCACTTTTTACAGCATTGAGAACCCGGCTGTCCAAAGGCTTCCGACTCGGATCATTTGTGGAGGAGCGGATTCCAGTGCCGCAGCTGTTTGCCAGCGTGTTCCTGTGGTGAGAGAGGAAATGATCAGAAAGTCATATCATTCCACAATATATATATTGCTTTGAACTGCAGGGCTCCTTCAGAAGATTTAGTTTGGTTTAGTTTTGGAGTCACAGCGCAGAAACCGGCCCTTCGGCCCAACAAAGTCCGCACTGACCAGCGAACCCCGCACATTAACACTACCCTACACACACACACACACAACGGACAGTTTTTTACATTTATACCAAAACCAATTAACCTACAAGCCTGTACGCCTTTGGAGTGTGGGAGGAAACCGAAGATCTCGGAGAAAACCCGCGCAGGTCACGGGGAGAACGTGCAAACTCCGTACAGACAGGACCTGTGGACGGGGTCGAATCCGGGTCTCTGGCGCTGTAAGGCAGCAACTCCACCACTGCCTCACCGTGCCACCAAGATGGTGACATTCTGATGCCTTTTCTTCTGGAAAAATTGGGATAAAATTGCTTCCACATTCCCCGTTGGTGACTTTTTTCCCCACGTAGACATTGGGATGAAATTGCTATGATATTCCCAGTCCCCTTCCTTCACCCTCATTTCCATCGATGCAAGTGCTGGCTTGTGTTAGGAACTAGTTTCAAGGGAAATGCCTGCACCTCCTGCACTCATAGTCATTGTCTGCTAAATGCAACATTTCCGAGTGCAAGGGCAAATGATAAATATGCTGAACAAAATATGGAGCATAGTTGTATAATTGAACCAGTAGGCTAGGGATGTGGATTATTGATCCATAGACATGACCGCATTATCTAGAAAATGTTCAATAAATGCTACGCTCAAAACTAGTCAGTATTAGTGACCACTAGTTACAGTAATGTAAAACTTATTATTATCCATTATGGAACTGATCCGACTTAAATGCGACTTCAGACCCACTTGATTAATCCAGTTTGATATCTGAAAGTATTCATGCCTACTATATTCTGTTGTGCTGAAGCAAAGCAGGAATTTCATTGTCCTATCAGGGTCTCAAGACAATAAACTCTCTTGAATCTATCAAGTCCTTCAGTTCAAGGATAACTAGCGATGGAAAATAAAGGTCAGCCTTCTTAAAAATGCCCCTGATATTAAAGTGGCATTTTCAGAGTGATTTGAGATCTTTAGCCTAATCTTTCATATGTAGGAAAGAAGTGCAGATGCTGGTTTATACCAAAGGTAGACACAGTGCTGGGGTAACTCAGAGGGTATGGCGCTGCAAGGCAGCAACTCTACCGCTGTGCCACCCTAACGTGTTCATTAACATCTACCAGTGCTGAGGAAAGTATTGGGGGTACACAAAATGCTGGAGAAACTCAGCGGGTGCAGGCAGCAGCATCTATGGAGCAAAGGAGACAGGCAACGTTTCGGGCTGAAACCCTTCTTCAGACTGATGGGGGTGGGGGGAGGCGGGGGGGGAAGAAAGGAAAAAGGAGGAGGAGCCCGAGGGCTGAGGGAGAGGTAGGAAGGGGAGGAGACAGCAAGGGTCAACAGAATTGAGAGAATTCGATGTTCATGCCAAGAGGATGCAGACTCCCCAAGCGGAATATGAGGTGCTGTTCCTCCAATTTGCGGTGTTGCTCACTCTGGCCACGGAGGAGGCCCAGGACAGAGAGGTCGGATACAGAATGGGAGGGGGGAGTTGAAGTGCTGAACCAAGTACTACTTTGTTTACCCTTCCATGGAGCCTGCCTGACCCAGACAATCAGTCTAAAGGCCACCATCAGCCCGAAACACCTATCCATGTTCTCCAGAGACGCTGCCCGACCCCCTCCGAGTTACCCCAGCACTGCTCGTCTCCATTTGCTAAAACCAGCACCTGTATTTCCTCGAATCTCCCCAGGAGAACTGTCTTTTGCTTCACCACTCACCGGTCAAAGAAGGACGCGAGCAACCTTCGGAGTAAGACTTTGTGGCGGGTTCCTGCGCAGACGTGGCAATTCATTAACTGGGCTCGAGTGATGAACACGCTGGTCCCTGCCACAAACAGAAACACAAGGACACAATTAGCAAGGCCAGGCATGAGAAGGTAGAGAAAAGCGTTGGAGAAACTCAGCGGGAAACAGGCAACGTTTCGGGTCAAAACCCAAAGGAAACGTTGCCTATTTCCTTCGCTCCATAGATGCTGCTGCCTGCACCCGCTGAGTTTCTCCAGCATTTTTGTCTACCTTCGATTTTCCATCATATTCCTAAACAGCAGGCATAAGAAGCATCTGCGAGGGCAATGCGACCAGGCAGACGGCAGTGGAAGATGTTGCCCACAGGGAACAGCGCTTGGAAGGAGGACCGCACCTGTTACAAGCTCCAGCTTCTCCGTGGGGTCACCTTCCGCGTAGAGCTTGGGGTGACACCGGTTTCCGATCTGGGTGATCAGCTCGGCTGGCAACGCCGCCAGGTCCCTCCTCATCCTGACCCTCGACCGGGCATCAGTAGTCAGGTGGTCGGGCAACGCGTCAACCCGCTCGGTTGCTGGCAAGAAAGCAACAAAATAAATCTGCCGATTAACAACCACAGGATGGAAAACTTGGCCGGTTAGTTCCCTAGCTCCACTCTGGTATTTATGCTCCACTCATACCTCTTCCTGTTTCATCCCACCTTTGTTTCCCTTTCCCCCTGACTCTCAGTCGGAAGAAGGATCTCAAAAGGATCCGAGGAAAAACATTCTTGCCATGGAGGGGGTACAGAGAAGGTTCACCAGACTAATTCCTGGGATATCAGGACTTTCATACGAGGAAAGACTGGATAGACTCGGCTTGTACTCGCTAGAATTTAGAAGATTGAGGGGGGATCTGATAGAAACGTACAAAATTCTTAAGGGGTTGGACAGACTAGATGCAGGAAGATTGTTCCCAATGTTGGGTGAGTCCAGAACCAGGGGCCACAGCCTTAGAATAAAGGGGAGGTCATTTAAGACTGGGGTGAGAAAAAAAGTTTTCACCCAGAGAGTTGTGAATTTATGGAATTCCCTCCCACAGAGGGCAGTGGAGGCCAAGTCACTGGATGGATTAAAGAGAGAGTTAGATAGAGCTCTAGGGGCTAGTGGAGTCAAGGGATATGGGGAGAAGACAGGCACAGGTTATTGACAGGGGACGATCAGCCATGATCACAATGAATGGCGGTGCTGGCTCGAAGGGCCGAATGGGCTCCTCCTGCACCGATTTTCTATGTTTCCATGAAACATCACCTACCCCTTTTCTCCAGAGATGCTGCCTGTCTTGCTGAGTTACTCCAGCTTTTTGTGTCTCTCACCCATTAACTTATTTCTAATTAAAGGCCTAAATGCCATTCGCCTCAACCCCATCATGTCCCATTACAACCATTGCTGGGTAGAGATTCACTCGAATTCCCCGCTGCAATTAGGAATGACTGACGTGCCTCCAACATGCTACATGATGTGACTTAGTTCTAATCTCCCCCAGCGAGGGCATTTGCCATCTATACGCTTACATAATAATGAACAACATGGAAACTCCTTGTACACAATCTGTGCATAATTGTGTTCTGTGCGTTGCCTGAATCCATGTGTCTGCAATGCTACTGCAAGCATTTCATTGTACCCGTGCCTCACAGTCCTTATGCATGACATCAAATTGAACCGGACATAATGGGCAGATATGTAGTACTAAAGGCAAGCTCTTCCCAGTTCTCCCACTGTCTCCGCCTCTCCCTTTCTTCTTCCCGCCCCCCCCCCATCAGTCTGAAGAAGGGTCTTGTCCCGAAACGCCACCTATTCCTTCGCTCCGTAGATGCTGACTCGCCCGCTGAGTTTCTCCGGCAATTTTGTCTACCTAATACTAAAGGCATGCTGAGTTTCATCTGGTGTTGCCAGAAAGAGTTATTAAACCAAAACTCTTTTACTCTGAAGCAGGGTCTCGCCCCGAAACGTCACCCATTCCTTCCCTCCAGAGATGCTGCCTGTCCCGGTGAGTTACTCCAACATTGTGTCATTTTTCTACTGTAGGTGGACATTAAATATTCCATGGCTCTATCATGTAGAAGAACAGGACAGTTCATCCTGTCCAACATTTATCTCCTGTCCAATATCGCACGCAAACAAAAAATCTCTTGCTGTTTGTGGGAGTTTACTGTGCACAAGCCGGTCTCCGTGCTGCAGACTGAACAATGGCGGGTTGGCACAGGGGAGTACAGCGGACTCAGTGGGCCTGTTTCCGTGCTGCATCTCTAAAACTCAAAACAGTGACCCCACTGAGAACATTTCATTTTGGATGGCAAAAGTTTGGGAAATGTGCTGGAGGAAAGCAAGACTTAGGGCTTCTGTTTCTTGTGGAAAGCTCTTTCAAGAGAGTACAACTGCCAAGAGAGGCTGTGCATCTCTGTGAAGTTGAACATCTCCCCAATGCCTTCCCTCCATGTAATAAACAACCTAATTCCCAGGTCTAAAAGCTCATACGGACATCAATTTTCACTGAGACACGGCCTTGATTTACACAGTGTGGTCAACCCTGAGCAGAGGGACTTGTGGATCTGAATGGCACCCATTGCAAGCGAGAGGTCTATATGATCGAAGAGAAGCAGAGAAAGGAAGAATGTATACATGCAGGGTGTTGCTCTGCATCCTCCTCCGCAAACCTGTGCCAGTTTCCCACATGGAATTCTAAAGTTCTTTCAGAGAAACAGTTGCTTTGAACTGTATTTGCTAAGTTACAACAACACAAGCTTTTCTAACTAGTGAGAGCAGGATGCATTCCTTCCCCGTGTTGGCAAGAACTGCAGATGCTGGTTTAAATCGAAGAGAGACTAAATGCTGGAGCAACTCATGGTGACAGGCAGCATCTCTGGAGAGAAGGAATGGGTGATGTTTCGGATCAAGACCCTTCTTCAGAATCCAGCATTTTGTGTCTATTTTGCATTTCTTCTCTGGTCTACTCGCATCAAACATCAGTGGTCTCATTGCAGCAATTTCTTCTGCAATCATTTGATACCAGCACAAGTGGGTATGTGTTCTTCCTGGTTGATAGAAGAAATGCTCAACATTTTTGGCATTCCCCCCCCCCCCCGCCCCACTCCAATGTACCTCTGTAGCGTGGAGCCAAAGACAGATTCTCAGGGTTGTTGCTTAACCATATAACAATTACAGCACGGAAACAGGCCATCTTGGCCCTTCAAGTCCGTGCCGAACAACTTTTTTCCCTTAGTCCCACCTGCCTGCACTCATACCATAACCCTCCATACCCTTCTCATCCATATGCCTATCCAATTTATTTTTAAATGATACCAACGAACCTGCCGCCACCACTTCCACTGGAAGCTCATTCCACACCGCTACCACTCTCTGAGTAAAGAAGTTCCCCCTCATGTTACCCCTAAACTTCTGTCCCTTAATTCTAAAGTCATGTCCTCTTGTTTGAATCTTCCCTATTCTCATAGGGAAAAGCTTTTCCACATCAACTCTGTCTATCCCTCTCATCATTTTAAAGACCTCTATCAAGTCCCCCCCTTAACCTTCTGCGCTCCAGAGAATAAAGACCTAACTTATTCAACCTATCTCTGTAACTTAGCTGTTGAAATCCAGGCAACATTCTAGTAAATCTCCTCTGTACCCTCTCTATTTTGTTGACATCCTTCCTATAATTGGGTGACCAAAATTGTACACCATACTCCAGATTTGGTCTCACCAATGCCTTGTACAATTTTAACATTACATCCCAGCTTCTATACTGAATGCTCCGATTTATAAAGGCCAGCACACCAAAAGCTTTCTTTACCACCCTATCTATATGAGATTCCACCTTCAAGGAACTATGCACGGTTATTCCCAGATCCCTCTGTTCACCTGTATTCTTCAATTCCCTACCAACTGCTTACCTGGCTGTCCTACATTCATCATGCTGTACATTGTGTACATGTTACAGATCTGCCTGTAGTGCTCCTCGGTCATGTCTTCACTGCCCTCCTCCTCCTCGTCCTCTTCATTCTGGTAGGAGTTGGGGCTGTCGCTGGTGTAGGCGCTGGAGGTGCCGGGGCTGGTGCGGTCCGCGCTGCCCCCACAGCTCTGCTGCCGCCCCGCGTGGGAGACGCGCTGGTGCTTGGAGCCCACACTGCCGTTGCCTTCCCGCGGCCCGCTGTCCCACAGCCGCTTGCCGATGGGGGTGAACTGGATGGAGTCTGACTCGGCTTGCTCCGTCTTGACCCGCGACACCAGCGAGAGGGGAGTGGCCGCGAGGGAGCGGGGCGGCTGGGCGGGGCTGGGGGGCTCGGACGCCGTCTCCTCCACCTGCAGCCCCTGCGAGTCGCACTGCGGCGAGCCGACCTTCAGGCAGAATTCTGTCTCCTTGTCCATGATCTGCTGGATCTGCAGGAAGCCGGCCGTGTACATCAGGAGGAACTGGTCGCCCATGTTCATGCTGAGCCGGCCCGTGTAGCAGAAGCTCAGGATCTGCTGGAAGGACTGCTGCTGGACGGCCGTGGGAAGCTCGAAGCTCGTGCAGTTATTGGAGCTGAACAGATCCCGGAAGTAGGAGCTGCTGGCTGCCAGGACTGCACGATGAGCCTTGAAAGCCTGTCCCTTGACGACAATGGAAACATCACAGTACAATCCCTGCAGCCGCTGCTCATTCAGACATTCCAGGATGTTGTTCCCAAAGTTCGGAATCTCCATTTGCAGGGTCTGAGCCATGATGTCCACTCAGCACGCTGGTCTACCTGCCAGGTTAAAAGAGATTTTGTTTTTAGTTTTAGTGATATGGCGTGGAAACTGGCCCTTTGCCCCACAAACTAGCGATCCCTGCACATTAACACAATTCTACACACACTAGGGACAATTTTTACATTTAACCGACAAACATGCACGTCTTTGGAGTGTGGGAGGAAACTGCAGATCTCGGAGAAACCCCACAGTCACGGTGAGAACGTTCAAACTCCGTACCTCATAGTCCGGATTCGAACCCGCGTCCCTGGCACAATACGGCAACAACTCTACCGCTGTGCCACCATGCAGAGATGGAAGCATTGGAACATAGAAGCGTACAGATATAACACATCCATTTTCCCCATTTGTTTTCATCATATAATATGGCCAGGAACATCTGGCTTCAAGTCTCACTTTGAACCATAATAATATTTGGGCGACAGTGGTACAGTAGAGTTGCTGCCTTACAGCGTCAGAGACCTGGGCTCGATCCTGACTATGGGTGCTTGTCTGTACGGAGTTTGCACGTTCTACGTGACCTGCGTGGGTTGTCTCCGGTTTCCTCCCGCACTCCAAAGACGTACAAATGTACAGCTTAATTTGCTTGGTGTCATTGGGCATTGCCCCTAGTGTGTGTAGGATAGTGCTAGTGTACGGGGATCGCTGGTCGGCACGGACTCAGTGGGCTGAAGGGCCTGTTTCCGCTCTGCATCTCCAAACTAAACAATTCCAGTGCTAATCACCAAGGAGTGCTCCATTGCTGGGAGTAAGATCTTTTAGATTTTAGAGAAACACGGAAACAGGCCCTTCGGCCCACCGAGTCCATGCCGACCAGCATTGGCAATATCCTACACACGCTAGGGACAATTTACAATTTTACCAAAGCCAATTGGCCAACAATCCTGTACGTCTTTGGAGTGCGAGAGCAAACCGGAGAAAACCGACGCGGGTCACAGGGAGAAGGTAGAAGAAGCTCCATGCAGGCAGCACCCGTAGTCAGGATGGAACCTGGGTCTCAGGCCCTGTGATGCAGCAACTCGATCGATGTGCCACCATGCCGCCCTCTTTCCTTTGAAAGAATTCTTAAATCAAGGCCCTTCTGCGGTGAAAGCAAAATATTTCTGGGAACTGTCTGAATAAAAGGAGAAGGTGCAACCACCACTGCTCCTTCCTGATATGTACCTCTCTACCAGCACCACTTCACAAAAAGTGAACTTGGTTGTTAACACCATAGTCTTTGTGCCAGCTTGCTGTGAATGCCTGTGCAATGACAATAATGTCCTCCCTACAGAAAGGAATCACAGCCAAATCTAACCCTTCCAAGGAAGGGTCGTGTATCAATGGATTCCAAGCAAGAATCAAGCTAAAACTAGGCGATAAAAACACAAAGTGCTGGAGTAACGCAGCGGGTTAAGTAACATTGCTGGAGAACATGGATAGGTGACGATTTGGGCCAAGTCTTTTCTACAGACAGATTTAGGGTGGGGGAAAGAAAGTTGGAAGAGAGGAGGACAGGACAAAGCCTGGCAGGTAATAGGCGAACAAAGGTGGTGGGGGTTGATAAGTAGGTGGTTGGACAAAGGCCTGGAATGAGGAAATGGAAAGTGCAAGACGAAAGGATTGAAGTGCTGGAAATTGTGAAGTCAGAGAAAGGAATGTAGAGGAGGGGGAAGGGGAGAAATGTGTTTGAATCCAGGTGGGGCACAAAGGAGGGGAGAACGAAAGGGGGATATTGGGGAGAAAGAGAAGGGGAGGGGAGGCTTGGCAGAGGTTACCCAAAACAATGTTTGAGATTATACTAGAACTATGTACAATGCCAATTTGACCACAACTGTGTACTGATGCAGTTTTGGTCACCACATTATATGAAGAATGTGAAAGTGCTAGTGACACTGCAGAAGAGATTTATGGTGATGCTGCCACTATTGGAAAAAATGTGAAGGGAGGTTGGATAAATCATGGAGACAGGAGGAACTGCAGATATCATGATTGTTTTTCTTTAGAATATAGAAGGCTGAAACAAAATGATAGTCTACTGCGCAAAACTATAAAGGGGCTTAGGTGGATTAAGTGGGAAAAGCTCATTTCTTTTCGCAGCAGCGTCAAAATTCAGGTGGCGTGGAATTAAAACAGGAGTGGCAGAATTATTGAGACAAAAAAAAGTTTTCTCATTAGGTGGTAGAAATATGGAACCTGCCGCAGAGGCAGCAAGGCTCAACACATTTTAAAGTAGTTGGATAAGCAGTGATCTATGGACCAAGAACCTTGTGCTGGAACTCAGCGGGTCAGGCAGCATCTCACAGGAACATGGATAAGTGACGTTTTGGGTCGAGACTCTTATTCAGGTTGGAACGTGGGCTTAGTAGACAATAGGTGCCGGAGTAGGCCATTTGGCCCTTCGAGTCAGCACCGCCATTCAATGTGGTCATGGCTGATCATCCCCAATCAGTACCCCGTTCCTGCCTTCTCCCCATATCCCCTGACTCCGCTATTTTTAAGAACCCTATCTTTCAAGAGAGAGCATCCAGAGAACCTGCCTCCACCGCCCTCTGAAGCAGAGAATTCCACAGACTCGCCACTGTGAGAAAAAGTGTTTCCTCGTCTCCGTTCTAAATGGCTTACTCCTTATTCTTAAACTGTGGCCCCTGGTTCTGGACTCCCCCAACATCGGGAACATGTTTTCTGCCTCCAGCATGTCCAAACCCTTAACAATCTTATATGTTCCAATGAGATCCCCTCTCATCCTTCTAAACTCCAGAGTGTACAAGCCCAGCTGCTCCATTCTCTCAGCATATGACAGTCCTGCCATCCCAGGAATTAATCTTGTAAACCTACGCTGCACTCCCTCAATAGCAAGAATGTCCTTCCTCAAATTAGGGGACCAAACCTGCACACAATACTCCAGGTGTGGTCTCACTAGGGCCCTGTACAACTGCAGACTTAAAGTCTCTTTCAAATGGTTTGGACATGGTCTGAATAGCTAACTTTATGCAACCATCTTCTCATGGGCCATACAACCCTTCACGTATGATAATCCAATTTCTTCATGTCTCCGGGTGAGAGAGGGTGGGAAGGAGAGGGTCTGTTAGCTGGGAAATCCTGGGCTCTCCCCTCAGTTGGGTGCCTGTTGAAAATCCAACACCTCACGTGGTACTTCCTTCCACGTCACAGCATGAGAAATTGAATGCTCACTACAGGGAAGAGTGGCTCCAAACACTCAGAAGAAGGGTCTCGACCCGAAACGTCACCCATTCCTTCTCTCCAGAGATACTGCCTGTCCGGCTCAGTTACTCCAGCATTTTGTGTCCTCCTTCTCTGCCATTGACCTCTGCTCCTTACTTAGTGGCCTCAATGAATGAGCAGTCACAACCTGCTATAAAGATGTTGTGAAGGATTACGTTGGGGGGGGGCATAATGCTTAAGTTACTAAATGAGCGAACAAGGTGGCCAGAACTAATGTTGTAGAGATGCAGAGTTTAAATCCTAGCACCACAGCTCATAGAGTCTTACAGCATGGAAACATGCCGAACTTGCCCACACATACCAACATGTCCCATCTACACTAGTCCCACCCACTAACGTTTGGCCCATCTCCCTCCCCAAACCGGTCCAATCCATGTATCTGTCTAAATGTTTCTTAAACGTTGTGTGATAATACTGGCCTCAACTACTTCCAGCTCGTTCCTTGCACCCAACACCCTTTGTGTGAAAAAATTACCCCTCGGTTCCTACTAAATCTTTCACCCCTCACTTTAAACCTATGTCCCCTGGTTCACGATCCCCCTACGAATCCCCACAGCTGGGGGCGGGGGGGGGGGGGGAATTAAATAAACCATAAATTTAAATGCTCATCAGTAACCCTACGGAACTGCAAAAATACTGAATTTATCTGGTTTGGTCATGATAAATGAGAAGCAAAAGTGCTGTCCTTATACAATCTATCTCCAGATCGACAGAAAAGTTAGCCTACTCAAACTGCTCTCTAAAATGCCTCTCTTCAACTTAGTGGAAGGGATATTAGAGAACAATGTGAAATGCTGAATCTTGCCAACACCCACATCCAAAGAATAAATATACCAGTAACATTCTCAGTTTACCCCACAGTTTGCATACAAATATACACTAGGTGGCATAGGCTGAGAGACAGAAGCCAGTGCCATTGCACTTCTGCATGGAGTTAGAATCTTTCCAGGTGGGATGCAATTGGGAAAACAAATTGCAAGATTGTTTTAAGAGACAAAAGGCTACAAAAATAATTTTCAGTTGACAATACCATTCCGATTTCTCCATTGCAAATAAACAACTAGGATCATAATTAAAAACTAAGAAAGTACCAAGGCAAAGGGGGATGTAATACTGACTGGAATAATCATTCAAGAAGCAATTTCAGTATAAAGTTTCAAACAGATTGTATCTGCTTTGCTAACTTTGGTATGCCTCAATCCGAGGAGGTTTCCTGCTGTGAAAAATCAAAGGTTTAGTTCAAAGATAAACAAAATGCTGGAAAAACTCAGAACAGGCAGAAGGAATGTGTAACGTCTTGTGTCGAGACCCTTCTTCAGACTGCGGCTCCTTCCTACACTAAAGGTTTAGTTTGAAGAAAGGTTTCGGCCCGAAACGTTGCCCATTTCCTTCGCTCCATAGATACTGCCACACCCGCTGAGTTTCTCCGGCACTTTTGTCTACCTACGACCTGCAGTTCCTTCTTAAACAAAGGTTTAGTCCAGGGTTACACAAAAAGCTGGAGAAACTCAGCGGGTGCAGCAGCATCTAAGGAGCGAAGGAGATAGGCGACGTTTCGGGTCGAGACCCTTCTTCAGTCTAAAGGTTTAGTCCAGTTTAGTTTAGAGCTACTGCGCGGAAACAGGCCCTTCGACCCAGCTCACTAACACTACTCTACACACACTAATAACAATTTAACCAAAGTCAATTAGCCTATAAACCTATATGTCTTTGAAGTGTGGTAGAAAACTGGAGTACCTGGAGAAAATTGGAGTACCACGAAGGTCAGGGGAGAAAAATACAAACTTTGTACAGACTGTTGAGTTACAGCTGAGTTACCCCAGAATTTTGTGTCTATCTTTGGTTTAAACCAGCATCTACAGACCCTTCCTACACATAGAACTAGCGCAAACGGGTGATCGATTGCCGGCGTAGACTTTGTGAGTTTAAGGGCCTGTTTCCATGATGTATCTCTGAATTAAACTATTTCAATCATTTGGGGCATTCAAGTTCAGGGGCATGGTCTAAAAACTGAAGCCAGGCATTTACAGAAGATGGGAAACATGGGTGCAGGCAGAGTGCCATTGAAATATTGAATCCTCTTCCACAAATGAAATTAAAATTGAGATCATTGTTAATCTGACGCGAATTGAGAATGATCAGTCTAAAGGGTGGGTAAAGCAGGTATATGGAGTTAGGTGCTATGTTAGGCTCGGTCTCATGGGATAGCTCAAGGGGGAATGAATGGCTTTATCTTATCTTTCTAGACAAAATGATTTATTTTACTGTTCCACACATGTGATATCTTCCAGCCAAACTTTAAATTTAACGGCTACAAATAGCTGGGTGCAGATTTCCTGAATCCACAACTGAGATCTCAGATCTCATTCAAGTTCTGTGGATCTGTACGGGATTCTCGGGTGAATTAACATAATTCTGCCAAAGTTTTCATTTTTCTTTTTAAAAAATAACCCCAGAGGTATTGCTTGTCTCGCACAGTAAATATGAGGTTTTTAAAACATAATACCATTCCCATGGTTCATATCTTTTTTTCCTTTCACTGCATTTGAAATTGGATTTGATTGGGGCCCTGTCAAATCACTCAGCATTATATTGCAAAACAACTTTTCCATGACATACAAAACAAATCTCTTAAAAGAGAAACCTATCTGTTCAAGGTTACTCCAACATTGCGTGTCTAACATATCTGTTCTGTTACATTGCAAAACTAAAGTATTGTAGAGGGTACACAAAATGCTGGAGAAATTCAGCGGGTGCAGCAGCGTCTATGGAGCGAAGGAGATAGGCAACGTTTCGGGCCGAAACCCTATTGTAGATGTTGGGAAACAGAAATAAAAGATAGAAAATGCAAGAAATATTTCAGTTGCATTTGTGCAGAAAGAAAATCACAAGGACCGATAAATCAAACGAAGGATCATCAATTATAGATTCATAGAATGGTACAACATGGAAACAGGCCCTTCAGCCCAACTTGCCCATACTAGCCAACATGTCCCAGCAACACTAGTCCCACCTACGAGCATTTGGTCCATATCCCTCCAAACCTCCAAGAATCCCATGTACCTAACTGCTTCTTAAATGTTGGGATAGTCCCTGCCTCAACTGCCTCCTCCAGCAGCTTGTTCCATACACCCGCCACCCTTTGTATGAAAACGTTACCCCTATTAAATAGTTTCCCTTTCACCTTAAACCTATACCCTCTGGTCCTCGATTTGCCTATTTTCCTTAGCACCAATCTTTCCTCATTTGTCACATTCAAATCAAGTTATAGACAAGTTCATGCCAATTCTAACTGGTCTTAAAATAGCCCCAGCAATCCAATTATAATTTCTGCTAACATGGAATTAGTAAATGTCAAAGCATGCTCACATTAAACAAGTCATTCATTTCCACAATCAAGTATTGAATATTTATAACTTGGAAAATGTTTTGTCATAAGCAAATTTAAAATACCGTCCTACAATGACTAGACCTCAAGAAAAAAAGTAGTACTTTTACTTTTTTAAGGAGGGAACGTAGTCTCATTTATCACATGCAAATCAAAAGTTAGTGCCAATTCTAACTGTTGTTAAATACACTCAACAATCAAATTATAATTTCTGCTAACATTGAACTAGTAAATGACAAAGCATGCGCACACAGGAGCAGTTCTTCAATCATTTTGTGCTGGTTTGTCTATTATTTCCCCATTAAATGATTAAAGTATTCATTTAAAGTAAACTACAGCGGGGAGGGGGTGGCAGAGTTGTAGTCCCCGTGGTATTTTGTGTGTGGGGGGTTCAGGTGCAGAGTTTTGTTGCAGCTTTGAAGTTTTGTTGGTGTCTGAAAGAGGCCCATCCCCCCACACAACGCCACAAACCCCAAACAAACACACACACACACACACAAAGGGGACTGAATCCTTTTGACCTTTCTTACAATCCACAGCTTCTTCAACCCCAGTTTTTTTCTGAAATCATTCGAAAACTTGCTCATCATTCTACCTACACTTTTATCCAAATCATCATATCTCGGTCTCAAACATACACAAAGGGGTCCGAATCATGTTAACCTTTCTTACCATCCACAGCTTCAATACCAGTTTTTTTTTAAATCAAGTGAAAACCTGATAATCAGACTACCTACACTCTCATCCAAATCATATATCAGTCCCAAACACACACACACAAAGGGGGCCGAATCCCCTTGATCTCTCTTGAGATTCACAGCTTCTTCAACACCAGTTTTAAGTTAATAATTTGAAAACTTGATTATCATTCTTCTTACACTTTTATCGAAATCATCATATCTCGGTCCCAAACACACACAAAGGGGGCTGGATCTTGATCTTTCTGAAGATTCACAGCTTCTTCAACACCAGTTTTTAGTTGAACATTTGAGAACTACCGACACTTTCGTCCAAAGCCTCATATCTGGGTCCCAGCCACACACACACACACACAAAGGGGGTAGAGGCGTCCAGAGGATGGGGGGAGTGAGGCGGCCCCAGGGGCCAGCTCGGGGTACAAGCCAGGGCGCCCTGCAGGGGCGGTGGGTGCAGGGCGTGAGGGCCGGGGCCGGGGCCGGGGCCGGCTGCTGGGGGAACTAACTCACCGCAGTCTCTCCCAGTGTCCGCCAGCAGACTCTCAGCAACAGCCGCCATTCATCGCCAGGACGGCGAGCGCCTAGCAACCGAGCGCATCGAGCGGCGACCTTTCAACCCGAGGCGGCAGCAGCCGAGCTGCCGAGCGCATCGAGCGGCTGCCGAAGCCGAGCCCCGCCCCCTTCCCCCCCATTATCTCCCCCCACAGGCCTGCCCCTCCCCCTCCCCCTCCCCCTCCCCGCGGTGTCGTCATTCAGTCCCGCCCCCTCCCCTCCCCGTCCCCGAGGTGGCGTCACTCAGCCCCTCCCCCCCTCCCCGCGGTGTCACTCAGCTCCGCCCCTCCCCCTCCCGGCGGGAACGTCACTCAGCCCCGCCCCCTCCCCTCCCCCCCGCGGGGTCGTCACTCAGCCCCTCCCCCTCCCCGCGGTGTCGTCAGTCAGCCCCCCCCCACTCCCCTCCCCGCGGGAACGTCACAGCCCCGCCCCCTCCCCGCGGGAACGTCACTCAGCCCCGCCCCTCCCCACGTTCCCTCCCCACGTTCCCTCCCCCTCCCCGAGGTGTCATCACTCAGCCCCGCCCCTCCGCGTGAACGTCACTCAGCCCCGCCCCCCCCACCTCCCCTGCCCCTCCCCGCGGGAACGTCACTCAGCCGCTCCCCCTCCACTGTCACTGAGCCCCGCCCCCCAACCTCCCCTCCCCTCCCCCCTCCCCGCGGGAACGTCAGTTAGCCCCGCCCCCTCCCCACCTCCCCTCCCCGCGGTGTCGGCACTCAGCCCCGCCCCCCCCCACAGCCCTGCCCCCCCCCCACAGCCCTGCCCCTCCCCCTCCCCGCGGGAACGTCACTCAGCCCCGCCCCGTTTCCTCCGTCCCCATCCTTCCCCCCCTCACCTCCCCCTCCCCGCGGTGTTGTCACTCAGCCCCGCCCCCTCCCCGCGGGAACGTCACTCAGCCCCGCCCCCTCCCAACCTCCCCTCCCCCTCCCCGCGGTGTTCTCACTCAGCCCCGCCCCTCCCCCTCCCCCTCCCCGAGCGAACGTCATCAGCCCCGCCCCCTCGCGGTGTCGTCACTCAGCCCCGCCCATCCGGCGACGGGGCGGCCGTGGCTCGACGTTGCCAGGTGACCTCCCTCAGCCCCGCATGACATCACGGAATCCCGCCCACAAACCCCAACCGTCACGTCACGCGCCAAGCCCCGCCTCACCCCGTGACGCAATGACCACGCCTGCCATGTACCACGTGGACCTGGACCCAGAAGGCATTGCGGACAGCAAAATGGCAGCTCCCAGTAGATGAGAATGCAGCAACTTGTTCCCATAGAGCAGAGTAATACAGCACTGGACCAGCCCCTCCGGCTCTTGCCTTTGATTTAGTAAGTTTCCTTCTTGTTCTAATGAGTCATTCTATTATTTGGATGTAATGTCAATCAGATCATTATTTCGCTGAACATCTCCGCTCAGCCCGTCTTATCGACAATAGACAATAGGTGCAGGAGTAGGCCATTCGGCCCTTCGAGCCAGCACCACCATTCAATGAGATCATGGCTGATCATCCCCAATCAGTACCCCGTTCCTGCCTTCTCCCCATATCCCCCGACATCGCTATTTTTAACCTACCTGATCTCCTAGTTGCTCAGCACTTCAACTCCCCCTCCCATTCCCAATCTGACCTTTTTGTCCTGGGCCTCCATTGTCCGAGTGAGGCCCAGCGCAAATTGGAGGAGCAGCATCTCATATTTCGCTTGGGTAGTTTACACCCCAGCAGTATGAACGTTGACTTCTTTAACTTCAGACAGTCCTTGCTTTCCCTTTCTCTCCACCCCCTTCCCAGTTCTCCGAACAGTCTTACTGTCTCCGACCATATTCTATCTCTGTTCTACCCACTCCCCTGACATCAGTCTGAAGAAGGGTCTCGACCCGAAACGTCGCCCATTCCATCTCTCCAGAGATGCTGCATGTCCTGCTGAGTTACTCCAGCATTTTGTGTCTACCATATAATAAATGCAATGCATTTGTGTAAAGGTCCTGTGTAGGAAGGAACTGCAGATGCTGGATTACACTGAAGGTAGACATAAAATGTTGGAGTAACTCAGCGGGACAGGTAGTATCCCTGGAGAAGTATTCACACACAAGGAATTTGCCTTGGTGCTCCGCCCACAAGTAACAACATGACAGTGACAGTTACGAATTACTCAGAAAACAATAAACATTAATAATAATAAAACATTAATGATAAAACTACCTGGGTCATATGACGATAAAACACAAATTAACTACCCTCTGACTAAAGAAGTTCCTCCTCATCTCCATTCTAAAAGAGCACCTTTTATATCTGAGGCCATGACCTCTGGTCCTAGACTTTCCCACCAATGGAAACATCCTTTCCACATCCACGCTATGACTTTCATTATTCTGTAAGTTTCAATAGAATCTAATAAAATCTTGACTCTGGCTCATGCTATTCCTTGTTTTCCACAGAGTTAGTGATCTGCTGGCGAGGCCATTGCTTAATGCTGGTTAGCCGAGTTTTTCAGCTCAGGCTCTTTGTTTACCGCACACGGATCGGAGCCCAAATTGCAGCAAGGCGAGCCGTTTGGTCAGAATCTTTTCTCCGTATTTCCGCACAGCAAATCTCTGCAATGGAAACGGGAAATGAATCGCTAGCAGAGCCGCAGCTGACATGTCGAAGCAACAGCAGCAGTGACCAGCTCCAAAAAGTCAATCTTTTAGAGGCTGCATCAGACCCGTTGCAAAGTCGTGAAACGTCTCTCGGTATTCTGAATGGGGAAACCGTCATAAATGAAGGGACGGCGCAAATCATTTTTCCCGATGCCAACGAAGTATTTTACAACCCTGTACAGGAGTTCAACCGTGATCTGACGTAAGTGACAGTGCTGACCTCCGATGATGTTTTGTACAAGGACTTGGGCGGCATAGTGACGCAGCAGTTAGAGCTGCTGCTTCACAGCACAAGAGACCCGGGTTTGATCCCGACCTTGGTTGGGGTGTGTGTGTGGGGGGTGTGGGGTGGGGGTGTTGGCACGTCTCCCTGTGACCATGTGGGTTTACTCCGGTTTCCTCCCACGTCCCAAAGGTGTGCATGTCTGTACATTAATGGCCCCTGTAAGTTATTTGTAATGTGTGGGGAAAGTGGAATAACCGACAACTGGTGTGAACCGATGATCAGTGGTTTGCGGGGACTCGGTGGACCTCCATGTTGTGTTTTTAACCTAAACTAAGCTAAGATTCTAATTTATACTGTCAAAAAAATCACTTGTGCTTTTACGACTAGTTACTGCAGTTATTCTTTCCCGTTCTCAGGTGTGCTGTTGTTACAGAGTTTGCTCGTCAACGGCTCCTGGCCAAGGGGATTCGAGGTGAGTGGATTTATTTCTGCTGCTATTTATATAATGGAGTTGTTACTAAAAGGGACTGTGCTAATCAGCCTTGAACTATCCTGTGTAGCGTTGGTCCCCGGAGAGCATGAGAGACAGAAGATTGTCGTAAGCCTGGCGGAAGGTGAACCAGCCGAGCAAGAAGACCCGCCGGTGATTCAGAGAACTACTAGCGCCGGGGAGAAGTGCGAGGTGAAGCTACTCTCAATAAAGACTGTTTAGTTTAGAGATTCAGCGCGGAAGCAGGCCCTTCGGCCCACCGAGTCCAGACCCTAGGGACTCGGTGTAAGGTGACACACTAGGGACAATTTACACATACACCAAGCCAATTAACCTACAAACCTGTATGTCTTTGGGGTGTGGGAGGAAACCGAAGATCTCGGAGAAAACCCACACAGTCACAGGGAGAACGTACAAACTCCGTACAGACAGCACCCGTGGTCGGGATGGAACTCGTGTCTCCGGCGCTGTAAGGCAACGACTCTACCACTGCGCCACCGTGACCGCCCCAAATAAAAGGCGGATGCAGGATCAGTTTGCCTTTTCAGGCACATGGCATGTGTATGAGAAGTGGCTGATGTGATGAGCAGCACTCTGCAACAATGCTGGATCCTGCTTTATTCGCCCTGCCTAAAGAAATCTGAGCAATGGTGCCCCTTGAAAGTGAAGCAAATCCTAGGAACTCCTGTATAACCAGTATCCCCCCCACCTAAACTACAAAAGACATGCAGGGCATCCTGCTATGTTACAAGCTCATTCCACTTGATCTTTACCAATACACAGGCCAAGATGTTAAAAGTCCAAAGTGCCGAATTTCAATTTACTCTCGATGGACACACTGATCTGTTCTGTAGTCAATGCCTACTATGTTCTGTTGTGCTGAAGCAAAGCAAGAATTTCATTGTCCTATCAGGGACACATGACAATAAACTCACTTGAACTTGATGGGAACCTTCTGCAGTCACCTATGCTCCTCCGATGTTGAGAAAGGCTAGGCAGAGACGTCATGGGGGTTATCAAGTGGGCACCTACTTTCATCGACGTTTCGCTGATTGAACCCACGACGTCACCAGTAGGCAAAACACAAAGTGCTTGAGGAACTCAGCAGGTCAGCAACATTTGTGGAGGGAGTGAACAAGCGATGTTTCAGACCAGGACTCTTCTTCCAGAGTCTGAAGAAGACCACGGACCCGTTTATCCGTTTACCTCCATAGATGCTGCCTGACCCACTGAGTTCCCCCAGAACAGTCCAAGATTCCAACATCTGTAGTTCCTTGTGTCTTCACTTGAGATTTAATTGACTTTAGGTGTCCTTGATCTATGGATAGCAATGAAATAATTTAAATTTCTCAGGAGTTTTTAGGAGGAATTGGTTGTGACATTGGCTTGATATTCCAGTTTGAAGATGGTACCTCAGATGGTTTAAGCACTCCATTGATTAGCATTCTACGTAATGAGAAAAATGGGGGTTTGATAGAAAAAAATAAGGACTCCGTGGATCAGACAACTTTAGTAGAGGGAAATGGACAGCTGATGTTTTGGGTCAAGACCCATCATTGATTACAATCGAGCCATCCACAGCGTACAAATACAGAATAAAGGGAATATCATGAATAAAGTTTAGTGCCAGATAAAGTCTAGTAAAGTCCGATCAAAAGATAGCCCGAGGGTCTCCAATGAGGTAGATAGTAGGTCAGGATCACTCTCTCGTTTTGGTAGGATGATTCAGTTGCCTGCTAACACGATAACAGTTGGCGGATGACACAAAGCTGGGGGGCAGTGTTAGCTGTGAGGAGGGTGCTTGGAGGCTGCAAGGTGACTTGGATAGGTTGGATGAGTGGGCAAATGCATGGCAGATGCAGTATAATGTGGATAAATGTGAGGTTATCCACTTTGGTGGCAAAAACAGGAGGGTAGACTATTATCTGAATGGTGACTGATTAAGAAAAGGGGAGATGCAATGAGACCTGGGTGTCATGGTACACCAATCATTGAAAGTAGGCAGTGCAGGTGCAGCAGGCCGTAAAGAAAGCGAATGGTATGTTGGCATTCATAGCAAAAGGATTTGAGTACAAGAGCAGGGAGGTTCTACTGCAGTTGTACAGGGTCTTGGTGAGGCCACACCTGGAGTATTGTGTACAGTTTTGGTCTCCTAATCTGAGGAAAGACATTCTTGCCATAGAGGGAGTACAGAGAAGGTTCACCAGACTGATTCCTGGGATGGCAGGACTTCCATATGAAGAAAGACTGGATAGACTCGGCTTGTACTCGCTGGAATTTACAAGATTGAGGCAGGGATCTTATAGAGACTTACAAAATTCTTAAGGGGTTGGACAGGCTAGATGCAGGAAGATTGTTCCCGATGTTGGGGAACTCCAGAACAAGGGGTCACAGTTTAAGGATAAGGGGGAAATCCTTTAGGACCGAGATTAGAAAATCATTTTTCACACGGAGAGTGGTGAATCTGTGGAATTCTCTGCCGCAGAAGGTAGTTGAAGCCGGTTCATTGGCTATATTTAAGAGGGAGTTAGATGTGGCCCTTGTGGCTAAAGGGATCAGGGGGTATGGAGAGAAGGCAGGTATGGGATACTGAGTTGAATGATCAGCCATGATCATATTGAATGGCGGTGCAGGCTCGAAGGGCCTACTCCTGCACCTATTTTCTATGTTTCTAACAGCTGGGATGAAACTCCCTGAATCAGTATTGTATTTATTTATGTAATTTATATATCACACTGATTATTGCTGAAGACTGATGTTGATGTTATGATTTGCTGCTCGTAATGAATCCCATTAGATTTCTCTGTCTCCATGCCTCTGTCTACTGGTCTCCTTTTTTATGTGCATTAATAATTGCAGTCTCTGATGAATTATTCTATGTCTGTGTGTGATTGTGAAGGACGGGATTCGTATATTGGAAGGACTAGCGGCATCTGGGCTCCGATCGATTCGTTTCGCCAAGGAAGTCCCCGGAATCCACAGCATTGTGGCGAATGACTTCTCCTCCAAAGCAGTGCAGCTGATGAAGAGAAACATTGAGCTCAATGGAGTGGAGCACATGGTGACGGCAAACCTGGCCGATGCAAGGTACCGTGGACATGGTTTTGTCAAGGGATAGGCCATGGCAACGTTTAGTGCAAGTAGAGATTAAAAGACTCTTGATTAGTACGGGTGTTAAAGGGCAGCACGGTGGGGCAGCGGTAGAGTTGCTGCCTTACAGCGATTGCAGCGCCAGAGACCCAGGTTCGATCCCGACTACGGGTGCTTTCTGTACGGAGTATGTACGTTCTCCCCGTGACCTGCGTGGGTTTTCTCCGGAATCTTCAGTTTCCCTCCCACACTCCAAGGTTGTAGGTTAATTGGCATACAGGGTTGTAGGTTAATTGGCGTGGTATATAAGTATAAATTGGCCATAGTGTGTGTGTAGGATAGTGTTAATGTGGTGGGATTGCTGGTCGGGACTCGGTGCGGACTCTGGCACATACACAAAGTCAAGAACGTTCAAATCGTACAAGACCACAAGTCATCGGAGCAGAATTCGGCCGTTCAGCCCAACGAGTCTACTCCACCATTCAATCACCGCGTCTATTTTTCCCTCTTAACTAGATTCTCTGGCCATCCCCCCGTAGTTTAGTTGAGAGATACAGGCCCGAGTCCACACCGACCAGCGATCCCCACACACTAACACTATCCTACACACATTAGGGGCAATTTTAACCATATAACCATATAACAATTACAGCACGGAAACAGACCTTCTCGGCCCTTCCAGTCCGTGCCGACCATTTATTTCCCCCTAGTCCCATCTATAATTTTTCCAAACCAATAACCCTACAAACCTGCACGTCTTTGGAGTGTGGGAGGAAAATGGAGCTCCCAGGGAAAACCCATGCAGGTCACGGGGGGAACGTGCAAACTCTGTACAGACAGCACCCGTAGTCAGGATGGAACCCGGGACTCTGGCGCTGTGAGGCAGCGACTCTACCGCTGCGCCACCGTGCCGTTTGTGTGGTAAGACTCTGAGATTATTAACCAAGGGGCATATTCTTTCACTCTCTCCACAGCATGCTCCTGTACGAGTCCAAAAGGAAACAGGACCGGTTTGACGTGATAGACCTGGATCCCTACGGAAGTCCATCGCAGTTCATCGATGCTGCTGTCCAGGCCGTAAGTGAAGGAGGTGAGAGATGACAGAAACTGGACTGGACAAGCTAGATGCAGGAAACATGTTCCCAATGTTGGGCGAGTCCAGAACCAGCGGCCACAGTCTTAGAATAAAGGGGAGGCCATTTAAGACTGAGGTGAGAAAAAACTTTTTCACCCAGAGAGTTGTGAATTTGTGGAATTCCCTGCCACAGAGGACAGTGGAGGCCAAATCACTGGATAGATTTAAGAGAGAGTTAGATAGAGCTCTAGGGGCTGGTGGAATCAAGGGATATGGGGAGAAGGCAGGCACGTGTTATTGATTGGGGACGATCAGCCATGATCACATTGAATGGCGGTGCTGGCTCGAAGGGCCGAATGGCCTCCTCCTGCACGTATTTTCTGTTTCTATGTCTGATCATAATCTTAAACGAGAGAGGAAAATGTAATTGCAATGTTGACCAACTTAATCACAGTCATACAGCACGCAAACAGGTTCTTCGAAACCAAACTTTCATGTTCTATAAGGGGCTTGTCCCATTTGCCGGCATTTGTCACCGATGTCCCTCCAACCTTTCCTTTCCATGCAAGGAAGAAATACAAAATGTTGGAGCAACTCAGGGGGACAGACAGCATCTCTGGAGAGAAGGAATGGGTGATGTTTCGGGTTTGAAGAGGCGTCTCAAGAAGGGTCTCGACCCGAAACGTCACCCATTCCTTCTCTCCAGAGATGCTGTCTGTCCCGCTGAGTTACTCCAGTATTTTGTGTCCATCTTTGGTGTAAATGACACATGCAATGACAATAAAGCATTCAAATTCTAATTCAAACCCGCATCTGCAGTTCCTTCCTACACATTTCCTACCTATGTACCTGTTGTAAATGTATCTGAGGTAGACGGAAATGCTTTAGAAACTCAACGGGTGAGGCAGCATCTATGGAGCGAAGGAAATAGGCAACGTTTCGGGCCAAAACCCTTCTTCAGTAAATCTATCTGCCTCTGCTGCTTCCTTTGGCAGCTTGTTCCATGTAAGCTGGAGGTTAGTAGAGGGGGGGGGGGGGGGAATGTGAATTTCATTGAAACCTACCAAATAATGAAAGGCCTGGATAGAATGGATTTGGGTGAACATGCACAGGGTGAACATGCACACTCCACACAGACGGCACCTGAGGTCAGGACTGGAGTTTAGTTTAGAGATACGGCGCGGAAACAGGCCCTTTGCACACCAATACTGCGCCGACCAGCGATCCCCACACACTAACACTATCCCACACACACTAGGGACAATTTACAATGACACCAAGCCATTGAACCTATAAACCTGTACGTCTTTGAAGTTCGGAGGCATTTAAAAAAAAGTTTTCTTTCAAGCAACATTTCTCTCCCTTGGAAGTGGAAGCCTACTTACTATCTCCCCCTTAGTCAGTGTGTTCATTCCATGCTCTGTGGATAATTGCACAGTTCAGCCAAGTTCTGTTTCTAGGTACAGAATTCTAACACTGTAACAAGTTGTCGTGCATCTTTGTCAGGGCTTCTGTGCGTCACGTGTACGGACATGGCAGTGATGGCTGGCAACAGTGGAGAGACCTGTTACAGCAAGTATGGAGCCATGTCGCTGAAGTCGAAGTTTTGTCATGAAATGGTGAGTTGCAGCAGATTCCTGGTTTTAAAGATACAGCACCAAAACAGGCACTGCGGCCCACCGAGTCCGCGCCAACCAGTGATCTCCACACATTAACACTGTCCTACACACACTAGGGACAATTTACATTTATACCAAGCCAATTAACCTACAAACCTGTACGTCTTTGGAGTGTGGGAGGAAACCGGAGATCTCAGAGAAAACCCACGCAGGTGACGGGGAGAACGTACAAACTCTGTGCAGACAGCACCCGTAGTCAGGATCGAACCTGGGTCTCTGGCACTGCGAGGGCTGTAAAGCAGCAACTCTACCGCTGTGCCACCGTGCCGCCTACCTCTGTCGGATTGTCGGAAGGATGAGCATATTGTCACGTGTACCGACGTACAGTGAAAAGCTTTTGCTGCGTGCTAACCAGTCAGCGGAAAGTCAATACATGATTACAATCGAGCCACCCACAGTGTACAGATACATGATAAAGAGAATAACATACAGTGCAATATAACGTCCCGTAAAGTCCCATCAAATATAGACCTAGTGTCTACAATGAGGTAGATAGTAGCTCAGGACTGCTCTCAAGTAGGTCAGATAGTTCATTTGCCTGATAACAGTGGGCAAGAAACTGTCCCTGAATTTGTGAATGTTTCTATCAGAGAGTAGATCACTCCAAGAGTAGCACAGATGGAATCACGGACCTCTCGATGATACATTGCATACGTTTCTGTTCACTCTGAGGATGCTGGCTTACTCAGGAAAGATGCAAAATGCTGGAGCAACTCAGCAGGACAGGCAGCACACCTGATGTTTTGTGGCCGGACCTTCAGACTGAACGAGGGTCCTGATCCGAAATGTCTCCTCTCCCCGTTCTCCATAGATGCTTCCTGACCTGCTGAATTTGCGCTAAATTACCTTCATTCTGAAGAAAATGTGAGGTTGTTTGGTGGATTTTAATTAATTAACCTTCTGTTGTTCTCCCCCTCTATTGTTGCTGTCCATCTACCCCCCCCCCCCCCCCAACCCCCCCACCCTAAACAGGCTCTTCGCATCATCCTGCACAACCTGGACCTTCGAGCAAACTGCTACCAGCGATACATTGTCCCTGTGCTCTCTGTCAGCGCTGACTTCTACATCCGAGTGTTTGTCCAGGTGTTCACGGGCCAGGCTGTGGTTAAAGCATCCGCCAGGTTAAGACTCGATCGATCTGCTCGATGTAGCTGAGTAACGTGAACCTTTCACTGCACTAATCACTTGGGCAGCACGGTGGCGCGGCGGTGGAGTTGCTGCTTCAGGGACCCGAGATCAATCCTGACCACGGGTGCTGTCTGTACGGAGTTTGTACGTTCTCCCCGTGACGGCGTGCGTTTTCTCCGGGTACTTCGGTTTCCTCCCATATTTCAAGGACGTGCAGGTTTGTAGGTTAATTAGCTTCAGTAAAAGTTGTAAATTGTCCCTAGAGTGTGTGTGTGTGTGTGTAGGATAGTGCTAGTGTACGGGGATTGCTGGTCGGCATGGACTCTGAGGGCTGAAGCACCTGTTTCCGCGTTGTTTCTCGAAACTAAACACTCGCAGCAATGATATCACCAGGCTTGATTGAGAAGGAAGACACCCAATTAACCTCTACTATAGTTGGGGAATAATATTTTTATGCCACATAGAAACATAGAAAATAGGTGCAGGAGGAGGCTATTCGGCCCTTCAAGCCAGCACCGCCATTCATTGCGATCATGGCTGATCGTCCCCAATCAATAACCCGTGCCTGCCTTCTCCCCATATCCCTTGATTCCACTAGCCCCCAGAGCTCTATCTAACTCTCTCTTAAATCCATCTAGTGATTTGGCCTCCACTGCTCTGTGGCACAAATTCACAACTCTCTGGGTGAAAATGTTTTTTCTCACCTCAGTCCTAAATGGCATCCCCTTTATTCTAAGACTGTGGCCCCTGGTTCTGGGCTCGCCCAACATTGGGAACATTTTTCCTGCTACCTTGCGGATAAATCAGTGACCGCTTCAATAACATCAAAACCAATCCTTTGCCATAAGAGGAAGGAATTATTTGTGATTAAACATTGTGTGTACATCTCAACATGGATGGTCTGTGAACTGTTTGTGTGTGTGTCTCTGTTTCAGTAAGCAAGCCTTGGTGTACAACTGTGTGGGCTGCGGTTCCTTTCACATTCAGAGGATGGGAAAGATGATTCACAATGGCAAAAAGTAGGTGGAACGATCGCATTGCTTTGCTTGTTGTTTACCAATATAGTCAATAGACAGTAGGTGCAGGAGGAGGCCATTCAGCCCTTCGAGCCAGCACTGCCATTCAATGTGATCGTGGCTGATCATCCCCAATCAGTACCCCGTTCCTGCCTTCTCCCCATATCCCCTGACTCCGCTATTTTTAAGAGCCCTATCTAGCTCTCTCATGAAAGCACCCAGAGAACCGGCCTCCACCACCCTCTGAGGCAGAGAATTCCACAGACTCACCACTCTCTGTGAGAAAAAATGTTTCCTCGTCTCCCTTCTAAATGGCTTACCCCTTATTCTTAAACTGTGGCCGCTGGTTGTGAACTCCCCCAACATCGGGAACATGTTTCCTGCCTCTAGCATGTCCAAGCCCTTAACAATCTTATATGTTTCAATGAGATCCCCTCTCATCCTTCTAAACTCCAGAGTGTACAAGCCCAGCCGCTCCATTCTCTCAGCACATGACAGTCCCGCCATCCAGTGTCTGTCAGATGCCCTGGGCATAGAGTATACGATACGATGGACCTTTAATCATACCGGGAGGGAAATTATTCCGCCAACAGTCATAACACACAACAAGGTACATGAAAACTTGAAATTAATATTAAATTAAAAGTGAGATAAACAAATGGGCTAACTGCTGGAAGTTTAAGTTTAGAGATACAGCGCGGAAGCAGGCTCATCGGCCCACCGAGTCTACGCCGACCAGCGATCCCTCAACATTAACGCTATCCTACATTAGGGACAATTTTTACATTGTTTAAATATGACAAGCTAATTGACCTAAAACCTGTACGTCTTTGGAGTGAGGGGGGAAACCGAAATTCTTGGAGAAAACCCACACAGGTCACAGGGAGAAGATACGAACTCCGTACAGAGAAGCACCTACGGCCAGGATCGAACCTGGGTCTCTAGCGCTGCAAGGCAGCAGGTCTACCGCTGCGCCACCGTGCCGCCCTTGAGGGCATATAAGACTGCAGATGCTGGAATCTTCAGCAAAACACAACCCCCTCCCCCCCCCCCCCCCCCCCTCCGAGGGGGAGGGTTTCGTAGTAGTTACCTAAAATTGGAGACTTCATGTTTATACCATGGGGTTGTGATTTGTGGGTTGTCCAGAACAGGTTAGCCAGATATTAACTCACCACATTAGAATCCTGCTGCGTTCACGTTGGCTGCTCTCTGCACTGCCATGTTGCCAGGACTCCAACAATGAATTTTAGATTTAGCAACACCGCATGTAAACAGGCCGTTCGGCCCACCAAGTCCACGCCGACCATCCATCACCTATTCCCGCCGTCACATCCACTGCCTGCACAGGAGGGACAATTTACAAAGCCCAAGCAACCCACAAACCCACACGTCTTCCGGATGTGGGAGGGAACCGGAGCACCCGGAGGAATCGCATGCAGTCACAGGGCGAAGGTGCAAACACCACACAGACAGATCCTGAGGTTGTGTGATCCAACCTGGATCTGTGGCTCTGTGAGGCAGCGGCTCTACCAGCTGCGCCAATGTGCCGCCCTTAATGCTTGGGCTCGCCGGGAATTTTGGCATGTCTTAGATCAGTGCAAGTTTGGATTGGGGTTTAATAACCAGTGATCTCTTGTATTCTTCCAGTTACAAATACACGGCAAGCACGGGCCCACCGGTGGGGGAAGAGTGCCAGCATTGTGGCCAGAGGCACCAGGTAAGAGAGGGTGGCACGGTGATACAGTGGGGTGACACAGTGGGGTGGTGCAGCTGTAGATGCAGCTCTAGCTGCCTTACAGCGCCAGAGACCCGAGTTCGATCCTGACTGCGGGTGCTGTCTGTATGGAGGTTGTACATTCTCCCCGTTACCTCATGGGTTTTATTCAGGTGCTCCAGTTTCCTCCCACACTCCAAAGACGTGCAAGTTTGTCAGTTAATTGGCTACTACTCAGCGGCTGTGGAAAGCATCTTGTGGAAACATTACAATCTGGTTTGGGAATTGCTCTGCCCAGGACAAGGAGGCTCTGCAGGGAGTAGAGCGTTCGGCCGAACGCACTATGGAAACTTCTCTCGCCCCTCTGCAGGAACTATACATCAGGAGGTGCAACTCCAGAGGCAATAAGATAATTGGAGACCCCTTCCACCCCTGCAACAGACTGTTCCAGCTGCTACGGTCGGGCAAACGCCTCCGTTGCCGTGCTGTGAGAACGGAGAGGACGAGAAGGAGTTCCTTCCCAGAGGCCATTCGGCCCGTAAACTCCTATCTCACCAGGGACTAACTTTACTGGACCACAATATTGCCCACAATATTTAATATGTAAAAGAACATGCGATTCTGTTCCATTCTGTTTGTAGTTTGGTTGGTTGTTTGTTTTTTGCACAAAGTCCGTGAGCATCGCCACTTTTCATTTCACTGCACATCCCGTATGTGTATGTGTATGTGGCGAATAAACCTGACTTGACTTGACTTCTGTAAGTTGTCCCAAGTGTGCAGGGTGTTTGTTAGTCAGAGCAGGCTCGGTGGGCCGAATGACATGCAGTTTCCATTTGTAAACTGAATGAAACTATGCGCAAATGTCCTCCCCTTTGCTGGAATGCATCTTCTAAGTTCCCGAAGCATAATGAGCACAAATTCTGGACAATGTAGCTGTCTGCAGATTTTCAGGTGTGACGTAGACAGGGCAGGAGATAGAGAGAACTGGTGTGTGTGTGTGTGGAAAATATGCAGGGAACAACTTGAGAATGGAAAGTCTGGGCAAGTGCCAGTGTTGGTGTGTACACATTGCAGTCCTGGTAGGAACATTGGCTTATTTTCAATTATTCGGTGGTAAACTGGGATAAAGCAATCTTTCTTTCATGTTTTGTGATGTGCAAACACCGGCTCTCTTTGTTTGTGGCAACTGGTATTTATTATCATGCCTTTTCATAAGTAATCGGAGGGGAATCAGGCTATTCGGCCCATCAAGTCCACTCCGCCATTCAATCTATCTCTTCCTCATTCCCCTGCCTTCTCCCCGTAAGCCTTGACACCCGTATTAATCAAGAATCTATCTGTCTTTGCTTTAAAAATGTTGGCGTCTAAAGTTTTTCAACATTTTCCGCTGAAATTTATTTTCTCTCTCCATCCCCTCCCTCTTCCCAGTTCACCCACCTGTCTTACTGTCTCCGCCTACATTCTTTTCTTGTCCCGTCCCCTCCCCTGACATCAGTCTGAAGAAGGGCCTCCACCCGAGACGTCACCCATTCCTTCTCTCCATAGATGCTGCTTCACCCGCTGAGTTACTCCAGCATTTTGTGTCGACCTTAAACTAAATCTGACTTGGATTCCTCTTCACTGGGGCCAGTCCCTTCACGGAGGTGATGAATGTGGGTAGCAGACTGTTGATCACGAGGAAGTTCACAGCTGAGCCCAACTCTGTCACCATCTACACATTGGCAATTGTTGCCAGGAGTTGGTGGACAATCATTTTATTCTTCATTCCAGCTGTGAGACGGGGCGCGGGGAAGGGGGCCCGAGGGGTTCTTGTCAAATTTGGTAAGGATTGGATTGAATGAATCTCTTGTGACCAGTGCCAGCTGGTAACTATTCCTTTATCATGCATCTTGCAGCTCGGAGGACCAATCTGGGCTGACCAGATCCACGACCAGGATTTCACCAGGAAAGTCCTGGAATCCGTGGAACAGACCCCACAGCGGTTCAAGACTTCAGACCGGATACTGGGCATGCTGAGCATGGTGACTGAGGTGAGGCATTCTCCACAGAATGATACAGCGCGGAGAACACGACCATTTGGCCCATCATCTCTCTGTAGACGGCCAAGAGGTGTAAATATTTAGGACAAACTCCCAATGCAATTTAATCAGCTTTGGAATTAAAGAGCGGCCTGGTGGCACAGCAGCAGAGCTGCCGCCTCACAGTGCCAGAGACCCAGCTTAGATTCTGACTTCAGATGCTCCCTGTGTGGAGTTTACACGTTCTTCCCGAGGTGCTCCGATTTCCTCCCATATTCCAAAGACGTGCGGGGTTGGAGGTAAATTGGCGTCTGTAAATCACCCCTACTGTGTAGGAAGTGGATGTGAAAAGTGGGATAACATCGAACTGGTGTGAACGGGTGATTGATGATCTGGTGTGGACCTGGTGGGCCGAAGGGCCTGCTTAGACGTTGTGTCAAAGTCAAGTCAATTTTATTCGTCACATACACCCGAAGATGCAGTGATGTGAATTTCACTTGGTTCTTCGTGGTTCTTGGTGTCCTGGTCCTCCAAAATATTCCAAATGGAATTTAAACTGGAGGTGGTGGAGGGAGGACTTAAGCCAGAAAGGGTTCTTGGGAAGAAAGAGCCATCTTAAATTTAGTTGCATCTGGTTGGGTAACTATAGTAGGGTGGAGATTATTCCATGCATTAATTGTGCGGGGGAAGAACTAATTGCTGGATCGAATGCCCTCGCCTGCTCCTAATTGGTTTGGGTTTGGTGTAGGTCTTGTAATCTATATCGAGCTGACCATTTAACATTTTGTAGAAACAGGTCAAACGGTGAGCTTCACGTCTGCCTTGGAGAGGGTTCCACCCCGCCCAGAGAATTCAGAAGTTTGGTGACACTCGCTTCTCCCTCATAGGTGTTAGTAACAAATTGAGCGGCCTGTCTTTGGACACGTTCGATGGATGAAATGTTTTTATCTGTGTATGGGTCCCATGCTGCAAATTAAAGTAAAATAAAGTGAGACGGTCAACTTATACAATAAAAAGTAACTGGTGGTTTATACCAGGGTAGACACAAATGCTGTAACACTGTGGGACAGGCAGCATCTCTGGAGAAAATAGATATGTTATGATTTGGGTCGGGAACCTTCTTCAGACTGTTCAGTCATTTTAAAAAGGTAGACAAAAAAGCTGGAGAAACTCAGCGGGTGAGGCAACATAGATTCTGCCTCACCCGCTGAGTTTCTCCAGCATTTTTGTCTACCTTTGATTTTTCCTTCTTAAACTCTTAGTCACTTTAAAAACATTATTGTAGAAGCAGATTTTTGAGGGGGTACTCTTTATAAGAATGAAGGTTTTTAAATGCTATTGTGACCTCTATGTGTGGACATTGAAGGAATTTACACTGTACATCGCCATTTAACGATTGTAGCATTGACTCATTCTATTTTCCTTTTGCCAGGAGTTACCGGATTGCCCTCTCTACCACACGATGGACCACCTCAGCAGTGTCATTCACTGCAGCACCCCGTCGCTCCTGCAGATGAGGTAAGATCATAGATTTTGGCTCTTCTGTGTCCATCGGAGAAAACCCGTGCTGTGTGAGCTGCGTGGAGTTGCATACTGAGGTACCGTGCTATCAGAAAGATATTGTCAAGCTTGAAAGGGTTCAGAAAAGATTTACGAGGATGTTGCCAGGACTAGAGGGTGTGAGCTACAGGGAGAGGTTTAGGCTGGGTCTCTATTCCATGGAGCGCAGGAGGATGAGGGGTGATCATATAGAAGTGTACAAAATCATGAAGTAGATCGGGTAGATGCACAGTCTTCTACCCAGAGTAGGGGAATCCAGGACCAGAGGACATAGGTTCAAGGTGAAGGGGAAAAAAGTAATAGGAATCCAAGGGGTAACTTTTTCACACAGAGGGTGGTGGGTATATGGAACAAGCTGTCAGACGAGGCTGGGACTATCTCATCGTTTAAGAAACAGTTGGACAGGTACAAGGATAGGACAGGTTTGGAGGGATATGGACCAAGTGCAGGCAAGTGGGACATTGTTGGCCGGTGTGGGCGAGTTGGGCCAAAGGGCCTGTTTCCACACTGTATCGCTCTATGACTGAGTGATTAAATGATTTTAATTTCTTTATTTCTCTGCCCCCTACTCCGTCAGGTCGGCATTGCTTCACGCTGGCTATCGCGTGTCGCTCTCCCACGCATGTAAAAACGCGGTCAAAACCGATGCACCGCATTCGGTGATGTGGGATATCATGAGGAGCTGGGTAAGTGGCAAACCTGAGTGTGGTCGGTCTTTGCTGAGACCGTCGGGCAGTTGGGTGTGAAATGCAATAGCAAAGCTCCCACTCTGGAGGTGCCAGAGCCTGACTGAGGGCTGGTGCTTGGCTTGAGCGCGTGTGGTTTAGCTGGTTAACGCTGACTCTGTTTCTGGCGCAGGCAAAGATCCACCCAGTGAAGCGAGAGAAACTGTCCGAGACCAGTCCTGCCTTCCGCATCCTCAGCAAAGAGCCGGTGTAAGTTGCCTTTCCTTACAGAACAATGTACAACACAGGAACGGCCCCATCCCCTTCATGTCTGTGCCAAAACTAATCTCATCTGCCTGCATGGAACACACGACAGTGCAGCACATGAACGGGCCCTTCGGCCCGCAATGTTTGTGTCTCATCTGCCTGTACATGATCCATATCCCTCTATTCCCTGCACTTCCTTGTGCCTCTCTGAAAGCCTCTACACGCTCCCATTGTATCTGCCTCCACCACCATCCCAGGCAATGCGTTCCAGGTTTCCGCTACTCTGTGTGTAAGAAAAAAACTTGCCCCGCACATCTCCATTAATCTTTCCCCTTCTCACCTTATGGGGGCCTGTCCCATTTACGCAATTTTTTCGGCCACTTGCCGGCACCCGTCATAGCCGCAGCAGGTCGGCGAAAATTTTCGCGGAGTGACTGACTCCTGTATGGTCGTGAGTACTTGCCCGAAGAGTCGTACATTTTTCTGGTCGCCGCTGGAATTTCAACATGTTGAACATTTTCGGCGACCTGCTGCGACTATTACGGGTGCCGGATAAAAGATCATGTGGGACACGCCCTTAAAGCTACGCCCTCTGAAATTGAACATTTCCACCCGGGGGGGGAGGGGTGTTCTGGTTGTCTACCCTATCTCTATGCCTATTATACAATACAAGTCTTCCCTGAACCCACGACGTTCCAGAGAAAACAATCCAATTCTATCCAGCCTCCCCTTGTCAAAGGGCAGATGTTCTCCTAGCGAGCCAATGGCCATCCACACTTCAGTAAAAGTTGCGATAACTATCGTACATAGGATTGTAAGGAATGATGATGAAGCACACACACACACACACACACCAAAATCCTATACGTCCAGCAACGGAACTGGAGGACAGAGATGTGTAGTGCGTCCGTCACCGTTCCCGTCGGAAACCAGCGCCGCTGCATCGCTAATGTTTTCAACAATGATGAATGAATGATGAAGATCTGCAAAAGAACTTCCAAAACCTATGTGTAGGAAGGAACTGCAGATGCTGGTTTGCACCGAAGATGGACGCAAAATGCTGGAGTAACTCAGCGGGACGGGCAGCATCTCTGGAGAGAAGGAATGGATGACATTTTGGATTCTTCACACCAAATGGATGGATTTAAGAGAGAGTTAGATAGAGCTCTAGGGGCTAGTGGAATCAAGGGATATGGGGAGAAGGCAGGCACGGGTTATTGATACGGGAAGATCAGCCATGATCACAACGAATGGCGGTGCTGGCTCGAAGGGCCGAATGGCCTCCTCCTGCACCTATTTTCTATGTTTCATACCAGTTTAGTAAAGATGAGGGAGTGGGGGCCTTAAAAAAAAAAAAAAACAGAAGTAATTGAACATACGGAGGGCATAGGATCTGAAGATGGGTCTTAACCCGAAACATCACCCATTCCTTCTCTCTTGAGATGCTGTCTGCCCCGCTGAGTTACTCCAGTATTATGTGTTTATCTTCGGTATAAACCAGCATCCGCAGTTCCTTCCTACACACCGGTTGGTGTCCAAGCCGCAGGATTTGACATATGACCAGCCATGATCACATTGAATGGCGGTGCAGGCTCAAAGGGCCAAATGGCCTACTCCTGCACCTATTGTCTATTGTCTATTGACATTCACCGTCTATGTGCCAGTCTCCAGGCTTGCTTCGACATCCGGGAGGACGCCAATCCTAAATCCAGGAAGCAAGGGCTGAAGCGGTTCCAGGAAAACCCGGAGGCCAATTGGGGGCCCAAGGCGCGGGCCAAAGCCAGGTGAGATCTTGCAGGAGTGGTGGGGGCGTGACTGGGTGGTCGAGTGGAGCAGCTCCTGGGGGTTGAGTTGGGCCAAGGTGGAGTCAAGGGAAATGGGGAGAAGGCAGGCACGGGTTATTGATAGGGGACAATCAGCTGTGATCACAATGAATGGCGGTGCTGGCTCGAAGGGCCGAATGGCCTCCTCCTGCACCTATTTTCTATGTTTCTAAGGTAATGGGATGGGAGAAGCCATCTTCCGCTGCAGGCTCAGGTGGGGATGTTAAATCTCCTCTGAGTGAGCGTTCGATTCCATCTTCACAACCCCGCAAGGAAAACCAGCCTAATCTGCAGGCACCTCTTTCCGGGGCTACGTCCGCGCCCGGGTGGTGTTAGAGAGGGACTACGCACTGTGGGGGATTACGGGTTGAATCCATTCTGGACAAGGAGTGCAAGATAGTTGTTTAAGGAGGAACTGCAGATGCTGGAAAATCGAAGGTGGACAAAATTGCTGGAGAAACTCAGCAGGTGAGGCAGCATCTATGGAGCGAAGGAAATAGGTAATGTTTCGGGTCGAAACGTTGCCTATTTCCTTCGTCCCATAGATGCTGCTGCACCCGCTGAGTTTCGGGCCGAAACCCAAAGGAAATAGGTAACGTTTCGGGTCGAAACCCTTTGGGTTTCGACTCGAAACGTTACCTATTTCCTTCGCTCCATAGATGCTGCCTCATCCGCTGAGATTCTCCAGCACTTTTGTCCACCTTCGATTTTCTAATGTAAGATAGGTGTATAATAGTTTATCCTTTGTCGTGTATTATGGTGGTGGGTTCGGTTTTGCTTTTTACTGCATTGTATATATTATTTGAATAAATATTTTTGATTAAAAAGAAAAAAAAAAAATCCTACAGGCACCTCTTACGGGATGTCGCTCTCAATGGAACGTGAATGTAGGAGTAAGTTAGAAACATAGAAAATAGGTGCAGGTATAGGCTATTCGGCCCTTACGAGCCAGCACGGCCATTCAATATGATCATGGCTGATCATCCAACTCAGTATCCCGTTGCTGCTTTCTCCCCCTATCCCTTGATTCCGTTAGCCCCAAGAGCTCTATCTTATGCCCCTGTCCCACTTAGGAAACCTGATCGGAAACCTCTGGAGACTTTGCGACCCACCCAAGGTTTCCGTGCGGTTCTCGGAGGTTTTTGTCCTCCGGCAACCACCTTCAACTAGCATCGCAACCGGCTTCGACTAGAAAATTACCGATTTTTAAAACGGAAACCACTTTCGACCATTAGGGAGACTGGCAAAAACCTCCGGGAACCGCACGGAAACCTTGGGTGGGGCGCAAAGTCTCCAGAGGTTTCCGTTCAGGTTTCCTAAGTGCGGTTCCCAGAGGTTTTTGTCAGTCTCCCTAATGGTCGAAAGTGGTTTCCGATTCTTCTATGTTCCGGCGATTATTTAAAAAAATTCAAAACCAGCTGCGACTAAAAATAGGTTTCCGTTTTAAAAATCAGTAATTTTTTTAGTCGAAGCCGGTTGCGATGCTAGTTGAAGGTGGTTGCCGGAGGTTGCAGGTAGTGGAAGGTAAGACCTCCCTGGTGGAATAAAACTGGGTGAAAAAAAGTCTTACCTTCCACTACCTTCCCCCCTCACCTTAAACCTACGTTCTGTGGTCCTGGATTCACCTACTCCAGGCAAGAGACTCTGTGCATCTACCCAATCTATTCCTCTCATGATTTTGGGATGTGGAAGGAATCCCACGCTGTCACAGAGAGAAGATGCAAACTACCCGTTAATGATGGAACCCGGGTCTCTGGTGCAATGAGGCAGCGGTTCGACCCTCAGCGCCACCGTGCCGCCCACCCGCCTCTTGCTCGACGGATGGACTGGAGCGTTCAGCAGCCCTTGTGTTTTGTGTCTCGTAGCGGAGGGATCCATCCTTGTCTGGAAGAGAAAAGGAAGCGGCTGCAGAATAAACGGAAGCAGCGCAGTGAAGATGCGGAGCATGGAAAGCAAATCGTCTGCAAAAAGCTCCGAGAGGTAAGAACACGAATCTGTGGTGAGGCTCCTGTAGAACAGTCCTGGTCCCTTCCAGTGCTCAGAGCTCCAATAGACAGGGTTACAGCGAGCATCCATGATGTGGAAGAAGGAACTGCAGATGCTGGTTAAAACCAAAGTGCTGGAGTAACTCAGCGGGATAGGCAGCATCTCTGGAGAGAGGGAATGGGTGACGTTTCTTCAGACTGAAGAAGGGTATCGACCCGAAACGTCACCCATTTCCTTCTCTCCAATGACACTGCCTGTCCCGCTGAGTTACTCCAGCATTCTGTGTCTGCCTTAGGTGAGGTCAGGTCAGATGCATGAACCATTAATCCCGACGCTCAAACTTCCCTGCATTGATCTGGTAGCCATACTCGGGCTTTAGTTTTTGTCTAGAGAGACAGCGCGGAAACAGGCCTTTCAGCCCACGCTGACCAGTGATCACCCGTTCACACTAGATCTAATGTTATCCCACTTTCTCATCCACATTAGGGGCAATTTTACAGTGGGAAGGAGACGAGGAGACATTTCTTTAGTCAGAGGGTGGTGAATCTGTGGAATTCTTTGCCACAGAAGGCTGTGGAGGCCAAGTCAGTGGATATTTTTATGGCAGAGATAGATTTTTGATTAGTACAGGGGTCAGGGTTAGGGGGAGAAGGCAGGAGAATGGGGTTAGGACGGAGAGATAGATCAGCCATGATTGAATGGCGGAGCAGACTTGATGGGCCGAATGGCCTAAAATCCCACTTTCACGACTCTGCCGAGTTTGCCCTTGAATCATACTCGCGGCATGGTCGCCACAAGGTCGTAGGAGCTCTTCCTCATGTGGTCTCCGCGTACTCGTGGCCTCCTGTATGTCGCGGTAGTTTTTCCAGCCTGATTTTTTTTTAAAGTCCACGAGCACAAAAAAAAGTCAGCATGGAAAAAAAACTACTTTTTACTCGAAAGTAGGTCGTGACGGTAGTCATAGATAGTCGTAGATCGGTAACTGCCCCGATAAAAAAAATGTAAACATGACCATTTTATCCTGTGGTCATTTTCCACTCGTAGCTAGTCGTAGTTGGTCTTAGGTCTGGAAGACTGAGGTCGTAGACATAGTCGTAGGAGGTCCTAGACTTCGGCGAGACAACACGACCGTGACATTTTTTTTCAACTCGTCTAGGGTCTTCTAAACTCGTGGATTAGGTCGCCCAAGTGGGACAGCCCCTTTACTCTGCTCCTGTGCCTTCTGGACAAGAGTGGGAGGCAATGGGTGTAACTGGTCTCCTTCCTCACACAGGGTAAATGCACATAGGGAGAGGACTGCAGCTTCTACGATTACAGGAGTGCGAGGCGGTGGGGAAGAGGCCTCTCGAGAACATGCATCCTCAGACCACCAGCTGTAAATTGAGTCCGTACCCTCTCTGTAAGTGTTGCAGAATCTGTAAATGGAATGTAAAGTTCACAACTCGACCCTGCCTGCAGTGTTTCAATTTTATTTTTAATTAAACTGCATTTTTCCAATAAATAAACCGGTAGCTGATGTGTGACACGAGATAACAGAGAGACGAGGAACTGCAGTTGCTTTGACAAGGTTTATTTGCACTTTCCATATAAAAAAAAATCATGGCACAATTTGACATTTCTTGGCAGATGCTCACAAACTTTTATGAATTGCCCGTCTTCAATCATCCAGCACTTGTGTCTCTCCCAGCATATTTCACCCCCCGCCATTTAAATACTAATAACTTGCCTCACAGTGCTTTGCCCATGTATCCTTCTCTCCAGATGCACCATCGCATCATTTACCCTGGGTATCCTCAGAAGGCACAGGAACCCTAGCTGGAGGATCAGCGGTTTACAACACTAGAATCATGGGCACTTGGTCCACCTACTGGTATTTCGACTCTCTGTCCTTCCGTTAATATCCAAGGCACATCACGTTTTCACAAAAAAATATTTCCATCAATAGGCGCCACAGGTACGTTTGTGAATCAGTGGTCGTTGAAGCAGGAATTTACAAACCCCTTGTAAGGTTTTCCACAGACTTGATCTAAATCGATAGATTCTCTTCATTTTGTGTTTTTGTTTGGGTGGGGAGGGAGAGGAGAAAGGAGAGAGCACTTATTATCAGATCAGCTCAGCCACAAGGTCTTTGGTTGTAACAAGGCCTCCAGCAAAGGATCTGTTTGAGGGATGGAAGGGAGGTCATGTTAAATTGTGATTAGGCAGTGGCATTGAAGGGATGCTCTTCACCAAAGCTCATTTTTGGAAAAGATGCATTTGCACACTTACACAATCCTTCTTGGTCAGGCCAGGCCAGAACGACCCTCAAAGTGTCTGTAACACAAATCACAATTGCTGTAACACTTTTAGTGAACAGTGGGGGGGCTGAAGGGAATGCAAGACGTAGCAGATGCTGGAGTCTAGAGCAACAGAAAATGGATGAAGGGAAGGGGGAAATAGTGAATGGCACCAAAATATTAGCTGACTGGATCTTGTTACTTCTCCCCCAGGCATTGTAATCGAAGGAAATGTGAGAGGGTGTGTGTGCGAATTACATTCGGAAGTCGGTAGCTCATTGCCTTGGGAGCAACTGACTGAAGCTAAATTCACAGATTTTTAAAAATGCAGGAGCTATCAAAAAAGGGGTAAACCTTTGTTAATAGAAAGAAGCAAAAGAAGGCTGGATGCAGCTGGAATTTAAAAAACCCTCCGTGGGTGAGTTTGTGTGCCTGTTGATTGTTTCAGCTCATTCTAGCACCTCTCTCAGTCCTGGCCAGCACAGCTCGGATGGTTAGCCGTGACGAACGCTGATACGAAATGTCCGGATTTCCATGGGACGTAGAGTCACGGAGTACACGGAGTACGGCCTGGGGCCTTCTGTCTCTGGAAAACAGCGGCACACCACAACTATTACATACACGGTACGGAACCAATCCTGTCTCTTTTGGGGGCTGCCGATCACATTTATATCCAGTCATCGTCCCACTGAACTCACTCAAACCCCTGTCCCACGGTACGAGTTCATTCCAAGAGCTCTCTCTCCTGAGTTTCCCCTGATTCGAACTAGGAGATTTACGGTAATGGCCACTTGTCAGTACTCTGGGCTCTCGTGGATATTTTTCAACATGTTGGAAAATCTTCACGAGTCTTCCCGTGCTTACCTGCCGTTAGCGAGTCTTCCCGAGTACCTGTCGTTAGCGTAACGAGCCGCTAAGAGACGTCTCTGAGCTCCGACGTACCCGCTACGTTCATTCTCCGTGCTTACCACGAGTTTGATTTTTTTTTTAAACTCGGGAGAGCTCTTGGAATGAACTCGCACAGTGGGACAGGGCTGTTATTCAACTTCACCTCCCTTCGTTAATCTTTCCTTACTGCGGTTATCCAAACTCTCCATTTCATCAAATCGCTCCTGTGCTCCCATCCATAGGTCCCAACAGGTAGCAGGTCCCACAGAAGAGCAGGTAGCAGGATTTTGTAACGGATTTTGTACATTCTCACCGTGACTTGCGTGGGTTTTCTCCGAGATCTTTGGTTTCCTCCCACACTCCAAAGACGTGCAGGTTAATTGGCTTGGTAAATGGAAAAATTGTCCCCAGTGGGTATAGGATAGTGTTAATGTGCGGGGATCGCTGGTCGGCCGACAGGGCCTGTTTCCGCGCTGTATCTCCAAACTAAACTAAACTGGTTCCATCGACGAACAGATATTTTTCTTAAACACTCACCTTGCTGGTTATTGGTTTAATGTTGTCACAAATATTGAGGTACAGTGAAAAGCTTTTGTTTCCGTGGTATCTGATTAAATCAGAAAATACTATCCATGAAAGATTCAAGCGGGAACACAAGTGTTGCCGAGGTAGTTGAGGCAGATTTAGTTTGGCTTAGAGATACGGCGCCGAAACAGGCCCTGCGGCCCATCGAGTCCGTGCCGACCAGCGGTCCCCGCACACTAACACTGTCCTACACACACTAGGGACAAGGTACTCTTCTACCAAGCCAATTAACCTACAATCCTGTACGTCTTTGGAGTGTGTGAGGAAACCGGAGAAAACTGATGCGGTCACGGGAAGAACGTACAAACTCCGTACAGACAGCACCCGTAGTCAGGATGGACCCCGGGTCTCTGGCGCTGTAAAGCAGCAACTCTACCGCTGCGCCACCGTGCCACCCGTCTCTCCACCTCTGCACCATTGAAAATTAGGGTTATAGGACCGAACTGCAGATGCTTGTATTCACTGGAGTTTAGAAGGATGAGGGGGGATCTTATAGAAACATATAAAATTATAACAGGACTAGACAAGCTAGATGCAGGAAAAATGTTTCCAATGTTGGGTGAGTCCAGAACCAGGGGCCACAGTCTTAGAATTAAAGGCAAGGTCATTTAAGGCGGAGGTGAGAGAAAACGTTTTCACCCAGAGAGTCGTGAATTTATGGAATTCCCTGCCACAGGGGGCAGTGGAGGCCAAGTCACTGGATGGATTTAAGAGAGAATTAGATAGAGCTCTAGGGGCTAGTGGAATCAAGGGATATGGGGAGAAGGCACGGGTTATTGATAAGGGACGATCAGCCATGATCACAATGAATGGCGGTGCTGGCTCGAAGGGACGAATGGCCTCCTCCTGCACCTATTTTCTATGTTTCTATGCTGGCTTAAATCAAAGATAGACACAAAATGCTGGAGTAACTCAGCAGGACAGGCAGCATCTCTGGAGAGAAGGAATGGGTGACGTTTCGGGTCGAGACCCTTCTTCAGACTCAAGACCGTGAAAATGAGGGAGGGGCACAGATCATTTCCCAGGTCTGACGAGGGGCTGTTGGCCCACATTGTTCACCGTCTCCCACCCTGGAGCTCCGAGCCCTGCTGACCTACAGGGGCAGCAGATGCAGGCAATAACTTAGGGGATGGTCGATTGAGCGCGGGTCAGAGGCTTGGAATTGGCGGACTAACCTTGTACAGAATTCCAGGTGAGTCGGGACATGTCCTTTCTCTGCTGGTTGAAACCCAGAGACATTTCTTCAACCGACTGGATCTCAAATGCAGAGAATAACCGCTGGAATGAAATAGAGAGATATATAGAATTAGATGCCAGCTCTATCAATAGACAATAGACAATTGATAAACAGGAGTAGGCCATTTGGCCCTTCGAGCCGGCACAGCCATTAAATGTGATCATGGCTGATCATCCCCAATCAGTACCCCGTTCCTGCCTTCTCCCCATATCCCCTGACTCCGCTATTTTTAAGAGCCCTATCTAGCTCCCTCTTGAAAGCATCCAGAGAACCTGCCTCCACCGCCCTCTGAGGCAGAGAATTCCACAGACTCACCACTCTCTGTGAGAAAAAGTGTTTCCTCGTCTCCGTTCTAAATGGCTTACTCCTTATTCCTAAACTGTGTGTGGCCCCTGGTTCTGGACTCCCCCAACACCGGGAACATGTTTCTTGTCTCTAGCGTGTCCAAGCCCTTAACAATCTTATATGTTTCAATGAGAATGCCCTCTCATCCTTCTAAACTCCAGAGTGTACAAGCCCAGCCGTTCCATTTTCTCAGCATATGACAGTCCCGCCATCCCGGGAATTAACCTTGTAAAACTACGCTGCACTCCCTCAATAGCAGGTAGGTGAAGGTGGTGTAAGGTGCAGGGTTTGGAGGAGGCGGGGGTGGTGAGATGGGTCTGGGCTGCCGGCTGTGCTGTAGATGTGTACCCTCCTTCCCTCACCACAGGTCCACCGGAGGCTGCTGCATGATGACCACAGAGGGCCCCTGGTTCTGGACTCCCCCAACATCGGGAAAATGTTTCCTGCCACTAGTGTGTCCAAGCCCTTAATAATCTTATCGTTAGCTGTTTCCTGCTCATCCCCTCCTTCTCCCCTTGAATTTGGATGTATATCTTCTCCAAGCAGCTGATGTAGGCCATGCCTTGAGTAGCAGCGGGTATGAAACATAATCATACAACACATGACTAGTGTGGAGGAAGGGACTGCAGATGCTGGTTTAGACTGAAGATAAGACACAAAGTGCTGGAAGGGGTGAGGGAAGATCAGAACTTGCACCGAAAAATTCTGACCTGCAATAATGAATGTACTTGCTGTACAGGATATGAGCGAGGATTCACCCCCAACCACTGATACTTTAGAATTGGTCAAAGGGCAGGTGTCAGAGCGACAGGAGGTATTAAAATTGGCGTAGGAAGGAACTGCAGATGCTGGTTTACACCGAAGGTAGACACAAAATGCTGGAGTAACTCAGTGGGACAGGTGGCATCTCTGGAGAGAAGGAATGGGTGATGTTTTGGGTTGGAACCCTTCTTCAGCCTGAGTGAAGTAAAGGTCAGAACATTTTAGGGCTGGCAACAGATATGCACAGGAAGGGCAGATAGGGTGGCTCACAGTTGGCAAGGGAAGGTACGATAACAAGAAGGGGGAGGAAACCGGAGCACCTGGAGGAAACCCACGCAGGTCACGGGGAGAACGTGCAAACTCCACACAGACAGCACCCGTAGTCGGGATCGAACCCTGGTCTCTGGCGCTGTGTGGCAGCAGCTCTACCGCTGCGCCACCATGTGGCACCCAAAGTCTCCATTGTTCTGAGATACAGGGAAATATGTTTATCAGAGGGCAGGGCTGTCGCCACAGAAGGCTGTGGAGGCCAAGTGAATGGGTATTTTTTAAGGCAGCAATATTATGAGTTACGGGGAGAAGGCAGGGGAATGGGGTTAGGAGGGGGAGATAGATCAGCCATGAGTGAATGGCAGAGTAGACTTGATGGGCCGAATGGCCTAAATCTGCTGCCATCACAGGAAAATCGGACAAAGCACGATTACAATCAAACCACACAGGATCGTAACAGGTTCGTAACAGAGTCATGGAGGATGTGGGAAAAGAACAACAGGATGTGAAGGCACAAGAGACTGCAGATGCTGGAATCTTAAGCAAAGAATAAAGTGCTGGAGGAACTTCAGCATCAGGCAGGGGAGAGAAATGGATAAATGATGCTTCGGGTCAAGAGCCTTCTTCAGATTGAAGAAGTCTGAAGAGAGGGAAGACAAAAATGCTGCAGTAACTCAGCGGGTGAGGCAGCATCTGTGGAGCGAAGGAAATAGGCAACGTGTCGGGCCGCGACTCTTCTTCAGACTGGGGTGGGGGGGGAGGGGTTGAAGACTGAAGAGAGGTTGTACACGGGGCTCTGCTACTGTGCCACAGCTCATCTTGCCCATTCACAGCTGTAACTGCACTTTGGGTCAGCCCATGTATCGCCCTGTGAGGCTCTACCTACTTTAACTGCAAGCTTTATGGACAGGTGGGATAAATGTAACACGTTCACATACAACAGAGATCTTCTGCACCCACCGCCCACCTCCCCCTCTCATTGCCAGTCCCTGGCAGTCCGCAAATACAGACGAGGAACCTACAGACAGGTTGACGGTCTGGGGTTTGGAGTAGACTTGGCTCTCTCCCACTTCAAACTGATGCTCCAGGCGTAAGACCACCGTCTCGTTGTCCCACTGAGCCAGCGAGAGGAGGTGGATGTTGTGAGGTAGCTCCTCCTTCAGGGCTGTGAACTGCAATAGCCACAGAAACAAGGTACTTGTGAAGTGAACATGAAAACAACAGCCTATCGTGTACAAAAATCATAGATCGGGTAGCTGCAAACTCCGCACAGACAGCAGCCGAGGTCAGCTGCGCCACTGTGCTGCCCCTTCGGTGAATGGTATCTCCTGGATATACTCAAGGGCTTGTCCCACTTTCCTGAGTTATTCACAAATTCTCCCGAGTTTTCAAACTCGCAGAATGTTTGCAACGAGTCCGTGGATATATTGTAGCGGCTCATAATGCCAGCCGTAGGTACTCAGGGCTGTTTTTTTAACTCATGGACATTTTTCATCATGCTGACAAAATGCCCCAACTTACCTGATGCCCCGAGTACCTACAGCTGGCATTACGAGCCGCTACAATATATCCACGGACTCCTACAGACGCGTCACGGACATTCTGCAAATGTGAAAACTAGGGAGAATTTGTGAATAACTCGGGAAAGTAGGACCGGCCCTTTAATCAGAGGGCGGAGCTGTTGCCACAGAAGGCTGTTGAGGCCAAGTCAATGGGTACTTTTAAGGCAGGGATTAGCAAAGTTACAAAATTTTGAGATTTTAAAAATCAAGTCTGCAATTTATCCCATCAGATAAAGCATAAAACAAAGTTTAATTTGACACCTAATTCACTTTCATATCTTTAGTATTAAGAAAGTTATGGCCATTTTCATACTCGGATATTAGCATCTTGTTCCCCATTGCCTTGACTCAAAAGCTGTGATCTAGAATAGTCAAAAGCCCATAACTTTCTTAAAAATCAAGAGAACTCAATGAAATTTTCAGTTATTATAGATTGAAGCATTCTGAAACAAATATGAAACAATCTTACTTGGATGACCTGAAATTAAAGCATATAATTAGTTATCTAATTGAAGCTAATTACAAAATTCAATGAGTAGATCTAAACATCTATCCATTTCTTAAGAAAAGATAAACTTTTTTTAAATTGCCCAAATAATTTAAGTGTCCAAATAACATTCACACAATAATCCACAATATACCATAATTTTTCAATCTCATTTTCATGAATTTCTAGGCCAAATGGAAGGAATTTAGTGTTTAATGCCTGTAAATTAATGGCCATTTAAATCAACTAGCGAGTGGGTTTTAGTGGAATGTGGTGGATTGGAACGTTGCGGTTTGTGGTGAAGTCGGGAGGAAAAATACTGTTGGTTCATACATTTTTTTGGACCTCATTTCGCAACATGAAAATGTGATTAAAGCCTCCCTAAAAACCAACTTTTAATATAAAAATAAACTGTGTACCTTTTTTTCTCCCCTACGCAAAATCCTTCCCGTTGTCGGCGCTCACGGCTTTTGAAGGTGATTTTTAAATTACTCTAGTTAATAAATAATCTAGCGTAATTTAAAAATACCTTCATGAATGAAATGTCGGAGCGATTTTTCTTCCGCAACGAAATCGCCCGACATGGATCGATTTTCCCAGTCTGCAGAAAAACGGCACTTTAAGCCCGCCCCCCTCTGAAAGGCACCAAAGTCACGCACACGGGGAGCGGCAGAACTGCAGCGCCGCTAAAGGTAAGTTTTGTAACATACCTACGGGGATAGATTCTTGATTAGTATGGGTGTCGGGGAGAAGGTAGGTGAATGGGGTTAAGAGGGGGAGATAAATCACCATGGCAGAGTAGAGTTGATGGGCCGAATGGCCTAAATATGCTGCTATCACATGAACTTGCTGCCCCCGTGGTCCAAACCTCCATCCCCACTGTAATGCTGAGGCTCTATAAGGTGCTGGTCAGGCCGCATTTGGAGGACTGTGAACACATTTGGGCCCCATATCTGTGGAAGGATGTGCCGGCTCTGGAGAGGGTCCAGAGGAGGTTGACAAGAATGATTCCAGGAATGAGCGGGTTAGCATATGATGAGCATTTGATGGCACTGGGCCTGTACTCGCTGGAGTTTAGAAGGCTGAGGGGGCACCTCATTGAAACTTACAGAATAATGAAAGGCTTGGATAGAGTGAATGTGGAGAGGATGTTTCCACTAGTGGGAGAGTCTAGGACCAGAGGGCACAGCCTCAGAATTAAAGGGAGGTGAGGAGGAACCTCTTTAGTCAGAGGGTAGTTAATCTGTGGAACTCATTGCCACTGAGGGCTGTGATGGCCAAGTGGTCCATTTTTAAGGCAAATTCTTGATTTGGAACGGGTGTCAAGGGTTATGGGGAGAAGGCAGGAAAATGGGATTAGGAGGCAGAGATCTTCTGAACTCTGGGTGGACACAAAATGCTGGAGTAACTCAGCGGGACAGGCAGCATCTCTAGAGAGAAGGAATGCTTGATGTTTCGGGTCGAGATCTTTCTTCTGAACTCCAGCGAGGAGAGGCCCAGTGCTGTCAAACGCTCATCATATGCTAACCAACTCATTCCTAGATGCTGCCTCACCCGCAGTTTTGGCTAAACTCATTCCTGGGGTCATTTTTCTAAACCTCCTCTGGATTCTCCAGAGGCAGCACATCCTTCCTCAGATACGGAGTCATGATAGAATGGCGGAGTGGACTTGATGGTCCGAATGGCCTAAATCTGCTCCTTATGAGCTAGCTGCTCTACCCAGCTGTTCCAAGCTTGCACCCCCACAGTGAGCTGGGTTACCTCAGTGATGCGGGGCTGGGAGTGGTAGTAGGGTGCCTCGGGTCCCACGCCCACGATAGCGAGCGTGGCCATGATCTCGGCCTCGGCCTGCATCCGGTGGAGCTCCGCAGAGTCATCGACCGTGTCGAGAAAGACCAGGTGCTTCCCCCGCACGACCAGACCCGTGCCGTCGTAGCCGGGCTCGGACAGCGGCTCGTCCAGCCCTCGGTGGTCATCGTGCAGCAGCCTCCGGTGGACCTGTGGGGGACGGGGGGGGTTCACATCTACAGTACAGCCGGCAGCCCAGACCCATCCCCCCACCACCTCCTCCCAACCCCGCACCTTACACCACCTTCACCCACCTGCTATTGAGAGAGTGTGTGGCAACCGTACGCTGGGCCCCCTTTGTTCTCGGTGGCCTGGAGTATTGTCCCCTAATTTGAGGAAGGACATTCTTGCTATTGAGGGAGTGCAGCGTAGGTTTACAAGGTTAATTTGCCATGATCATATTGAATGGCGGTGCAGGCTCGAAGGGCCGAATGGCCTACTCCTGCACCTAATTTCTATGTTAATTCCCGGGATGGCGGGGCTGTCATATGCTGCGAGAATGGGGCGGCTGGGCTTGTACACTCTAGAGTTTAGAAGGATGAGAGGGGATCTCATTGAAACATATAAGATTGTTAAGGGCTTGGACACGCGAGAGGCAGGAAACATGTTCCCGGTGTTGGGGGAGTCCAGAACCAGGGGCCACACACAGTTTAAGAATAAGGGGTAAGCCATTTAGAACGGAGACGAGGAAACACTTTTTCTCACAGAGAGTGGCGAGTCTGTGGAATTCTCTGCCTCAGAGGGCGGTGGAGGCCGGTTCTCTGGGTGCTTTCAAGAGAGAGCTAGATAGGGCTCTTAAAAATAGCGGTCAGGGGATATGGGGAGAAGGCAGGAACGGGGTACTGATAGGGGATGATCAGCCATGATCACATTGAATGGCGGTGCTGGCTCGAAGGGCCAAATGGCCTCTACTCCTGCACCTATTGTCTATTGTCTTCCACACAGTCAACCCTCTCTTTGTAACCAATGTGCTTGTCCGTTAACAAGCTCATCGGGAAGGCTGGCTCCGTCCTGGGGGAGGAGTTGGATTCATGGGAGATGGTCTTGGAGGGGAGGATGCTCCTCAAATTCTGGAGCATCCTGGACAATACAGCTCACCCCCTCCGTGACACACTGGTCAACCTGAGGAGCACCTTCAGCAACAGGTAGACAAAAGTGCTGGAGAAACTCAGCGGCTGCAGCAGCATCTATGGAGCGGAGGAAATAGGCAACGTTTTGGGCCGAAACCACAAAGGAAATAGGTAACGTTTCGGGTCGAAACCCGAAGGGTTTCGGCCCGAAACGTTGCCTATTTCCTTCGCTCCATAGATGCTGCTGCACCCGCTGAGTTTCTCCAGCACTTTTGTCTACCTTCGATTTTCCAGCATCTGCAGTTCCTTCTTAAACACCCTCAGCAACAGACTGGTTCCACCAGAATGCCGCAGGAGATCCTTCTTCCCTGTGGCTATCAAACTGTCCAGTTCCCTCCCCCTTCTGTCATGGGGTCGACTGACCCTCTCAAGTCCCTCCTCTGACAGCTCGTTCTATAATCCCCATCACCCACAGACACAACATGGAACAGCACAGAAGCATCTCAGAATAAGAAGCATTAAATTTACAAGAGTGGGAAAAATAATTTAAATCAGTCATTTCAATATCACCGCCTTCAAAATCTAATCATTGCTTCCATCGGTCCCACTGCGGCTGCAGGGTTCATCAACTACAAGATAACATAGTGTGTTGGAAAGAACTGCAGATGCTGGTTTAAATCGATGGTGGACACAAGATGCTGGAGTATAGGCCCTGTCCCACTTTTCCCGAGTTACCCACGAATTCTCCCGAGCTTCCCCCTTGATTCAAACTCGGAGAATGTCCGTAGCGAGGCCGTAGATGTTTCGTAGCGGCTCGTAATGCCAGGCGTAGGAACTCGGTGCATCGGGTAAGTCGGGACGTTTTTTCAACATGTTGAAAAATGTCCACAAGTTAAAAAAAATAGCCCCGAGTACCTGCGGCTGGCATCTCCAAGTTTGAATCAAGGAGAATTCGTGAGTAACTCGGGAAAGTGGGAGAGGCCCTTAACTCAGCGGGACAGGCAGCATCTGCGTACAGTTTCTTTGTGTACAGTTTGCGTGTCTTTGCGTACAGTTCTGGTCTCCAAATCTGAGGAAGGACATTATTGCCATTATTGGGAGTGCAGAGAAGGTTCACCAGATTGATTCCCGGGATGTCAGGACTGTCTTATGAAGAAAGACTGGATAGACTCGGTTTATACTCTCTAGAATTTAGGAGATTGAGAGGGGATCTTATAGAAACTTACAAAATTCTTAAGGGGTTGGACAGGCTAGATGCAGGAAGATTGTTCCCGATGTTGGGGAGGTCCAGGACAAAGAGTCACAGCTTAAGGATAAGGGGGAAGTCCTTTAGGACCGAGATGAGAAGGACTTTTTTTCACACAGAGAGTGGTGGGTCTCTGGAACTCTCTGCCACAGAGGGTAGTTGAGGCCAGTTCATTGGCTATATTTAAGAGGGAGTTAGATGTGGCCCTTGTGGCTAAAGGGATCAGGGGGTATGGAGAGAAGGCAGGTACAGGATACTGAGTTGGATGATCAGCCATGATCATATTGAATGGCGGTGCAGGCTCGAAGGGCCGAATGGCCTACTCCTGCACCTAATTTCTACGTTTCTATCTCTGGAGAGAAGGAATGGGTGATGTTTCAGACGTCATCCACTCCTTACTCCAGAGATGCTGCCTGTCCCGCTGGGTTCCTCCAGCATTGTGTGTCTACCATAAGATAGCGTAGGTTTAGGAGAGGTGGACACTAAATGCTGGAGTAACTCAGCGGGACAGGTAGAATCTCTGGAGAGAAGGAACGGGTGACGTTTCGGGTGGAGACCCTTCTTCAGTCCCCGCCTCGCCCTGCCTGGGATGTGAACACGAGGTTGTTTACCATGAGTTCCAAGGAACCGTCCGTAACGCTGCTCCCTCCCTGCGACCGGTCGGTCAGCACAGTCAGCTGATTCCTTTCATCCTGAAACAGAAACAGTGGCGTAAGGCTAAACCCCTGTGTGCCAATGGCTGAATCCCATCTCCCTCCCCCCACCCTTCTGGTCACAGACGGTGCTCAGTCATTCATGGAGTTGTACGGCACAAAAACAGGCCCTTCGGCCCAACACGTCCCTGCTAGCCTTCTGACACCTATTTACATTCATGCCAGATTCGCAACAACTTTCTCCCTCCGTCTGCTTGGGGCAATTTACAATGGGCAATTAATCTACGTGGTGGCACGTTTAGTTTAGAGACACAGCGCGGAAACAGGCTCTTCAGCACATCGGGTTCGCTCCAACCACGATCCCCGCACACTAACACTTACCTACACACACTGGGGACAATTTTATACCACGCCAATTAACCTACGAACTTGTATGTCTTTGGTGTGAGGGAGGAAACCGGAGCACCCGGAGAAAACCCACACAAGTCATGGGGAGAACGTACAAATCCCGTACTGACAGCGCCCGTAGTCGGGATTGAACCCGGGTCTGGCTGAGGAAGGACATTCTTGCCATAGAGGGAGTACAGAGAAGGTTCACCAGACTGATTCCTGGGATGGCAGGACTTCCATATGAAGAAAGACTGGATAGACTCGGCTTGTACTCGCTGGAATTTAGAAGATTGAGGGGGGATCTTATAGAGACTTACAAAATTCTTAAGGGGTTGGACAGGCTAGATGCAGGAAGATTGTTCCCGATGTTGGGGAAGTCCAGGACAAGGGGTCACAGTTTAAGGATAAGGGGGAAATCTTTTAGGACCGAGATGAGAAAATCATTTTTCACACAGAGAGTGGTGAATCTGTGGAATTCTCTGCCACAGAAGGCAGTTGAGGCCAGTTTGTTGGCTATATTTAAGAGGGAGTTAGATGTGGCCCTTGTGGCTAAAGGGATCAGGGGGTATGGAGAGAAGGCAGGTACAGGATACTGAGTTGGATGATCAGCCATAATCATATTAAATGGCGGTGCAGGCTCGAAGGGCCGAATGGCCTACTCCTGCACCTATTTTCTATGTTTGTATGTCTCTGGCGCTGTGAGGCAGCAACTCTACCGCTGCGCCACCACTGATTGCGTCCACATCGCAGGAATAACTTTGAGGTCATCTTGGTGAACGCTACAGGTTGCGGGGTAAGGAGTCGGCACCTTTACCACAGCGGCACCATCCACCTCCTCCTCCTTCCTGTGGGGCAATGGATGGTTCCCCAGTCAATGAAGGGGTTTGGTCCTCACTTGGTGCAAGACCTGCGCCCCAGGAGGAGAATATGGCGCCGTTTTAACTGCGTCCGGATTTACCTTCACGTAGATACGGCTATTCACAGGGTAGTAGTTGCCAGCCACGGGCTCCGTTTGGTTCAATTGCCACGTCGGTCGATAATTTCTCCTTGGAGGCAAAAGAACAATCAGAGACAGACACAAAATGCTGGAGTAACTCAGCGGGACAGGCAGCATCTCTGGAGCGAAGGAATGGGTGACGTTTCGGGTCGACCATCTTTGGACTTTATCTTGCACCAAACTTTATTCATGTTATTCAAAATATACTATAATCGAGAAATAAATATATCCAATATAAGACCCTTACAAATCTCCATCCGACATTCTATACATATATGAATAAGTTTATTGGCCAAGTATGCACATACAAGGAATTTGCCTTGGTGCTCCACCCGCAAATGACAACTTGACATACAGTGACAGTTAGGAATGACACATAAAACATTTAACATTAGTAATAAAACATTATTGATTGAACGTGAATTAAATTAAATACTTGCACTAAACGTTATTCCCTTTATCATGTATCTTTTTATACGGTTTCCTGACCCGCTGAGTTGCTCCAGCACTTTGTGTCTATCTTTGGTGTAAACCAGCATCGACTCAGTGCCAAGATGCTGTCTGAAGAAGGGTCCCGACAAGGAACGTTACTTACCCATTCCCTCCGCACATGCTGCCTCACCCACCAGGTTCTTCCAGCGCTTGGTGACTTGCCCGAGATAATAGGTAGACAAAAATGCAAGAGGAACTCAGCTGGTGAGGCAGCATCTATGGAGCGAAGGAACAAGAGAACACTGATGCAATTATCAAGAAAGCACATCAGCGCCTCTACTTCCCGAGTAGATTACGGAGAGTCGGTCTGTCAAGGAGGACTCTCTCTAACTTCTACAGGTGTACAGTAGAGAGCTTGCTGACCGGTTGCATCGTGGCTTGGTTCGGCAACTTGAGCGCCCTGGAGCGGAAAAGACTACAAAAAGTAGTAAACACTGCCCAGTCCATCATCAGCTCTGACCTTCCTTCCATCGAGGGGGTCTATCGCAGTCGCTGCCTCAAAAAGGCTGGCAGTATCACCAAGGACCCACACCATCCTGGCCACACACTCATCTCCCCGCTACCTTCAGGTAGAAGGTACAGGAGCCTGAAGACTGCAACGTCCAGGTTCAGGAATAGCTACTTCCCCACAGCCATCAGGCTATTAAACTTGGCTCGGACAAAACTCTGAACATTAATAACCCATTATCAGTTTATTTATTCATGTGTGTATATATTTATATAATGGTATATGGACACACTGATCTGTTTTGTAGTCAATGCCTACTATGTTCTGTTGTGCTGAAGCAAAGCAAGAATTTCATTGTCCTGTGAGGGACACATGACAATAAACTCACTTGAATCTTAAATAGGTGACCTTTCGGGTCGAGACCCTTCTTAAGACGAAATAAATCAGACAAAATGCCAGAGATAATACTTCTATTTACAAAGAGGATTCTCGGGCACCGTTCTTACCTCCGTTTCAAGATTTCTCTCCCGTTGGAGTCGGTGTAGAAGATTCCCGCTGTGTTCAAGGGCGTGTCGAAGCGGCTGATGATTTCTTTGCCGATTAAGTCACTAAAGGTTCGGAGAAAGATGTGTTTAATTTCCTGCTTTTCCATCTGATTCCACCAGAGGGTGCAAGAAGAGATGCCTCTTTGATTACTGGTTAGTTTAAACCAATTTTTTAGTTTATTATAGAGATACGGCCCAAATCCACGCCGGCCACTAACACCATCCCACACACACACTGGGGACATTTTACATTTACACCAAACCGATTAACCTACAAACCTGCACGTCTTTGGAGTGTGGGAGGAAACCGGAGATCTCGCAGTAAACCTCACTGGGATAAGGTACAAACTCCGAGATGGACAAGATGGGAACAGCTCCATCCAAGACCGCACGGAACTGCCGAGGAACAACTAGTAACAGCGGCCCCCTTTTTAAAAATTTCAAAATATACTTTATTCGAGAAATAAATATATCCAACACATGAACCTTACAAAACTCCATCCGACGTTCTCTAAGGCTTTCCATACATGAATGAATGAATAGGTTTATTGGCCAAGTATTCACATACAAGGAATTTGCCTTGGTGCTCCGCCCGCAAGTGACAATGACATACAGTGACAGTTAGTAATAACACATTTAACATTAATAATAAAACATTATTCATTAAACATGAATTAAATAAAATACCAGATCAAAGGGAGACTACAGATTTTTGGCTGTTGAGTAGAGCAACTACTCGTGGGAAGAAGCTGTTTTTGTGTCTGGCGGTGGCAGCTTTGACAGTCCGGAGTCGCCTTCCAGAGGGAAGTGATTCAAAGAGTTTGTGGCCAGGGTGAGAGGGGTCACAGATGATCTTGCCCGCTCGCTTCCTGGCCCTTGCATCAATGGAGGGAAGGTTGCAGCCTTCAATACTGCTTACAGAAATGACACACATTTATCCCCCACCCTTGCCACTCACGTGGCCCACTGGCGTAGAATCCCTTCCCTTATTTTGAGGGGCGTCTCCACCACAGTCCCCTGCCCCCCCTCCACATTACCAGCAGGGGAAGGACCCTATACTTACTTCACAGGAATTGGCCCCACAGTCCATTCCAGTTCCACAAACTTCTGCTTCTTGTACAGCCGCACCACCTGGGAGCACCAGGGCGTGAAGTTCTGATAAACTTCCTGAAACAACTCTGTCTGTGACATGGATGGGTGAAAACAAATGCATTCAATCTCCAGCAAAAGGCTTATTTAAATGCTTAAAATGATCATTGAGGAACACATTCAATCTCACACACATCCCCGCCCCCACCGCCACCGCCCCTGCCATTCCAGTTCCGCACCAGACTGGATCTTGTTTAGTTTAGAGATACAGCGCGGAAACAGGCCCTTCGGCCCACCGAGTCCGCGCCGGCCAGCGATCCCCGCACACTAACACTATCCTACACACACTAGGGACAATTTACAACTATACAAAGCCAATTAACCTACAAACCTGCACGCCTTCGGAGTGTGGGAGGAAACCAGAGATCCCAGAGAAAACCCACGCAGCTCACGGGGAGAACGTGCGAACTCCATATAGACAGCACCAGCAGTCAGGATTGAACCCGGATCACTGGCGCTGTGAGGCAGCAACTCTACTGCTGCACCACCGTGCCGCCCCGAAACATCTTTAGCAAAGTTCCCGTCTTTGGCAAACCTGCCTGGCCACGTGTTCCCAGGCCCATTATCTGTCATTAATCCTTAAAAACATCATAAGACATTCGGCGGCACAGCGGTAGAGTTGCTGCCTCACAGCGCCGGAGACCCGGGTTCGATCCCGACTACGGTTGCTGTCTGTACGGGGTTTGTACGTCCTCTCCGTGACCTGCGTGAGTGTTCCGGTTTCCTCCCAGACCCCAAAGACATATGGGTTTGTAGGTTAATTGGCTTGGTGTAAGTGTAAATTGTCCCTAGTGTGTGTAGGATGGTGTTAGTGTGCGGGGATCGCTGGCCGGCGTGGATTGGGTGGGCCGAAGGGCCTGTTTCCGTGCTGTATCTCTAAACTAACCCAATCTTGGTCAAAACTTTGCATGGGGCAATCTTGCAGCCAGCAAGCTGCTTCCCCAAGCACAACAATGCTCAGACCTCACCTCGACTTTGTAGACGGTCGCCTCTTTAGCTAATGCAGCGGGCATATCGTTATTTGGTCGGAAGATGTACGCACCGGAGGCCTGGCTACTGAGCCTGTCACCTGCGTTGGCACTGTACCTGCGCAAACACAATCAACAAGGAGGATCACCTGTAACTCCCGTCAGAACCAGATGCAGCGGGGAAACAGGCCCGTCAGCCCACGCCGACCATCGATCACCCGTACAATAGTCCTGTGTTACGGGTATTTTCAAAGCAAAAAAAAAACGGAATCAAGGGATACGGGGAGAAAGCAGGAACGGGGTACTAATTTTGGATGATCATCCATGATCATATTGGGTACTGGCTCGAAGGGCCGAATGGCCTATTCCTGCACCAATTTTCAATGCTTCTATGCATCTATGTTTAGTTTTTTCTCCGCTGCTCTGGTTTCATCCCACACTCAAAGACATAGAAATAGAAAATAGGTGCAGGAGTAGGCCATTCGGCCCTTCGAGCCTGCACCGCCATTCAATATGATCATGGCTGATCATCCAACTCAGTATCCCGTACCTGCCTTCTCTCCATACCCCCTGATCCCTTTACCCACAAGGGCCACATCTAACTCCCTTAAATATAGCCAATGAACTGGCCTCAACTACCTTCTGTGGCAGAGAATTCCACAGATTCACCACTCTCTGTTTGAATTTTTTTTTCCTCATCTCGGTCCTTAAAGACTTCCCACTTATCCTTAAATTATGACTCACCACTCTCTGTGTGAAAAATGTTTTTCTCAGGATTCTCAAGAGGTGCAGGTTTGGAGGTTAATTGGCTTTGGTTAAAGAAATATTGTAAAATTGTCCCTAGTGTGTGGGCAGACAGTGGATGGTGATAGGGTACGGGGTGATCGCTGGTCGGCACAGACTCGGTGGGCCGAAGGGCCTGTTTCCGTGCTGCATCGCTAAAGTTGAAGATTTATCCCCTCACCCGCTATTTTCGGCAGTAGGTTCCCGACTCCCACCGCCCCTCAGTGTGAAGTCGTTTTCCTCAACCTCCCTCTTGTCCTTTTTCCAATTACCAGGAGCGCGGTCTACTTATCCCGGGATTCCAATGGGATGGGGAACCAATGCGTTTCTGTGGCATCTTCTCTGGACCTCGCGTGGGAATCTCAGGAGTGGTTCAATCAAAACATCCCCACCCCCACACCCTCAACTTTGACGTTTTGTTTCTTTTAGTTTTGTTCAGTTTTTGGAGATACAGTGCGGAAACAGGCCCTTCGCCCCACCAAGTCCGTGCCGACCAGCGATCCCCGCACATTAACGCCATCCTACACACACACTAGGGACAATTTTTACATTTGTACCAAGCCAATTAACCTACAAACCTGTACGTCTTTGGAGTGTGGGAGGAAACCGAAGATCTCAGAGAAAACCCACGGTACAGACTCCGTACAGACAGCACCCGTAGTCGGGATCGAACCCGGGTCTCTGGCACTGTATAGCAGCAACTCTACCCCATGACTGCCCTAAATCATCGTGACTTTACGATGAAGCCGCTTCATATGAATCTGTTGTGAATTGGAAACGGACACAAAATGCTGGAGTAACTCAGCGGGACAGGCAGCATCTCTGGAGAGAAGGACTGGGTGACCCTTCTTCGGACTGAGAGGAATTGGTACAGGTGGAGAGGGTTACTCACCAGTAGAAACTTTGTGCAATGGGCAGAGAAAGATTCTTGTGCCGGTTCTCGATTGCACTAATCAGGCCGGTGATCTTGTCAAATAAAACTCGCACGTACTTGTACCGGGGAGAGGAGGGGGAAGAAAAGCAACATCAGCAACCTTCACTGCAATGTTCAGAAGATCCTAAGTGATAGGAGTAGAATTAGGCCATTCGGCCCATCGAGTCCACTCTGTCATTCAAGTATGACGGATCTCTCCCTCCTAACCCCATTCTCCTGCCTTCTCCCCATAACCCCCGACACCCGTACTAATCACAAATCTATCTACCTCTGCCTTAAAGATAGTCACTGACTTGGCCTCCACAGCCTTCTGTGTCAAAGAATTCCACAGATTCACCACCCTCTGACTAAAGAAATTCTTCCTCATCTCCTTCCCAAAGGAACGTCCTTGATTAGTGCGGGTGTCAGGGGTTGTGGGGAGAAGACAGGAGGATGGGGTCAGGAGGGAGAGATACATCAGCCAGGATTGAATGGCGGAGTAGACTTGATGGGCCGAATGGCCTAATTCTGCTCCTGCAACATGTGGAGCCTTGTTCTAGCACCAGCATGCTTGAATGATCTAACGGAGCGTGTGTGATCGAATGGAGCACGCGTGTGTAATCTAACAGAGCACGCGTGTGTAATCTAACAGAGCACACGTGTGTAATCTAACAGAGCACGCGTGTGTAATCTAAAAGAGCACGCGTGTGTAATCTAACAGAGCACGCTTGTGTGATCTAACAGAGCACGCGTGTGTGATCTAACAGAGCACGCGAGTGTAATCTAACAGAGCACGCGAGTGTACTCTAACAGCACAGGGATGTGTGATCTAACGGTGCACGCGTGTGATCTAACGGTGCACGCGTGTGATCTAACAGAGCACGCGTGTGATCTAACAGAGCACGCGTGTGATCTAACAGAGCACGCGTGTGATCTAACAGAGCACGCGTGTGATCTAACAGAGCACGCGTGTGATCTAACAGAGCACGCGTGTGATCTAACAGAGCACGCGTGTGATCTAACAGAGCACGCGTGTGATCTAACAGAGCACGCGTGTGATCTAATGGTGCACGCGTGTGTGATCTAACCGAGCACGCGTGTGTGATCTAACAGAGCATGCGTGTGTAATCTAACAGAGCATGCGTGTGTAATCTAACAGAGCACGCGTGTGTGATCTAACAGAGCATGCGTGTGTGATCTAACGGTACACGTGTGTGCTGCAGTGCGGTGGACGTCACTCACGTCGTTTTCGATGACCATGACTTCGCCGTCCCCGTCCTGATATCCGGCCGACGGCCAGACCACGCGGTGGATGACCGAGTCCGCTGGTTTACGCGACACCCGGTAGGTGCTGAAACCCAGCGGCGGCACCCACGCCTCAAACACCAGCTCGTTCACCGCAAAACCGCGGTCCTGGCGCACCGCCACTGTGAAGTTAGACACCGGCACTAACTGGGGGGGGAGGGGGGAGAGGTGGGGGGGGAGACGGGGGGAGAGGGAAATAAGTTAAAACACCACCATATATTGTAGACATTACAACTCTCTGATGCAATGACAGTAAGTAAATGAGGAGGGTACCACAACGAGCATGCAGTGTGGCACGGTGGCGCAGCGGTAGAGTTGCTGCCTCACAGCGCCAGAGACCCGGGTTCCATCCCGACTACGGGTGCTGTCTGTACAGAGTTTGTACGTTCTCCCTGTGACCGCGTGGGATTTCTCCGGGTGCTCCGGTTTCCTCCCACTCTCCAAAGACGTACAGGTTTGTAGGTTAATTGGCATCTGTAAATTGCCACTGGTGTGTAGGATAGAACTAGTGTGAACGGGAGATCGCTGGTCGGCACGGACTCGGTGGCCGAGGGGCATACAGCTTCCATGCTGTATCTTTATCTGTATCGAAACAGCAGGTTTGATACACTACAGGCAAACAATGCACATCAATTATGTAGGAAGGAACTGCAGATGCTGGTTTATACCGAAGATATGCGTAAAAGCGCTGGAGTAACTCAGCGGGACAGGCAGCATCTCTGGAGAGAAGGAATGGGTGATGCTTCGGGTCGAGACCCTTTAGACTGAGAGTCAGGGAGGGCGAATGGGATGATGCAGAACAGCGCAGAGCCCGCATCGATGACGCCGGATCGGTGGAGCCCACAATGGTCCATTGTTGGCTGGGGAACGAGGGGATACAAACAATGGAATTAGCAAGATGATTAGGGTGGGGGAGGGATGGAGAGAGAACACACCATAAGGTCAAACGTTATAGGAGCAGAATTAGGCCATTCGGCCCATCAATTCTACTCCGCCATTCATCAGACGTTACATGATTTATGTTTTCAAGCAGTTAGGGCTGGGGTCAAGGAAAGAGTGGTCACATCGTGGCGCTGGTTCCACCAATCTTTCCACCACCACGCACAAGAAGCAACAAGACAGACACATGATTTTTTCCTTCGCTCCATAGATGCTGCCGCACCCGCTGAGTTTCTCCAGCACTTTTGTCTACCTTCGATTTTCCAGCATCTGCAGTTCCTTCTTTAATTCAGACACCGTTGTATGCAGATGCCGAGAAGTGTGATCAGCTCTGGCTGGACAACTTCTAATCTTGTGTGTGGACTCGATAAGAAGAAGAAGCAGCAGCTCTTAGGGCTATCGGAATCAAGGGATATGGAGAGAAAGCAGGAACTGGACGCTGATCCTGGGTGATCAGTCATGATCATATTCAATGGCGGTGCTGGCTCGAAGGGCCGAATGGCCTAATCTTGCACCATGTTGCTATGTTTAAGACGGAACCGCAGATGCTGCAAAATCGAACGTAGAGGAGTGCCTCGCCTACCTGAGCAAGGTAAGCTGACACAAAAGTAGATGCCAGCAACTGCAGATGCTGCAATACTTTGGATATTTTAGAGCAAGGGTTTCCAACCTGGGGTCAACTTCCCAGGGGGGAAGTGTGTTGATTCTGGATTTGTAGATATTTTTTCTCATTGACTGACTGCGTTTGGTTCCGGTTTACCGGTATCTGTTCAGCATTAGTTGTTCATAAATAAGTGAAATAATATTGTAATGTGCTATTAAAGTTACCAGGGGTAAACGGGACGAACAAGGTTGGGAACCCCTGCAATAGAGACACAGCATGGAAATCTGAAGAAAAGTTGTCGACGTTTTCATGATGTTTTCCACTCCAGATCAAAAATATCTGATTCTAACCGTCAAATCCAGTGAACTAAATTAGAGGTTTAAGAAGGGACTGCAGATGCTGGAAAATTGAAGGTAGACAAAAATGCTGGAGAAACTCAGCGGGTGCAGCAGCATCTATGGAGCGAAGGAGATAGGCAACGTTTCGGGCCGAAACCCTTCTTCTGACCAGTCTTCATGTTTCTATGTTTACCGCATGTTCAACAGTTTCATACAAGTCACTGTAGGATGGTGATACCTGGTTTAGGACCGAGCTGCCTTCAGGGTCGGTGACGATGTAGTTGGTGCCGTTGACAGGTAACCTCAAGTATGTTCTCACTGACCTGGCTAGGGGATTGTACAGGGTGACTGTGAACTGAAGGCAGAGAGAAGGGTTAATAATTAGCCTTGCTACAGCAGTAACACCAACCCCCCCCCCCCAACTTACGTACTGTCCCTCAGCATCTGACCATAAAACACCGTACCAGTTTTCCAAGTGCATCCATGACCGTAGGAAACCTGAACGGAAACCTCCGGAGATTTTGTGCCCCACCCAAGGTTTCCGTGTGGTTCCCGGAGGTTTTTGTCAGTTTCGACCATTAGGGAGACTGACAAAAACCTCTGGGAACCGCACGGAAACCTTGGGGGGTGGGGCACAAAATCTCCAGAGGTTTCCGTTCAGGTTTCCTAAGTGGGACAGGGGCATAAGAGATCACAGAGAACTGTGGATGCACCGCACAAACCAACCTCCCCAGAGATGCTGCCTGTCCCGCTGAGTTACTCCAGCTTTTTGTGTCTCCTTTCCATTGACTCCATCTACACCTCACGCTGCCCCGGCAAGGCCAGCAGCGTCATCAAGGACCAGTCTCACCCCACTCCATCTTCTCCCCTCTCCCATCAGGCAAAACCTACACAATTTTACACACTTTTATCAGATCTCCTACAATCTCTAGCGTTCCAGATAAAACGATCTAAAGGGCCTGTCCCACTTGGACGATCTAATCCACGAGTTTAGAAGACCCTAGATGAGTTGAAAAAAATGTCACGGTCGTGTTGACTCGCCGAAGTAAAAAACCTTCTACGACTATGTCTACAACCTCCTACGACCCCCCTCGACCTCAGTTTTCCACACCTAAGACCAACTACCACTGGCTACGAGTGGAAAATGATCACAGGATAAAATGATGTCATGTTTGCATTTTTTTTTTCTCGGGCCAGTCACCGACCTACGACCTACCTACGACTACCTACTACGACCTACCTACGACGTACCTACGAGTAAAAAGTATCAATTTCGTCCAAGCCGACTTTTGTTTAAACTCGTGGACATTTTTTTATCAGGCTGGAAAAAACGCCGCGACCTACTTCAGACCTCGAGTACGCGGAGACCACTCACGAGCGTGAGGAAGAGTTACGAAGACCCCCTACGACCTCGTGGCGACCATGCTGCGAGTATGAGTCAAGGGCAAACTCGGCAGAGGTTGTGAATTAGGTCATGAGAGTGGGACAGGGGGTTAAGTCTGTGACCCCCAATACCCATGGACGCGGGTAATATTGTGGTGAACCTCCTCTGCACCCATTCCAAAGCCTCCACATCATTCCAGTAATATGGGCGACCTGACCAACACAAAATATTCCAAATGCAGCATAACCAATGTCCCATTAAGCCTCTTCATGACTTCCTGCTCAATTTGTGTAGGAAGGAACTGCAGATGCTGGTTTAAACCGTAGATAGGCACAAAATGCTGGAGTAACTCAGCGGGACAGGCAGCGTCTCCGGAGAGGAGAGAACGCATTCTCTGTCCAGAGATGCTGCCTGTCCCGCTGAGTTACTCCAGCATTTTGTGTCTATCTTATTCTCAATTCCCGGACTGATGACACAAGGCAACCTCTCTTGATTTCACTTGTCTGAACCCAAGGACATCCATTACTCTGTTGTCCATCGATAGACCCAATGAGCTGGAGTAACTCAGCAGGTCAGACAGCATCTCTGGGGTGACATTTCGGGTCAAAACCCTTCTTTAGACACCGATCGGAAATGTCACCATTCCCTTTTCTCCAGAGATGCCGCCTGTCCCGCTGAGTTACTCCAGCATTTAATGTCTATCGGTAGTTTAAACCAGCATCTGCAGTCCCTTCCTACACATCTTTTGCCTAAGTTTTATCTCATATTCATAAGTAATAGGAGCAGAATTAGGCCGTTCGGCCCATCAAGTCCACTCCGCCATTCAATCCACGGCTGATCTATCTTCCCTCTCAACCCCATTCTCCTGCCTTCTCCCCGTAACCCCGGACACCCGTACTAGTCAATGTGTCTCACATCCAATACCTCTCTGACCTGAAGCAACTGGTTTGGAAGGCAAATGGAAGGAGGGTTTTGCAAAGAAACACTTACATTACTAATCTCTTCAATGTAAGGACAGACACTGATGTTGAGATTGTTACAGAAGGCAAAGTCTTGCTTGGACCGACTGAGGTATGACAAAGCGTTACTGATCAGCACCTAGGAGCAAATAATGGCAGCAAATTAGCACAGGATCAACGGCCAACTCCATCCAATCTGAACATCGAGTGGCAACAGAAGGAGGTTTCTAGTTCAGTTTAGAGATACAGAGTGGAAACAGGCCCTTCGGCCCACCGAGTCCACACCGACCAGCGATCCCCACACACTAACACCATCCTACACACACTAGGGACAATTTTTACATTTACACCAAGCCAATTAACCTACATACCTGTACGTCTTTGGAGTGTGGGAGGAAACCGAAGATCTCGGAAAAAACCCACGTGGGCACGGGGAGAACGTGCGAACTCCGTACAGACAGCAGCGGTTGTCAGGATGGAACCCGGGTCTCTGGTGCCGTCAGTCAGCAACTCTACCGCTGCGCCACCATTCTTGTGCACACGGCAATAATCTCGACTCAACCGAACAACATCCTCCGCAGTCAGGAAGGAGGTGGCCACGATGGCGCAGCGGTAGAGCTGCTGCCGTACAGCGGTTACAGCGCTAGAGACCCGCGTTCCATCCCGACTACGTGGGTTTTCTCCGAGATCTTCCACACTCTAAAGACGTACAGGTTTGCAGGTTAATTGGCTTGCTGTATGTGTAAATTGTCCCAGTGTGTGTAGGATAGTGTTAGTGTGCGGGGATCGCTGGTCGGCGCAGACTCGGTGGGGTGAAAGGCCAGCATCTCTAAATCTAAAACTAAAGGAGACGTGGAACTACGGGCGTGGAGTTGGTGCGGGCCTATGGCGGCCGTACCTGGCAGCCGTCCCAGCCTTTGGCGAGTCTCTTGGCGTAGTCATCTGCGACGTGCTGCTTTTCCGTACCGGACACGGCATCGTGATGCTGGGCTACCCCCATCGCCCGCTCTAAACACAAACACAACCTTAGCTCCAGGGTGATGGCCGCAACGGAGCGGGCCGCCAGAGACATAGAAACATAGAAAATAGGTGCAGGAGGGCGCCATTCGGCCCTTCGAGCCAGCACCGCCAATCATTGTGATCATGGCTGATTGTCCCCTATCAATAACCCGTACCTGCCTTCTCCCCATATCCCTTGACTCCACTAGCCCCTAGAGCTCAATCTAACTCTCCCTTAAATCCATCCAGTGACTTGGCCTCCACTGCCCTCTGTGGCAGGGAATTCCACAAATTCACAACTCTCTGGGTGAAAAAGTTTTTTCTCACCTCAGTCTTAAATGGCCTCCACTTTATTCTAAGAGTTCTCTGGCAGCTTGTCCCACATACAATGAATGGCAGTGCTGGCTCGAAGGGCTGAATGGCCTCCTCCTGCGCCTATTTTCTATGTTTCGATGTAATTGAGTGAGGTATTATAATAACATTAGGACAAGTACATGGATAGGAAAGGTTTCGAGAGAGAGATGGGCCAATTGTGGGCAGGTGGGACGAGTGTAGATGGGGCACCTTTGGTCGGCAGGGTCTGAAGGGCCTGTTTCCGTGCTGCATGGCTCTATGAACACAGGTGAACATTGTACCAGTAGGTACTCACTCAGTACAGCGCTGTTGCCTTCACCGTAAGGGCCGTGACGAGCTGGTGCAGATGCCAGGACCTCCAGCTGATTGCAGATCTATGAAGGAAAGACATGTCATAGAGCGATACAGCATGGAAACAGGCACTTCGGCCCAACTTGCCCACACTGGCCAACATGTCCCAGCCACACTAGTCCCACCTGCCTGCGCTTGGTCCATATCCCTCCTGACCTGTCCTATTCATGTACCTGTCTAACTGTTTCTTAAATGTTGGGATCGTCCTAGCCTCAACTACCCATTATTGCTATTGAGGGAGGGCAGCGTAGGTTTACAAGGTTAATTCCCGGGATGGCGGGATTGTCATATGCTGAGAGAATGGAGCAGCTGAGCTTGTATACTCTGGAGTTTAGAAGGATGAGAGGGTATCTTATTGAAACATATAAGATTGTTAAGGGTTTGGACACGCTAGAGGCAGGAAACATGTTCCTGATGTTGGGGGAGTCCAGAACCAGGGGCCACAGTTTAAGAATAAGGGGTAAGCCATTTAGAACGGAGACGAGGAAACACTTTTTCTCACAGAGAGTGGTGAGTCTGTGGAATTCTCTGCCTCAGAGGGCGGTGGAGGCCAGTTCTCTGGATGCTTTCAAGAGAGAGCTAGATAGGGCTCTCTCTTGAAGGGGATATGGGGAGAAGGCAGGAACGGGGTACTGATTGGGGATGATCAGCCATGATCACATTGAATGGTGGTGCTGGCTCGGGTCTCTGGCACTGGAGCCGAGATTGGGGTGGGTGTGCACTCCAGAGGAGAGAGTGGATGCTCACACACACACACGCGCTGCCAAACTCAAAATGGGACGTGCTCTTGTCACTAGGTGAAACTCTTCAGCATCAGGTGGGGCCTGGGTTAAACTGCGTACAAACAAGTCCAACCCACTTGTAGGAAGTTGTTGCTCATCCTCTCGTAGCGTTTCAGCGCCGGGCGGCTGGTGTAGAACCCCGTCCAGAACTGATGGGGACCATCGGCATAGGGGAAGAAATCATCGGTCTTCACCGACCTGTGGACAGAGAGAGTAAGACCGCAGTTACACTGATCGACCTCACTGGAGACCCCCGGACTATCTTCAATGTATTTCAATGTAGAATAGATCACTGAATAGAGTGGGCACGGTGGTGCAGCGGCAGAGTTGTCACCTTACAGCGCTTGCAGTGTCGGAGAGCCGGGTTCGACCCCCGACTACGGGTGCTGTCTGTGCGGAGTTTGTACGTTCTCCCTGTGGGTTTTCTCTGAGATCTTCAGTTTCCTCCCACACTCCAAAGACGTACAGGTTTGTAAGTTAATTGGCTTGGTATAAATGTAAAAATTGTCCCCAATGTGTGTAGGATAGCGTTAATATGTGGGGTTTGTTTAAGGAGGAACTGCGGATGCTGGAAATATCGAAGGTAGACAAATGCTGGAGATACTCAGCGGGTGAGGCAGCATCTATGGAGCGAAGGAAATAGGTGACGTTTCGGGTCGAGACCCTTAATATGTGCGGGGATCGCTGGTCGGCGGGGACCCGGTGGGCCGAAGGGTCTGTTTCCTCGCTGTATCTCTAAAACGTAAACTAAAACAGCCAAGGTTGAGATAGGTAGATTGTTATTGAGATTACTATTAAGAATCATCAGGAAAGTAGTGAGGCCAAAATCAGATCACCCATGGTCTTACTGAAGAGTCGAGTGGGCTGAAGGCGATCCCCAACTTGCTATGTTAACCCAATCTCTAACTTTGGTTGAAACATATAAGATTGTTAAGGGTTTGGGCACGCTAGAGGCAGGAAACATGTTCCCGATGTTGGGGGAGTCCAGAACCAGGGGCCACACAGTTTAAGAATAAGGGGTAAGCCTTTTAGAACGGAGATGAGGAAACACTTTTTCTCACAGAGAGTGGTGAGTCTGTGGAATTCTCTGCCTCAGAGGGCGGTGGAGGCCGGTTCTCTGGATACTTTCAAGGGAGAGCTAGATAGGGCTCTTAAAAATAGTGGAGTCAGGGGATATGGGGAGAAGGCAGGAACGGAGTACTGATTGGGGATGATCAGCCATGGTCACATTGAATGGCGGTGCTGGCTCGAAGGGCCGAATGGCCTACTCCTGCACCTATTGTCTATTGTCTATTGTCTATTGTAAAGCAGGGTCTCGACTCGAAATGTCACCAATTCATTCGCTCCATAGATGCTGCCTCACCCGCTGAGTTTCTCCAGCATTTTTGTCTACCTTCGATTTTTCCAGCATCTGCAGTTCTTTCTTAACCATTCTACCTTTGCTTCTCGCTTCAAGGAAGACAGGCTTATACACTGAGATCGGGCAATTGAGCCATCCCACCAACAACTAGAGAACTGTCTCATTGGAGACCCTCGGACTTCACGGGACTTTCTCGTGCACGAAACGTTATTCCCTTTATCCTGTATCTGTACACTGTGGGTGGCTCGATTGTAATCATGTATTGTCTTTCCGCTGACTGGATAGCACGCAGCAAAAGCTTTTCACTGTACCTCGGTAGAGGTGACAATAAACCGAACTGAACTGAAACAGGGAGTGAGAGGAGGAGAGAGGATATAACAGTGCAAGACTCACCAGGTGAGGTTGGCCTTGTTTAACTCGTACAGGTAGCAGGAAGGGGTGGAGTAGAACACATTGACATCGCCTCCAAAGGTCTGCTGCTTATAAACAAAGAGAGACGCTTCAGGGAATGCATTTATTCAACGTTCAATGTCAAATCCTTCCATACTCAGCTCACCAGCTGCCCAAGTCCCCCCTCCCCCTCCCCCCCCACCTTCACCTGTATCCACCTGACACACTTGTTGAAACAAGGAACTGCCGATACATAAGGGATCCCTCTTACACATGTTCCCTGCAAGTTAAAACCATCTTTAGTTTAGCTTCATTTAGAGACACAGAGCGGAAACAGGCCCTTCGGCCCATTGAGTCCATGCCAACCAGCGATCCTCGCACACTAACATACTAGGGACAATTTACAATTATACCAAGCCTCTGCGTATGAAAGCGGGCCAGAGGATGCCATTGGGATGACTGGCTTCTGGCAAAGAGTGAAAAACAACTCCATATTTGGAGGTGGCTGATGGTTCCTGGTACATTACCTCATGCAATTCGTATTAAATCTGAAGGTATATTAACCCCGGTTTTCTGTGTGAGATCAGAGATCAGTGTGTGTGTAGCTGTTGCCCCTGGGTCTCTAGGTCCACACCCGTCAGACGTTAAATTAAAGCTTTGTATGGTCTTAAGAATTTGTACTTTGTCTATCTTTAAAGTGAACTTTTTCATGTAGGACAGTGTTAGTGGTCAGCTCGGACTCGGTGGGCCGAAGGGCCTGTTTCTGCGCTGTATTTCTAACTGAAAGCTAAACTAAAGAAGATTTAAATCGCAGGGAACATGTGTAAGAGGCATCCCTTATGTGTAGGTTAGTTGGCTTGGTATAATTTAAGTTGTCCCTAGTGTGTGTGTAGGACAGTGTTATAGTGTGCGGGGATCACTGGTCAGCACGGACTCGGTGTTTCCCGCTCTGTGTCTCTAAACCAAACGAAGCAACGGGTGGCTAAACCCGCAAACGCACGGGGATTGCGCAGAAACCTTACCGCGGCGTTGACGTATTTGATGAGCTTATCCAGGTTCTTGTACCACATGTTGGCGTCTTGGTACTGGAAATCCGATCCCATGGTCATGATGATATGGTTGGTTTTGTAATGCTTTGCCTTGAGGTGGAGGACAGGAATACTCCGTTAAAACAGCTCATTCACAATCACATTACCACACCGCGAACCCCGGGGGAGTTAGTTGTAGATCATACAGATCCAAGGGGGATCTGACTGGGACCACCGAGAATAACCGGGGTCATAATGTCACAAGCGATAGGAGAAGAATTAGGCCATTCAGCCCATCAAGTCTACTCAATCATGGCTGATCATGGCTGATCTATCTCTCCCTCCTAACCCTAATTTTGGTTTATTTTAGAGATACAGCACAGAAACAGGCCCTTCGGCCCACCGAGTCCGTGCCAACCAGCGATCCCCGCATATTAACACTCTCCTATACCCAACTAGGGCCAATTTTTACATTTACCAAGCCAATTAACCTGCACGTCTTTGGAGTGTGGGAAAAAAAACGAAGATCTCAGTGGAAAACCCACGCAGGGTCACGGGGAGAACGTGCAAACTCCGTACAGGCAGCACCCGTAGTCGGGATTGAACCCCAGGTCTCTGGCGTTGCATTCACTGTAAGACAGCAACTCTACCGCTGCGCCACCGTGACTGCCTCCTGCGTTCTCCCCACAACCTCTGACACCCGTACTCATCAAGAATCTATCTATCTCTGCCTTAAAAATATCCACTGACTTGGCCTCCGCAGCCTTCTGTGGCAATGAATTCCACAGATTCACCACCCTGTGACTAAAGACATTCCTCCTCATCTCCTTCCGAGACCCAAAACGTCACCCATTCATTCCTTCTCTCCGTAGATGCGGCCTCATCCTCTGTGAGCCCCCATGTACTCCATCACGACCTCGTGACTCACCTGATCGTGTGCAGTCTGCAAGAAGTACGACACCACATTGTCCACATTGTACTCGTCCAGATCTTTATCATCCTTGATGGGTTCGTCGGAACAAAGCACGTCCCAGCACAGCATCAAGGGAGGGTTGTATCCGTTCGGGAGAACGCCTGCGGGGACACCGTAATAAAACGTTGGCGGAAACCGTTTGGGTTGAATCTCCAGGCCCGGGTCTCTGGCGCTGTGAGGCAGCAACTCTACCGCTGCGCCACCTCATTCCTCCCCTATTATATCCACCCTCCCCCCCCCCCCCCCCCGCAATATTCCCATCCATTTCCTCCATATTCTTGTGGGAGGAAGCCGGAGATCCTGGAGAAAATGTGGAGAACGTACAAATTCCGTAGTCAGGATCGAACCCGTGACCCTGAAGCCGTAAGGCAGCAACTCTACCGCTGCGCGACCAAGCTATCCTAATATTCAACGCCGCCGTTCTTGCAAGAAACATAGATACTGCACTCTAGACTAGTATCTCTGCACTAAACTAACTTCAGACAATAGACAATAGGTGCAAGAGTAGGCCATTCGGCCCTTCGAGCCAGCACCGCCATTCAATGTGATCATGGCTGATCATCTAAAATCAGTACCCCATTCCTGCCTTCTTCCCCCATATCCCTTTGATTCCTTTTGCCCCAGGAGAGAAATCTAAAGGGCCTCTCCCACTTTCACGACCTAATTCACGACATTTTTCATCACGCTAGAAAAACGCCCCGACCTGCTTGATACCACGAGTACCTACGACTAGCATCACGGCCTGCTACGACCTACCTACGACCTCGTGACGACCATGCTGCGAGTATCAGTCAGGGACAAACTGGGCAGAGGTCGTGAATTAGGTCGTGAATGTGGGACAGGCTCGTAACTCTCTCTTGAACACATCGTTTTCGGCGGCTGAGTAGCCAAACGAAGAAGGTGTTTACCAACCTGTGAACAAGTCGGCGCTGGGCTGCGGGAGACTAGCGCTTGCTCTCCACACCAGTTCCATCTCCCGGCTATATTCCCTCGCGCTCTTGTCCTGATAATCGAGACGGCCGAAGAAAAAACCATCGAACCCCATCTGCAAGGAGAGGAACAAGTGGACGACCATCAGAAAACTGCAGATACTCAAATCCGAAACATAAACAGAAGATGCCAGAAATAGCCAGTGGATCAGTCAGAATCTGTGGATGGAGAAAGCCAGTTAATGATATGGTCAGTATTCACAAGTTATAGGAGTAGAATGAGGCCGTTCGGCCCATCGGGTCCATTCCATGTTCAATCATGGCTGATCTCCGCCTCCTAATGTCATTCCCCTGCCTTCTCCTCATAACCCTCGACACCCGTTCCAATCAAGAATCTATGTCTGTTTTAAAAATATCCCGACTTGGCTTCCACAGCCCTCTGCGGCAATGAATTTATATTCCAACTACCCTCTGACTAAAGATTCCTGAAGAAGAATTCTGTCCTGAAATGTCACCTATCCATGTTCTCCACAGATGCTGCCTGACCCGCTGAGTTACTCCAGCACTCTGTGAAACGTCACCTATCCATGTTCTCCACAGATGCTGCCTGACCCGCTGAGTTACTCCAGCACTCTGTGAAACGTCACCTATCCATGTTCTCCACAGATGCTGCCTGACCCGCTGAGTTACTCCAGCACTCTGTGAAACGTCACCTATCCATGTTCTCCACAGATGCTGCCTGACCTGCTGAGTTACTCCAGCACTTTGTGCCCTTTTTGTGTAAACCAGCATCTGCAGTTCCTTGATTCTACGAAATAGACTGCCTGCTAGCTGTAGAAGCAGGAACTGCAGATGCTGGTTTCCAATGAAAGACAATTAACCTACAAACCCATAAGTCTGTGGAGTGTGGGAGAAAACTGGAGATCCTGGAGAAAACCCACGCGGTCATGGGGAGAACGTGCAAACTACACACAGACAGCAGCCGAGGTCAGGATCGAACCTGGGTCGCTGGTGCCATGAGGTAGCGGCCCGACTTGCTGCCCCACTGTGCCACCCTGGATGGGTGGATGAAACCTGGGAACACACTGCAGATATATTTGTTGCATAAAAAATATATCTACCGTGTATATATATTGTGTGCGCACACACACACACACAATGAAATTCCTTGTTCACACAAAGCTTACAGAGTAAACAGTGCAAGGTCCCACATAAGAGATTAGCATACAAACTTAAAGCACACAGTATTGGGGGTTCAGTATTGATGTGGATAGAGAACTGGCTGGCAGACAGGAAGCAAACAGTAGGAGTAAACAGGTCCTTTTCAGAATGGCAGGCAGTGACTAGTGGGGTACCGCAAGGCTCAGTGCTGGGACCCCAGCTACTTACAATATATATTAATGATTTGGACGAGGGAATTGAATGTAACATCTCCAAGTTTGCGGATGACACGAAGCTAGGGGGCAGTGTTAGCTGTGAGGAGGATGCTAGGAGGCTGCAAGGTGACTTGGATAGGCTGGGTGAGTGGGCAAATGCATGGCAGATGCAGTATAATGTGGATAAATGTGAGGTTGTCCACTCAGGAAAGTAGATTATTATCTGAATGGTGGCCGATTAGGAAAAGGGGAGATGCAAGGAGACCTGGGTGTCATGGTACACTAGCCATTGGAAGTAGGCATGCAGGTGCAGCAGTGGTGGTCTGGAGGTGCTGGTGGTCCATGGTGGAGGTGTGTGTGTGTGTTTTTTTTAACGGCGTTGATCAGAGTTCAGAGCCGGTGGTCCTACCTGTGCAAAGAGGGACGCCTGCTCCCTGGAGTGGCCAAAGGGGTCGATGTGCCAGGCCACACGGGGACGGCCACATTCCCCAAACGTGTCGTTGAGGAACTGGAAGCCCAGGGTCATCTGGTCGATGATTGAGCTGTAGTGTGTGGTTGCCTCGTCGTTCATGCTCCAGCCTCCATTCACAAACTCCAGCCGACCTGCAGTAGCCAGGCAGGTTATGGTCAGAGCCAGCACTGTCCCAGAACACTCATACATTCTCAACTTTGTTTATTTTCATGTGTACAGTACAGATACTGTGCTCTAGACTAGTATTTCTGCACTAAACTAGCTTCAGACAATAGACAACAGGTGCAGGAGGAGGCCATTCGGCCCTTCGAGCCACCACTGCCATTCAATGTGATCATGGCTGATCGTCCCCAATCAATAACCCGCCCCTGCCTTCTCCCCATATCCCTTGACTCCACTAGCCCCTAGAGCTCTATCCAACTCTCTCTTAAATCCATCCAGTAACTTTGCCTTCACTGCCCTCTGTGGCAGGGAATTCCATAAATTCACAACTCTCTGGGTGAAAAGGTGTTTTCTCACCTCAGTCTTAAATGACCTCCCCTTTATTCTAAGACTGTGGCCCCTGGTTCTGGACTCGCCCAACATTGGGAACATTTTTCCTGCATCTAGCTTGTCCAGTCCTTTTATAATTTTATGTGTTTCTATAAGATCCCCCCTCATCCTTCTAAACTCCAGTGAATACAAGCCTAGTCTTTTCAATCTTTCCTCATATGACAGTCCCGCCATCCCATGGACCAATCTCATGAACCTACGCTGCACTGCCTCAATCACAAGGATGTCCTTCCTCAAATTAGGAGACCAAAACTGTACACAATACTCCTGGCGTGGAGACCACAACGCCGACATTATTTGGAGCCAAAAGCCGTCCACTTCTCCCCATATCTCCTGACTCCGCTATTTTTAAGAGCCCTATCTAGCTCTCTCTTGAAAGCATCCAGAGAACCTGCCTCCACCGCCCTCTGAGGCAGAGGATTCCACAGACTCACCATTCTCTGTGAGAAAAAGTGTTTCCTCGTCTCCGCTCTAAATGGCTTACTCCTTATTCTTAAACTGTGTGGCCCCTGGTTCTGGACCATTTAGCTTATTGTCACATGTACCAACGTACAGCGTAGTGTGCAAGAAAGAACTGCAGATGTTGGTTTAAATTGAAGGTACACACAAAATGCTGGAGTAACTCAGCGGGACAGGCAGCTTATCTCTGGAGAGAAGGAATGGGCGACGTTTCGGGTCAAGACCCTTCTTCAGACTGATGTCAGGGGAGGGGGCGGGACAGAGAAAGAATGTAGTCGGAGACAGTAAGGCTAGTGGGAGAACTGGGAAGGGGAGGGGATGGAGAGAGAAAGGTACAGAGAAAAGCTTTTGCTGTGTGCTAACCAGTCAACAGAAAGACAACACATGATTACAATCGAGCCGTCCACAGTGTACAGATACATGATAAGGGAATAACGTTTAGTACAAGATAAAGCCAGCAAAGTCCGATCAAAGATAGTTCGAGGTCACCAATGAGGTAGACAGTAGTTCAGGACTGCTCTTTACTTGCCTTAACTAGAGCAGAATTAGGCCATTCGGCCCATCAAGTCTACTCCACCATTCAATCCTTGCTGATCTATCTCTCCCTCTCAACCCTATTCTCCTGCCTTCTCCCCATAATCCCTGACACCATATGAATCTGTCAATCTCCGCCTTAAAAATACCCACTGCCTTGACGTCCACAGCCTTCTGTGGCAAAGAATGCCACAAATTCCTCCTCATCTCCTTCCTAACGGAACATCCTTTTATTCTGAGCCTCCTAGACTCTACCACTAGTGGAAACATCCTCTCCACATCCACTCTATCCAGGCCTTTTGCTATTCGGTACGTTTCAATGAGGTCGCTGCTCATCCTTCTAAACTCCAGCCCAGGCCCAGTGCCGTCGAAAGGCGGAGATTGACAGATTCTTGATTGGTTTGGGTGCCAGTGGGGAACTCAGCGGGTCAGGCCGTCAAGGATGTCCCCACCACACGCATGATCTCCGCGCGGTTTCATCGAGACGATTTCCCGCTACCTTCGTTGACCAGTTGCGTCACCACTTTCTTCGCGGCCTCGGTCTGCTGCTTCCACCAGCGATAGAAGAAGGCGATCTCCACGTAGATGAAGCGTTTGGAGGGGTCGGCCTGCAGCTGGTCGATGACAGAGTCCAGGATGTACTGCACGCCAGCTCGCTGAATCTCCATCCTGCCTGACAGAAAGAAGCAAGCAACCATTCCTGAAACGCCCCTGGAAATATTACACCCACACCCAGGGACTCGAACTCCACCATACCATAGAACTTTATTCATCCCAGGAGGAAAACTGGTTGGCCAACAGTCAGAAAACACAAGATCATTTTGGAAAAATCCAACGAATAAAATGTGGAGATGTCGGAGAACTTACACTTGGAAAGAACTAGATTTGTCTTAATTGACAAACCAGAATTATTTGCTAGAATACGGTCTCCATTTATTGATTTTCTGAAAGGGTAAATTGGTCCAGCACTGAAACTTGAACCCAGGATTAGATGTATAGTTATGTTTTATAATCTGTGGACCCATCTCCAAAGTTTAAAAAAAACCCAACAAAAACATAAGATGGACACAGGGTGCTGGAGTAACCTAGCAGCATCTCTGGAGAACATCGCTGGTCGGCGCGGACTCGGTGGGCCGAAGGGCCTGTTTGATCATAATCATCACAACAATACTTTATTAGCCAAGTATAGAATAGAATGCCTTTTATTGTCATTCAATAATGCTTGGTTTGAACAAAATTGCACTTTCTACAGTTTTTACATTACAAAAAAACCCAAGACCCACACAAACACCCATCACACAGTGAATCGCCAACACCTCCTCACTGTGATGGAAGGCAAAGTCTTATCTCTTCCCCTTTGTTCTTCACCCGTGGTCCAGCAGTCCAACTGGTGGAGAACATAGAACAAGTCCCGCGGCTATTAAGCCGTTTTAAGACCGTTAAGTATGTTTTGCAACATAAGTAAGTTTATTGGCCGAGTATTCACATACAAGGAATTTGCCTTGGTGCTCCGCCCACAACTAACAACATGACATACAGCGAGAGTTACGAATGACTCAGAAAACACTAAACATTAATAATAATAATAAGGGTACACAAAAGGCTGGAGAAACTCAGCGGGTGCAGCAGCATCTATGGAGTGAAGGAGATAGGCGACGTTTCGAGCCTAAACCATTAATGATAAAACACCATTGATCAAGCAAGTGAACCTACGCGCGGTATCTCTGAACTTAACTAACAAGTAGGTCAGGAACGTAAATATAATCACCTCCATAATAGTACTGGTCAACTGTCTTCAGCCAGCCCACGTCATCATGAGTGTGGGGCACCAGGTGAACATTCAGCATCTTGGGATTCACAGCAGGACAGGCCTGTGGAGAAGACAACACATGAACAGACAGCACTGAGCACAGCACAGGAACGGGCCCTTCAGCCCACAATGTTTGTGCCTGAACATGACGCCAAGTTAAACAGACCTCATCTGCCTGTACATGATCCATATCCCTCTATTCCCTACATTTCCACGTGCCTATCTAAAACCCTTGTAAACCCCACTATTGCACCTGCCTCCCTGATCTTAAACCTTTGCCATCTAATTTATCTTCTCCTGGGAGAAAGACCGTATGCATTCAACCGATCTTGCCCCCTCATGATACGGCCAGCACACAAGGCTCAAGGTGGAAGCAAATCCCTGAGGAAGGGTCCCAACCTGAATAGTCACCGATCCACCTTCTCATGGATGCTGCCTGACCCTCTGAGTTACTCCAGCACTTTGTGTCCTCGTGTGTAAACCAGCAGCTACAAGTTTCTTGTTTGTACAAAATGGACCCTTAGCTGTTCATTCTGAACTGAGAGGAGGTAGACTCCTCGATTACCCGCGTTCTCCAGCAAGGGAGGTGGGGGCCTCATTCAGCGCCTGCCCATTTGGGCCGCACAGTGGCACAGCAATAGAGCTACTGCCTTACAACACCAGACCCGGGTTCGATCCTGACTACGGGTGCTTGCATGTGTGGAGTTTGTACGTTCTCCCCATGACCTGCGTGGGTTTTCTCCGAGATCTTCCGTTTCTTCCCATCCAACAAATTTGCAGGCTCATTGGCTTGGTATTAATGCAAATTGTCCCTAGTCAGTGCGTAGGGTAGTGTTAGTGTGCGGGGATCGCTGGTCAGTGCAGATTCAGTGGGCTTAAGGGCCTGCTTCCATGCTGTATCTCTAAACTAAACTGAGATGAACAGAAGTTTCTACAAACACGTTGAAACTCTAATCAACCTCAAGGCCTCTCCAATTGTTTATTGATCCTGAATCTCGTGTAGTATCGTCAGGAAGGTCATGAAGCCTTGAAATTTGGGGTGGAATCACCGCCAGTGTTTGGGCACCGTGGCACAGCGGTAGAGTTGCTGCCTCACAGCGCCAGAGACCCGGGTTCCATCCTGACCTCAGGTGCTGTCTGTACGGAGTTTGTCCGTTCTCCCCATGGGTTTTCTCCGGGATCTTCTATTTCCTCCCACCCTCCTAAGCTGAACAGGTTTGTAGGGTAATTGGCTTGGTGGAAATCAAAATTGCACTTTGCATCTCGAGACTCACACAGCTCACTTCCCTAAACTGGGGCCATCCGGACATTATTGAAACATTAAGGGGATATCCAGAAATAACTGAAATTATATTTCACATAGCAAAAATGAAATAGTTACGCACTCACCAAAAAAAGACTTCCTTCCAGAGCCAGTTAAAGACGGTGGCACCCTGTTATACCACCTTCATGCCCCTGCATTCTCTTGATGTTTTGCACGCTCTCAACATTTGTACCCTTCATCTCCCTGTTCCCCTTCACTCAAACTCAGTTCAGTTTATTGTCACATGTACCGAAGTACAGTGAAAAGCTTTTTATTGCGTGCTAACCAGTCAGTGGAAAGACAATACATGATTACAACCCATCCAGTTACAGTGTATAGATACTGTTGAAGGTGATAGTTACTAATATAGTTAATAATCTCTAACAGGTTAGTCATTAACATAGTCACTAAACTATCGTCCAGGCTTGCATTCAACCAGGCTTGCATCACCCATGGTCAGCCATAGAAACATAGAAAATAGGTGCAGGAGTAGGTCATTCAGCCCTTCGAGCCTGCACCGCCATTCAATATGATCATGGCTGATCACCCTACTCCCTATCTGTACCTGCCTTCTCTCCATACCCCCTGATCCCCTTTAGCCACAAGGGCCACATCTAACTCCCTCTTAAATATAGCCAATGAACTGGCCTCAACTACCTTCTGTGGCAGAGAATTCCACAGATTCACCACTCTTTGTGTGTGAAATAAAAATGTTTTTCTCATCTCGGTCCTAAAAGACTTCCCCCTTATCCTTAAACTGTGACCCCCTTGTCCTGGACTTCCCCCAACATCGGGAACAATCTTCCTGCATCTAGCCTGTCATGACCGAGGGGGACCTACTACTAAACTCCAAGGGTATAGAATCATTAATATAGTTACAAAATTAATGGATTAGAGTCACTTATATAGTTAATGAACTCTCAGGGGAGAGAGTCGCTAATATAGTTCCTGGACTCTAACGGGAGAAAGAGAGTCGCTAATAATGTAGGAAGGAAGTGCAGATGCTGGTTTAAACCGTAACCACAAAAAAGCACAAAAAGCTGGAGTAACTCAGCGGGAGAAGCAGCATCTCTGGTGAGAGGGAGTGGGTGATGTTCCTGGTCGAGACCCTAATATTGTAAGTTACTAAACTCCCAGGGGATAGAGTCGCTAATATAGTTAGTGGACTCTAACGGGTGAAAGCGAGTCACTAATAAAGTCGGAAGGAACTGCAGATGCTGGTTTAAACAGTAAACAAGCACAAAAATGCTGGAGTAACTCAGTGGGAGACGCGGCATCTCTGGAGAGAAGGAATTGTTTGAGACCCTAATATTGTCAGATACATACTTACTTACTAAACTTACTGAACTCTCAGGGGTTAGAATTACAAGGAAGAACCCCCCCCCCAAACCACTCTTGGGTGGAGACTCACCTTGTAGCCACAGCTGGGGTTCGGCTCCCCATCCCCCAGTGTCCCGGGGCAGAGGAGGCAGAGGAGGGAGAGGAGGGAGAGGAGAGGAGAGGTGCAGCCTCCACCGCCTGCAGCAGACATGGTCCACAGTCATGTGACCCGCACCCCCCACGTGACCAGGGGGTTTTGCTACATTTGCGGATCAGCTGCTACATTCGCGGCCCCGCCTCTCCCCGTCGTAACAAACAGGCGGGCGTCACAAAGCCAAGGGCACCACCTTCATATGTGTCTGTCCTGTGTCACCAAAAGATTATCCTCTATAATCTGTGGTGTGCACAAGGAAATGCATCTGCAGTTCCTTCTTACACACCACTTTCAAACTTACAAACAAAAGTGTCTACCATACAAATCGAAGGTAGACAAAAGTGCTGGAGCAAAGGAAATAGGCAACGCTTCGGCACCACCTTCATTTGTATGTAGACAAACACAAGTGTTGTACAAATGGAGGTGTTTAAGAAGAAACTGCAGGTGCTGGAAAATCGAAGGTAGACAAAAATGCTGGAGAAACTCAACGGGACGAGCAGCATCTATGGAGCGAAGGAAATAGGCAACGTTTCGGGTCGAAACCCTTTTTCAGACCCTTTAAGAAGGAACTGCAGATGCTGGAAAATCGAAGGTAGACAAAACTGCTGGAGGAACTCAGCGGATGCAGGCAGCATCATCTATGGAGCGAAGGAAATAGGCAACGTTTCATGTCCAAACCCAAAGGAAATAGGCAAAGTTTCGGGTGGAAACCCAAAGGAAATAGGTAACGTTTCGGCCTGAAACGTTGCCTATTTCCTTCGCTCCATAGATGCTGCTGCCTGCATCCGCTGAGTTTCTCCAGCTCTTTTGTCTACCTTCGATTTTCCAGCATCTGCAGTTCCTTCTTCAACACCACCTTCATTTGTACGGTAGACAAACAAAAGTGTTATACAAATGGACGTGTTTAAGAAGGAACTGCAGGTGCTGGAAAATCAAAGGTAGACAAAAGTGCAGGAGAAACTCAGCGGGTGCAGTAGCATCTATGGAGTGAAGGAAATAGGCAAATTTTCATGTCCAAACCCAAAGGAAATAGACAACGTTTCAGGGCGAAACCCTTTTTCAGATCCTTTAAGAAGGAACCGCAGATGCTGGAAAATCGAAGGTAGACAAAAATACTGGAGAAACTCAGCGGGACGGGCAGCAGCATCTATGGAGCGAAGGAAATAGGCAACGTTTCGGGTGGAAACCCAAAGGAAATAGGTAATGTTTCGGCCCGAAATGTTGCCTATTTCCTTCGCTCCATAGATGCTGCTGCACCCGCTGCCTTTCTCCAGCATTTGTGTACCTACTGATTTTGGATGGTCAGCCATGATCATATTGAATGGCGGTGCTGGCTCGAAGGGCCGAATGGCCTATGCATATTGTCTATGGTTTCTATCGTATCGTAGATAGACACAAAGAGCTGGAGCAACTCAGCGGGTCAGGCAGTATCTCTGGAGAGAAGGAATGGGTGACGTTTCAGGTTCAGACCAAAGATACCAGAGGAGCGTTAAAGAAGGAAATGCAGATGCTGGAGAATCGAGGGAACACAAAAGCCAGTGGGTGCAGCAACATCTAAGGAGCGAAGGAGATAGGCGACGTTTCGGGGCGAGACCCTTCTTCAGACTTGAGATACCAGAGGAGCCTTTGTTTCAGACTGTTTGAAGAAGCGTCTCGACCTGAAACGTCACCCATTCCTTCTCTCCAGTGATGCTGCCTGTCCAATGAGTTACTCCAGTATTCTGTGGCTATATCAGTGGCTATACAGTGTGTCAATAAAGTATCAATGAACCATTAATTCAACCATTAAAACATTGTGGCAACTCCAGGAAAACTACAAGCTCCCCCCACACACTTTTTTTCCCCTTTAACAAGGAGCTTTAATTAATTTGATCATAAATGGGGCATCGCAGCTGCAGAGTTGCTGCTTCACAGCGCCAGAGCCCCGGGTTCAATACTGACTCACAACAACACTGTCTGTACGGAGTCTGTACGTTCTCCCCGTGACTGTGTGGGTTTTCTCCGGGAACCCCCGTTAACAAATCTGTACGTCTTTGGAGTGCGAGAGGAAACCGGAGCAACCGGAGAAAACCCACGCAGGTCACGGAGAATGTACAAATGCTGAACACCCAGAGCTTGCAGTCAGGATTGAACCAGAACCAGGGGCCACACAGTTTAAGAATAAGGGGTAAGCCATTTAGAATGGAGACGAGGAAACACTGAGTTATGAGTCTGTGGAATTCTCTGCCTCAGAGGGCGGTGGAGGCCGGTTCTCTGGATGCTTTCAAGAGAGAGCTAGATAGGGCTGTTAAAAATAGTGGTCAGGGGATATGGGGAGAAGGCAGGAACGGGGTACTGATTGGGGATGATCAGCCATGATCACATTGAATGGCGGTGCTGGCTCGAAGGGCCGAATGGCCTACTCCTGCACCTATTGTCTATTGTACCCTTAGCTTTGACGCTGTGAGGCAGCAACTCTACCGCTGCGCCACCGTGCCGCCCAAGCTAGGGGAAGACAATAGCCAAGATTCAATATTCCAAAGATGCCACTGCAAAGTCTCTTGTGAATTGACTGGAAAACCCACCCACACTCAATTGCAGACAGGCCAAAGCAAACAAATAAGCCCACTGTATTGGCAAAAAGAAAGTTTATTAAAACACACTTTTTTGCATGCTGGTTAACACTACAATAGTACAGGGTCTGGAGCATCAACCTACCCCTCCAATCCCCAGGTCCCAGAAAGTTAGTCAAAATTACACGCACTGGGGTAAATTTAAATTTGTACATCGCACAGACCCAGTGTCCCAACTTCAACTTTAAAAACTAATGCTCAGACGATTTTTCATTATAAAACATTGCAATAAATTACTTCACGCCACTCGAAAGAAAAGTTTTGACGGGAATTGTATGCAGTAAAAACAACGGGAAACCTCACCTACATTTAGCAGCAAGGCAAGGGGATACGGTCAGTGTACAGAGGAACTGCAGATGCTGGTTTGAACCGAAGATGGACATTAAAAGCTGGAGTAACTCAGCGGGACAGGCAGCATCTCTGGAGAGAAGGAATGGGTGACGTTTCGGGTCGAGACCCTTCTTCAGACCGAGTCATGGGAAACGAGAGATATAGATAGTGATAGAGATATCGATCAAATGAATGACAGATATGCAAAAAAAGGATAAAGGAAACATATTTAATTCATTGGTCTTTATCTCTCTACATCATCGTCTATATCTCTCCTTTCCCTAATCCCTAACCAGTCTGAAGAAGGGTCTCGACCCAAAACCTCACCCATTCCTTCTCTCCAGAGATGCTGCCTGTCCCGCTGAGTTGCTCCAGCTTTTTGTGTCTATCTTCAGACACTGTGGCAATGGACATGGTTTGCTTCATCTGCGTCCCGGCTGGTGTACGAGACTGCAGCAGCGGCGATGGGGGCAATTAAAACTGTGAGTGCAAGGGCCCAATGTACAAAGAATCATCAGACTCGTTCATAAAGAGGGCCGCGCTCATCCAGCCAGAGTCGTTCCTCGTTTGAGTAGAGGATTCCCGCCGACGGGTTGGGCTGTAGGATCTTTTAAGGCGCGGCGCGGTCGGGGCGATTCTGAAGCTGTGGGAAGAGCACGGAGGCAAAGGATCAGGGGAAGGAGCAATGAAAGACCCAAGACACACATGGAGGCGCGTTGATCGGGCATGCTGTGCTCCTGCTGCAGTCAAAACATGCACAATTCCAGATTAAACCAGGGAAGTGCTATCGCAAGGAGGCTACAGATCAAGGAGACTCGGTCAGACAAAGTAAACAATGCGGAAGGACAGTTTTCCCTGCCCGTACATCAGGTTCAAGGTTAGCACATTGAAGCGGCAACTACACACACTAAGGAGTGTGTTTAAAGGTGGTGCAGCAGAAAAGTTGCTGCCGCCTGTCCCACTTTCACAACCTAATTCACGACCTCTGCCGAGTTTGCCGTTGACTCAAAACGTATCTGTTCTCCCAAGCCTTTCCTGATGTCCTCCGAGCGAGGGCTGTTTGGATATGTGCATGTAGCCTGCTTGTGTATACTACTCTTATAACAAATGTAGAGCACTTTGTTCAACGAGAGCTGTTTTTTACATGTGCTATATAATTAAATGTGACAGGAGTTGACTCATACTTGCAGCATGGTCGTCACGAGGCCATAGCAGGCCGTGATGCTAGTCGTAGGTACTTGTGGCATCAAGTAGGTCGGGGCGTTTCTCTAGCCTGATGAAAAATGTCCACGAGTAAAAAAGGTTGTGAATTAGGTCGTGAATGTGGGACAGGCCCCTACAACAGCACCATAGACCTGGGGTTTGATCTTGACTTCGGGTGGTGTCTGTACGGAGTTTGTACGTTCTCCCCATAACCACATCGTTTTTTCCCCCAGGTGCTCCGGCTTCCTCCCACACTGCTAAAACGTAGTTTTATTGGTTTATCAGTCGGAAGAAGGGTCTCGACCTGAAACGTCACCCATTCCTTCTCTCCAGAGATGCTGCCTGTCCCGCTGAGTTACTCCAGCTTTTGGTGTCTATCTCAGGTTAGTTGGTTAACTGGCTTTAGTAAATTGTCCCTAGCATGTAGGATTGACCTAGTGCATGGGTGATCGCTGGTCAGTGTGAACCCGGTGGGCCAAAGGGCCCGTTTCCTCACTACGTCCAAAGGTCTAAACCTAGCGGGTCAGGCAGCATCTCAGGAGAACTTGGATAGACAACATTTCAGGTCGGGACTCTTCTTCAGATGGATTGGCGATGAGTTGAATGAATGGCGAGCAGCAGGTTTGATGGAAAAAGTGAAGAAAGGATGAAGTTGTTGAGCGATTGAAGGGCCCGACATACTCACCTCCGCTCCGGTATCACCCCCAAGGCATGGCACAACTCGTGGGAGGCGGGCAGGGAATACCTCCGCGAGATGGCACCCCTCGGTTGGGCACCCTTGGGTGGTGGGCTTAGAGTGCCCAGAGGCCGGTGTGAATGGATGGTCCACCTGCCCATCCTGTGACCAGCTAGAAGCGCAGATGGGCTCTCCTGATCTGGACCTAGAAATGTAAAGCATGTGATAAGGTCATAAGGAATAAGAGTAGAATGAGGCCATTCGGCCCATCAAGTCTACTTCCCCATTCAATCATGGCTGATCTATCTCTCCCTCCTAACCCCATTCTCCTGCCTTCTCCCGATATGTTCCCGATCAGCCATGATCATATTGAATGGCGGTGCAGGCTCGAAGGGCCGAATGGCCTACCCCTGCACCTAATTTCTATGTTTCTATGATGTTGGGGGGAGTCCAGAACCAGGGGCCACACAGTTTAAGAATAATTTAGAACGGAGACGAGGAAACACTTTTTCTCACAGAGAGTTGTGAGTCTGTGGAATTCTCTGCCTCAAGAGGGCGGTGGAGGCCAGTTCTCTGGATGCTTTCAAGAGAGAGTTAGATAGGACTCTTAAAAATAACAGAGTCAGGGGATATGGGGAGAAGGCAGGAACGGGGTACTGATTGGGGATGATCAGCCATGATCACATTGAATGGCGGTGCTGGCTCGAAGGACCGAATGGCCTACTCCCTCACCTATTGTCTATTGTCCCCACAACCTCTGACACCCGTACTAATTAAGAATCTATCTATCTCTGCCTTAAAAATATCCACTGACTTGGCCTCCACAGCCTTCTGAGGCCAGGAATTCCACAGATTCACCACAAAGAGATTTCTCTTCATCTCCTTCCTAAAAGAATGGCCTTTAATTCTGAGGCTACGACTTTAGTCCGAGATTCTGCCACTAGTGGAAACATCTTCTCCACATCCACCCCATCCAACTTAAGTTTAGCAATAGACCCTTTGGTCCACCGAGTCCGCGCCGACCAGCGATCCCCACACTCGTGGATGGGATACCCAGGGCTTGGATAGAGTGGATGTGGAGGAGATTTTTCCCACTCGTGGGAGAGTACATCTTCGGGGTGTCGGAGGAAACCGAAGATCTCGGAGAAAACCAAGACCATTGAACGATTCGTTCAATTCATTGGAGAAATCTAGGATTGAACCCGGCTCCCCGACGCTGTAGCTCTGTGCCAGCATGTGTTAATGAGAAGTAGGAATTAACTGCAGTTGCTGGTTTAAATCAAAGGTGGACACAAAATTCTGGAGTAACTCAACCGGACAGGCAGCATCTCTGGAGAGAAGGAATGAGTGAAGTTTCAGGTCAAGACCCTTCTTCAGACCGAGTCTCGACCCGAAACGTCACCCATTCCTTCTCTCCAGAGATGCTGCCTGTCCCGCTGAGTTACCCCAGCAGTTTGTGTCCACCTTTGTGTCAATGAGCAGATCCACGCAGAGCTAGGATCAAGCAAGGAAGTTTAAGAATAAGTATGTCGGAAATATAGAATTACTGGTAAAACGCACGGTGGCACAGCAGTAGAGTTGCTGCCTCACAGCGCCAGAGACCCGGATTCAATCCTGACCTCGGGTGCTGTCTGTACGGAGTTGGCACATTCTCCCCACGAGTTTCCTCCCAGAATCCAAAAATGTGCAAGTTTGTAGGTTAATTGATTTCGGTTAATGGTAAATTGTCCCCAGTGTGTGGGAGAGAACTAGTGTTCAGGTGGGCGCGGACCTGGTGGGCCAAAGGGCCAGTTTCCGATGACACCGTATCTCGAGGACACACAGACAGTTACTCACTAGCCACCGTACAAGCCGTGCGCAGCCTCAGCCTAGGTTTCGCTCTGCGCTCTCGAAACGGCGTCAGGTTAAAGAACTGCTCCTTTCTGAGTTGTGCACGTTCCTCTTCAAACAGATTTCTCTAAAGAAATAAAGCAAATGGTTAGAGTGGCTGGTTTGGGGGGTTGGTGGCTTGGGGGTGGATCTGGGCTTGAATTTCCGCAGCATCTCAATGGAATCAAAACTTCTGCTCAGTTTAGTTTATTGTCACGTGTACCGAGGTACAGTGAAAAGCTTTTGTTGCGTGCTAACCAGTCAGCGGGAAGACAATACATGATTACAATCGAGCCATTCTGTGTATAGATACATGATAAGGGAATAACGTTTAGTGCAAGGTAAAGCCAGCAAAATCAGATCAAAGATAGTTCGAGGGTCATCTATAAGGTAGATAGTAGTTCAGCACTGCTCTCTGGTTGTGGAAGGATGGTTCAGTTGCCTGATAACAGCTGGGAAGAAACTGTCCCTGAATCTGGAGGTGTGTGTTTTTACACTTCTGTACCCCTTGCCTGATGGGAGAGGGGTGAAGAGGGAGTGGCCGGGGTGGGACTCGTCCTTGATGATGCTGCCGGCCTTGCCGAGGCAGGGCACTGGCGGGGACTGAGGGGTGATCTACAGCTCACCTCCCGGCCCAGGCGAATAGCTGCCTCCGTGAACGATTCCCTCTCCTTCTTAAAGTTGGCTCTCTGCTCCTCGAACAGCTGCCGCTCCTTGTTGAACCATTCCATTTCCTCCAGCAAGTCGGGACCCTGGGCCAGATCTTCCTTCTCAATAGCCAGCTGGTCCTGGAGTAAGAAAACCACGTTGGTGAAGCAAAGTTTGCAATTTATTTTAATTGAAAAAAATAAAAGAAAATAAAGATTAAAATGTTTAGATTGGCACTAGAGAGAGAGCGAGTGAGAGAGGTTCCCAGCAAGAGGACCCGAACATTGGGCCACTTGTAGCGGCGACTACGGGGGGCTCGGGAGGCCCCGACCACGGGTGAACATTGGGGAACGTCGGCGAGGACGTTGACTGACTTTGGTTCCTTCCCTCACAGTGGGGAACTTTGGTGCTGCTGTGGGGATGTTAGTGTTGTGGACTTCTGCGTTCTTGTGTCTTTTTTATTTATCATCTATTTATTTAACTATTTATTTATTTTTGTACGACTGTAAGGGAAAAAGAATTTGGTTGTCTCTTCATTGAAGAAAATGACAATAAATTAAATCAAATCAAAATCAAATCTAATCCAAAATTCTGGACATTCCAAATTTGTAGATTAATTTGCAAATTTAAAAAAGAAAAAAAAGTGTGTAGGGAGCAGATGAGAAGGTGGGATAACATGGAGCTAGTGCTTGATGGTCAGCATGGACTCAGTGGGCCGAAGGGCCCGTTTGCTTGTTATATTTCTAAACTAAACCAGAGGTATCCATCCAAGGAGGGAAGTATTGGGCGTTCAAGTAGCTGGAGAAGATCATGCATTCGAAGAGAAGAGACAGAGTGCTGGAGTAACTCAGCGGGTCAGGCAGCATCTCTGGAGAACATGGATAGGTGACGTTTCACCTATGTGTGTGTGTGTGTGTATGTGTATATCTGTGTGTATGTCTGTGTGTGTGTCTGTGTATGTGTGTCTGTGTATGTGTGTCTGTGTATGTGTGTCTGTGTGTGTGTCTGTGTGTGTGTCTGTGTGTGTGTCTGTGTGTGTGTCTATGTGTGTGTCTATGTGTGTGTCTATGTGTGTGTCTATGTGTGTGTCTATGTGTGTGTCTATGTGTGTGTCTATGTGTGTGTCTATGTGTGTGTCTATGTGTGTGTCTATGTGTGTGTCTATGTGTGTGTCTATGTGTGTGTCTATGTGTGTGTCTATGTGTGTGTCTATGTGTGTGTCTATGTGTGTGTCTATGTGTGTGTCTATGTGTGTGTCTATGTGTGTGTCTATGTGTGTGTCTATGTGTGTGTCTATGTGTGTGTCTATGTGTGTGTCTATGTGTGTGTCTATGTGTGTGTCTATGTGTGTGTCTATGTGTGTGTCTATGTGTGTGTCTATGTGTGTGTCTATGTGTGTGTCTATGTGTGTGTCTATGTGTGTGTCTATGTGTGTGTCTATGTGTGTGTCTATGTGTGTGTCTATGTGTGTGTCTATGTGTGTGTCTATGTGCGTGTCTATGTGCGTGTCTATGTGCGTGTCTATGTGCGTGTCTATGTGCGTGTCTATGTGCGTGTCTATGTGCGTGTCTATGTGCGTGTCTATGTGCGTGTCTATGTGCGTGTCTATGTGCGTGTCTATGTGCGTGTCTATGTGCGTGTCTATGTGCGTGTCTATGTGCGTGTCTATGTGTGTGTCTATGTGTGTGTCTATGTGTGTGTCTATGTGTGTGTCTATGTGTGTGTCTATGTGTGTGTCTATGTGTGTGTCTATGTGTGTGTCTATGTGTGTGTCTATGTGTGCGCGCGCGTGTGCGCGTGTGTGTATGTATGTGTGTATGTATGTGTGTACACACACATATATATACACACACACACATACAAATAATAATTTATATACACACATAAATAAACAGAAAAAGTGCAATAGGCTGTTATCCTGGCAGCAGCCGAAGCCAGGATTGAACCTGGGTCTCCAGAGCTGAGAGGATGCAGGACCGCTCCAAACTGGTGGCAGTGATGCCTCTGTCGCCTCTTTCTTGGATGTGTTGGGGGGGGGGGGGGGGGGGGGGGTAGTTTCTGGTTTGGGAGGTGCAGGTGGAGCAGGCCTGGTATATTTCGGTGATGGTTCCCCGAGCAGCCAATGTGTGTCAGTGGGGGAGAGGGTGACCGTTTAGTCTGCAGTAGGTTCAGTTTAGTTTAGAGATACAGCATGGAAACAGATCCCTCCGCCAACCGAGTCCGCACCGACCAGCGACCACCCTGTCCACTAGCACCATCCTACACACACACACACGGGACGATTTATAATTTTACTGAAGCCACATAACCAACACACTTGTATGTCTAGGTACGTGTGACAAGTAACATTGAACCATTGGGATACAAGATTAAAGTTCCCTAAACACAACTTGGGCAGTGTGTTGTTCTCTAGTCATCATTAGTCTACTTTAGTTCAGAGATACAGCGCGGAAACAGGCCCTTCAGCCCACCGAGTCTGTGCTGACCAGCGATCCCCGCACATTAACACTATCTGACACACACTGGGGACAATTTTACCAAGCCAAATAACCTGCACGTGTTTTTAGTGTGGGAGGAAACTGGAGCACCTGGAGGAAACCCACACAGTCACAGGGAGAACGTGCAAACTCCGTACTGACAGCGCCCTCAGTCAGGATAGAACCCGGGTCTCTGGCGCTGTGAGGAAGCAACTCTACCGCTGCGCCATCGTGACTGAAAGTGGGGGGTGAGCGCAGGTGGGAATGAGCTGGCATGGAGACGACGGGCTGAATGGCCTCCTCTGTGGCTGCGTGGGGCCAGGATTGACTGGAGCTGGGTGGGGCTGGTACCTGGAGGACTTGCTGCTGCTCCCGGACGATCTGTTTGCTCTGCTCCAGTTCCAGTTTCAGTTTGGCCATCTCCTTGTCGTGGTCAGTGGCGCTGACCGCATGCCCGTCCTCCCTGCCGGCCGGCGACTTGTGGACACCTGAGGGGACAAGTGGCGAGTGGAGATTTGAGCTCAAGTGAAGTAAGTAAGTTTATTGGCCAAGTATTCACATACAAGGAATTTGCCTTGGTGCTCCGCCCACAAGTAACAACATGACATACAGTGACTCAGAAAACACTAAATATTAATAATAATAAGACATTAATGATCAAACACCATTGATCAAGCATGTGAACCAACAAAATACCAGATCGAAGGGAGGCTACAGATTTTTGGCTGTTGAGTAGAGCAACTACTCGTGGATAAAAACTGTTTTTATGTCTGGCTGTGGCAGCTTTGACAGTCCGGAGTCGCCTTCCAGAGGGAAGTGATTCAAAGAGTTTGTGGCCAGGGTGAGAGGGGTCAGAGATGACCTTGCCCGCTCACTTCCTTTTATTGGATTTGATGTTTTGCATCACATTTTCTGCGTAATGTCTCTTGTGTGCAAACTCCACACAGTCAGCATCGGTGGTCAGGACAAAACCCGTGTCACTTGAACTGTGTGGCAGCAGCTCTACTCACTACATCATTGTTTAGTCTATTCAAACCTCTTCCCAGTGTTTTCATACACTTGTTAGTTTGTGCTACTTTCCAAAGCATCCATGATTTTGAAAGTAATGATAAAACTGGCCCCATGACCACTGTAAGGGGGACAAGATCTTAACCACATTCCCACCATTCAGTGAAGCAACGCTTGACCAACTGGAAGTCTGAAGATCCCAAAACGCCACCCATTCCTTCCCTCCTGAGATGCTGCCTGTCCTGCTGAGTTACTCCAGCACTTTGTGTCTAATCTTCAGTTCAAACCAGCCGCTGCAGTTCCTTCCTACACAACTGCAATTAAAGCTACAGTATGTTCATGAGGTCATAAGTGATAGGAGCAGAATCCTGCCATTCGGCCCATCAGGTCCACCACCATTCAATCATCGGTGATCTATCTCTCCCTCATAACCCCATTCCCCTGCCTTCTCCCCATAACCCCGTACTAAACAAGAATCTATCAATCTCCGCCTTAAAAATATCCATTGATGTGGCCTCCACAGCATTCTGTGGCAAAGAATTCCACAGATTCACCACCCTCTGACTAAAGAAATTCTTTCTCATCTGCCTGAAGGAACGTCCTTTAATTCTGAAGCTGTGACCTCTAGTCCTAGACTCTCCCACTAGTGGAAACATCCTCTCCACATCCACTCTATCCAAGCCTTTCACGAAGTTGGCGCGTGATCAAGGGGAAATGAAACTTGCTGTTTGTGCATTTGGGCGGCACAGCGGTAGAGTTGCTGCCTTACAGCACCACAGACCCGGGTTCCATCCTGACCACGGGTGCTGTCTCTACGGAGTTTGTACGTTGAACTGCGTGGGTTTTCTCTGGGTGTTCAGTTTTCCTCGCGCTCCAAAGATGTACAGGTTTGTAGCTTAATTAGCTTCAGTGTAAATGTAAACTGCCCCTAGTGTGTGTAGGATAATGTTAGTGTACGGGGTGATAGCTGGACTTGGTGGGCCGAGCGAAGGGCCTGTTTCCGCTCTACACCTCAAAATAATTCCCAGACAGGCTACTTTAACGAGATAAGGCGCACACTCTTTACCAGCCATTTCCAGCTTTTGTAAATGATCCTTCAACGAGGTCCACTGCTGCAGAAAGCCGTCAGTAAGGTGCTTCCGGTCCGTATCGTGTGATTCATCGAGGGTGTCCTCTTCCTCCTGTTCCATGAAAACAATACTTTAGAAGTTTGTTCAATAAGTCACCTCATACAAAACACAAAGTGCTGGAGGAACTCAGCGGGTCTGGCAGCATCTCTGGAGGACATGGAGATGTGACGTTTTAGATCGGGACCCTTCTTTGGTGTAGTTTCGAGATACAGCATGGAAACAGGCCCTTCGGCCCACACCGACCAGCAATCCCTGCACATTAACAATTTTTACATTTACCAAGCCAATTAACCTACAAACCTGTACGTCTTTGGAATGTGGGAGGAAACGGGAGAAAACTCATGCAGGTAACGGGGAGAACATACAAACTCCGTACAGACAGCACCCGTAGTTAGGTGATCGCCGGTCAGCATGGGCTCAGTGGGCCGAAGGGCCTGTTTCTGTGCTGTATTTCTAAACTATGCTTTGTCCTGCCTCTCTTCTCTTCACCAGCTTTCATTCCCTCTTCTGTAGAATCTGTCTGATCAACCATCAAACATCCATATCCCCTGGAGATGCTGCCTGAGCCGCTGAGTTATTCCAGCACCTTGTCTTCTTTAGGATACCAGAGGAATCAGCTAATAGTAATAACAGCATCGTTTGTTACTTCACCGTAGAACACGCACACATTCTCACTCTCACACATACACGCACGCTCACACTCACCACCAGCGACTGAAGAGAACCTTGTTGGCGGAGTTTCTCCTGAGAACTGGGAAATTCGCTCATCTCCCTCTTCACGCGGCTGAGAGCTCTCTTCAACTCTGCGTTGTCCAGGGCCAGCTCCTTAAGTTGCGTCTCGTAGTTACTGGTGAGAACTTTGTACATCTCTCCTTCCCTCCTGCGGCAGAGAGGAGAGGGTTCAAGGACAGCACAGCGTGGCTCTTGACATGACCGACCATCTCGCCTCTGCCGCTTCCAACCCCATCAGACCCGTGCCCAAAGGGAAAGACCAGCTACCATATCTACATCGCTCAGAATTGTTAGAAACCTCTTCGATAGGGTGGCAGAGTCGCTGCCCCACAGCGCCAGAGACCCGGGTTCCCTCCTGAATACCGGTGTTGTCTTTATGGAGTTTGTGCATTCTCCCTGTGACCGTGTGGGTTTTCCCCAGGCGCTCCGGTTTCCTCCCGCAGTCCAAAGACGTGCAAGTTCTAGCTCAATAGGCTTCAGTAAAATTGTGAACTGTATCTAGTGTTAGTGTGCGGGGTGGTCTGTGGCTGGCATGTGCCCGGTGGGCCGAAGGGCCTGTTTCTGCACTATCTCTAAACTAAACCTAAACTGAGGGGGATGAAAGGGGGCTGGAGGGGGGATGACATTGAGAGGACGATGGAGCAGAGAAAAGATGCAGCACAGCATGGGGAGAGGAGGCAGTGTAACCATTTCATCAGTTGATTATTATCTAGTGTAGATGGGGCATGTTGGGCAGCGTGGGCAAGTTGGGCTGAAGGGCCCGTTTCCACACTGTGTGACTCTACCCATCACTATCTCCAGCACAGCAACACACTTTGACAGCGCCACACTTGGTGATACAGAGTCCTACCTTGATTCAGTCTTGCCCGTCCTCCACAGCGAGCGACGCCCATCAGATCGGCCAATTTGATTCAGGATGTCTATAGCTTAAAGACAAAGAGATGTCTATGTTGTAGAGAGCAGGAAGAGCAGATGCTGCTCAATAAACAAAGGTGCTGGTTAATGCACAGACGTGCCGGTAAATACACAAAAGAGCCCTTGGTGCTGTAAGGCAATTGGTAGGGAAGAACTGGCAGATGCTGGCTAAAATCAAAGTTGCTGGAGTAACTCGGCGGGACAGGCAGCATCTCTGGAGAGAAGGTCGAGACTCTTCTTCACACACACTCTCTCTCTCTCTCTCTCTCTCTCTCTCTCTGAAGAGAGAGAGTGTGAAGAAGGGTCTCGACCCGAAATGTCACCCATTCCTTCTCTCCAGAGATGCTGCCTGTCCCGCCGAGTTACTCCAGCAACTTTGATTTTAGGAGCTTCAGAGCAAATGACCCAGGGAATGTGTCATGGGGCAGTGTATAGAGGGAGCGCCACTCCGGCGGGACAGGTTAAAGGAGGCTTCACTATCTGTCGGACCCTGGGAAGGTGATGGGACAATGTAGAGTAAGCTTCACTGCGAATGACCCTGGGAATGTGTAATGGGAAGGTATAGAAGGAGCTTCACTCGGTGTCCGAGATTTCCTACCTTGATCCACTCTGTATGAGTCTATTTGAGGGACTAATAACCATTTGAGGGACTAATGTCAAAGCTGCCACAGCCAGGAATAAAAACAACTTATTTTACCACGAGTAGTAGCTCTACTCAATAACCAAACATCTGTAGCCTCCTTTTGCTCTGGTATTTTATTTAATTCACATGTTTAATCAATAATGTTTTATTATTAATGTTTAATGTTTTATGTGTCATTCCTAACTGTCACTGTACGTCATGTTGTCACTTGCGGGCGGAGCATCAAGGCAAATTCCTTGTATGTGAATACTTGGCCAATAAACAGCGCCCTTTCCCGGGGATCGCTACTCACACATCCGCTTGTCCTTCTTATCCGTCAGGTGGTGATGCATCTTCTCCTTCAGTTTGCTCAGCTCCTGCTCCTTGCGCTTCATGTCGTGAGCATGTTGGGCAGCCCGGCTGGAGGTGATGTTCTGCAGCTTCACCACCTGAATGAGACGAGGCCACCATCACCATCCCTGATCTCACTTGTCCCAGGCCAGCAACATGATCAAGGCCAAACCACACCCCACCCCACTCCCTCCCTCCCCTCCCACATCAGGCTAAAGGTACAGAAGTGTGAAAACACACACCTCCAGATTCAGGGGTGTTTGTTGCATTTCTCCCAAGTGCCGTCTGTATATCTTGTTCCCCTTTCCCCCCCCCACCTACAGTCTGAAGGGTCTCGACCCAAAACGTTACTTATTCTATTTCTCCCTAGATGCTGCCTGTCCCGCTGAGCTACTCCAGCTTTGTGTCCGTCTACAGGTTCTCCCCAGCTGCTGTCAGGTAACGGAACCATCCTATTACCAACCTGAGCTTCTATCCACTTCATTGGAGACCCCCACGGACTATCTTTGATCGGACTTTACCTCGCATTAAATGCTATTCACATTTTTCCCTTTATCCTGCATCAGCACACAATGGTTGGGTCAATTGTAACCATGTATTTTATCTTTCCACTGACTGGATAGCACATAACAAGAGCTTTTCACTGCACCTCAGTACACGAGACAATAAACTAGACAAATAAACTGAATTGAACCAGAATAGCAGACGGATATAAAAAGCTGGAGTTACTCAGCAGGTCAGGCAGCATCTCTGGAGCAAAGGAATGGGTGACGTTGTGGGTCGAGACCGCACGGATATCGCTATCAAAACATGGGGGGGGGGGGAAACGACACAATATCTTGTCGGCCGCGCGCGCATGCGCAGACACGCGAGGCTTCGGCCGTGGGCCCTGTGGACGGTAACATCGGGAGCCGACCTGGTTGGTGACCGACTCCGAACTCCAGCAACAGCAGCTTCGTCCGCCCCGAATCGTGGGGTTTGAATCGGCCCGTTCACGGGGTCTTTCATCGCCCGGCGGGGGTTTCAACATCGGGAGCCTCAATCGCCTCGATGCAGCAGTTTGATTTTAAGCCGCGCCGGGCGCTGAAAGACCCCGCGAACGGTCCGATTCAGCCCTTATAAAGCGGCTGATAAAGTCTGGATTACAAAACATGGGGAGGGGGGGGAAATCGTCCCTCACCTCTCAAAGCAGGAGAGGGACGTGTCCCCCCCGTCCCCCCCAGGATTTCCGCCCCTGCCTCAGACTGAAGACGGGTCTCAACCCAAAACATCACCCGTTCCTTTTCTCCAGAAATGCCTCCTGACCCGCTGAGTTACTCCAGCTTTTTACAGTATGCGTGTCCGGTTTAAACCAGCATCTGCAGTTCCTTCCTAAACTAGAACAGCCATCCTCACTGAATCCTGAGCTCCCTGCCTCTTCTCCGTTAAAGCCCCCAAATCTTTGACCTTTAGGAGCAAATCATTCCCGGCCCGCCCCGCCCCAACACCCTCAGCGGCGGGTCTCACCTCTTCCTTGTTGATTTTCAGGAGCGAATTCAGGTTGCGGATGTTTTTCTGGGCTTGCTGGTCCTTGGCTTGCAGAGCAGCGATCTCCCGCTCCAGTGTTTCCGCCTGCTCCTGTCAGGGGCGCAGAGACACAGCACCAACTGATCACAGTCAATATTCTCATCCCCCACCCATCTTGCCTCCTAAACCATGATCACCAGCGAGTTTCACTGGCTTTTTAGTTTAGTTTAGGGATAGGGGGTGGAAACAAGATCCTCGACCCACCTTACAGCGCCAGACACCCGGGCTCGATCCTGACTGTGGGTGCTGTCTGTGCGGAGTTTGCACGCTCTCCTCGTGTGACCTGCATGGGTTTTCTCTGGGTTTTCCACCTTTCACCCACCAAAGACGTACAGGATTACAGGTTAATTGACTTGGTTAAAATTGTAAATTGCCCCAAGTGTGTGTCGGATAGTGTTAGTGTGCAGGGGTCGCTGGTCGATGTGTACTCTGTGAACCAAAAAGCCTGTTTCCACACTGCATCTCAAAACTAAACTAAAATAGACAATGTGAATAGTCATAGTCTTTCCGCTGGGGCTGGGGGACAAAAGAAAGTTCCAACTCACTTGCAACTTGAATTGGCTGCTCCTCATGCAGTCCTGTTCACTGAAGGATTTAAACCTCGCCGATTCCAGTTCATCCACTTTGGCCATGTTCTTCCAATGGAGCTGCAGCAGGTAGTGCGTGCAGTTTATGAGGGCAACAAGGTTAAAGCCTGAAGCGGGACTCTCCTCAAAACTATCATCAGTGAAGAGTGAAGGTAGTCCCAAGGCAATCAGCTCCTGGAATATTTAATGGACAAGTCTGATGAAGGATCTCAACCCAAAACACCATTGAGGAGCTCCAGAAATGCGGGTCAGGCAGCATTACCCGTGGAGTTACTCCAGTACTTCCTGCACAGGGTTCAAGATAGATTTGGGATGGCACAGTGGTGCAGCGGTAGAGTTGCTGCCTGAGACCTGGGTTCCATCCTGACTATGGGTGCTGTCTGTACAGAGTTTGTACGTTCTCCCTGTGACCTGCGTGGGCTTTTCCCGGGATCTCCGGTTACCACCCACACTCCAAAGACGTACATGTTTGTTGGTTAATTGACTTGGTAAAATTGTAAATTGTCCCTAGTGTGTAGGATAGTGTGTGCATGCACGTGGGGTTCGCTGGTCGGCACGGACCCTGTGGGCCGAAGGGCCTGTTCCACGCTGTATCGCTAAATTAAACCAAATCAAGAGCCATAATTTGATGGGCCGAATGGCCGAATTCTGCTCCTTTGACTTATGAACATATTAATTTTTAGATGACGAATCATTAAATCAAAACTGATCAATGGAAGAGGGAAGTAAACTAACTATATTCCAAGAAGCTTTTCTTAATTACGGTGTAATTACAGCAAAAAAACTTGGAAAAACACAACCACGCCAACATTCAAAATGTGGATGTCAAACATGTCTGAAACGCTACATCTTGAAGAAATGAGATTCCTCCTACTAGGCAAAGTAGACCAATTCTCAAAGACTTGGTCTCCTTTCATCAACTTTTTGCAAGCATATGGTGCAACATAAACACAACCTTAGAAATTAAATGGTTTAGAACCGGGTGACGGATGGGCAAAAATGCAAAATAGGTCGATCTCTCCTAATCTCTCTTTTCTTTACTTTCTCCTTCTATTTCAATCTTTTCAGCTTCTCTTCTCTGTCCTTTATTTATGTTGCTATCTGTGTCTACTCGCTTGTCTGTCTATTCCGACACTCTTTATTTCTTTTATTCTCTCAGTTCTTTTATTATTAAATCAAAAATACAAAGTTGTACAAGAATGGAAATATGTATGTATGTATTAGGTACTCAAGTACCACACTGTTGTACTTACTTCTAACAAAAATAAACAACAAAAACCTGGAGAGTGTTAAAGAAGGAACTGCAGATGCTGGAGAATCGAGGGTTACACAAAAATGCTGGAGAAACTCAGCGGGTGCAGCAGCATCTAAGGAGCGAAGGAGATAGGCGACGTTTCGGGTCGAGACCCTTCTTCAGACTGGAAACCTGGAGAGTACCACCTAAGTAACCACCTCTAATTTAGAGTGAAGAAACATTGCCCATGCCCGAAAACGTTGCCTATCTCCTTCGCTCCATAGATGCTGCTGCACCCGCTGAGTTTCTCCAGCATTTTTGTCCACCTTTGATTTTCCAGCATCTGCAGTTCCTTCTTAAACCTCTAATTTAGTTCACAGGATTTGACAGTTAGAATCAGATATTTTTGATCTGGAGTGGAAAACACCATGAAAAGGTCGATAACTTTTCTTCAGATTTCCGTGCTGAACAACTAATGATGAACAGATACCGGTATACCAGAACCAAACACTGTCAGTCAATGAGAAAAAGTATCTACAAATCCAGAATCAACACACTTACCCCCTGGGAAGTTGACCCCAGGTTGGGAACCCTTGCTCTAAAATAGAAACAGAAATATGTGCAGGGAGAGGCCATTCAGCCCTTCGAGCCAGCACCGCCATTCATTGAGATCATGGCTGATCGTCCCCAATCATTAACCCGTGCCTGCCTTCTCCCCATATCCCTTGACTCCACTAGCCCCTAGAGCTCTATCTAACTCTCTCGTAAGTGCATCCAGTGACTTGGCCTCCACTGCCCTCTGTGGCAGGGAATTCCACAAATTCACAACTCCCTGGGTGAAAAAGTTTTTTCTCACCTCAGTCTTAAATGACCTCCCCTTTATTCTAAGACTGTGGCCCCTGGTTCTGGACTCGCCCAACATTGGGAACATATTTCCTGCATCTAGCTCGTCCAGTCCTCTTAAAATTTGTATATGTTTCTATAAGATCGCCCCGCATCCTTCTAAACTCCAGTAAATACAAGAAATATCCAAAGTATTGCAGCATCTGCAGTTGCTGGCATCTACTTTTGTCTCAGCTTACCTTGCTCAGGTAGGCGAGGCACTCCTCTATGTTGTCCACCCAGCAGAACGCACTTTGGCTGAAGACATTCTGAAGTGCCCGCACTGGGGAAGAGTGCAAGGTGATGGTACTGCCCACGGAGAACGGTGATGCAGTTTGGGAGACACGCCGAATCACAAATGTCTTCGCATCTGCAAACAGATTAATTAAAACATAGAAACATAGAAATTAGGTGCAGGAGTAGGCCATTCGGCCCTTCGAGCCTGCACCACCATTCAATATGATCATGGCTGATCATCCAACTCAGTATCCCGTACCTGCCTTCTCTCCATAGCCTCTGATCCCCTTAGCCACAAGGGCCACGTCTAACTCTCTCTTAAATATAGCCAATGAACTGGCCTCAACTACCCTCTGTGGCAGAGAGTTCCAGAGTCCCACCACTCTCTGTGTGAAAAAAGTCCTTCTCATCTCGGTCCTAAAAGACTTCCCCCTTATCCTTAAACTGTGACCCCTTGTCCTGGACCTCCCCAACATCGGGAACAATCTTCCTGCATCTAGCCTGTACAACCCTTTAAGAATTTTGTAAGTTTCTATAAGATCCCCCCCTCAATCTTCTAAATTCTAGCGAGTACAAGCCGAGTCTATCCAGTCTTTCTTCATAAGAAAGTCCTGCCCTCCCAGGAATCAGTCTGGTGAACCTTCTCTGTACTCCCTCTATGGCAAGAATGTCCTTCCTCAGATTAGGAGACCAAAACTGTATGCAATACTCCAGGTGTGGTCTCACCAAAACCCTGTACAACTGCAGTAGAACCTCCCTGCTCCTATACTCAAATCCTTTTGCTATGAATAGTAACATACGATTCGCTTTCTTCACTGCCTGCTGCACCTGCATGCCTACTTTCAATGACTGGTGTACCATGACACCCAAGTCTTGTTGCGTCTCCCCTTTTCCTAATCGGCCACCATTCAGATAAGAGTCTACTTACCTGTTTTTGCCACCAAAATGGATAACCTCACATTTATCCACATTATACTGCATCTGTCATGCATTTGCCCACTCACCCAGCCTATCCAAGTCCACCTTGCAGCCTCCTAGCATCCCTCTCACAGCTAACACTGCCCCCCAGCTTCGTGTCATCCGCAAACTTGGAGATGTTGCATTCAATACCCTCGTCTAAATCATTAATATATATTGTAAATAGCTGGGGTACAGTAGAACCTCCCTGCTCCTATACACAAATCCTTTTGCTATTGATGCTAACATAATGTCATCTGGCTGTTATCAGGCAACTGAACCGCCCGAACACCAATAGAAAGCAGTCCTCACCTACAATCTACGTCATTGGAGACCCTCTAACCATCTTTAATTGGACTTCACCTTGCACTAAACGTTACTACCTTTGTCCTGTATCTGTACGCTGTGGACAACTTGATTGTAATCATGTACACTCTTTCTGCTGACTGGTTAGCACACAACAAGAAAGCTTTGCACCGCACCTCGGTACACATGACAATAAACTAAACGTTGGAATCTTCTGTAGCACCAACTAACTGCTACAATGCTGCATAACAACAGAGTTCTGCTTCAATTGTTTGCAAATTCCACAACTGTGAACGGAACTATAGAAATAAAAGTCATTTCCTTTAAAACTATTTAAAGAAAATGGACACACAAACTTACCTGGAGTATTCTCCGCTTCAGTGAAAGACGAGTTTTTCCAATAACTCATCTTCCTGATTTGTCATCCAACTTTCCCCAGAGGCAAAGAAAAAATATTAGTTTACTGGAAATTAACAAAGAAAAACAGGACACAAAGTGCTGGAGTAACTCAGGACGTCCAACTTTGGAGAATGGATAGGCAACCTATCAGGTCGGGGCCCTTCTTCACACTGAAGGAACGACACCTACCCATGTTCTCCAGAGATGCTGCCTGACCTGCTGTTACTCAAGCACTTTGTGTCTTGTTTTGGAAGCCAGCATCTGCAGTTCCTTGTAGCCACATATGAACAAAGAAAAAGGGCAGGGAAGGACCCGAATAAGATATCCCTGACGTTGCTTGTAGCCCGAGCAGTCAGATGACCGAGCATTTAACCACTGACCAGGGCAGAGGGGAGAAGGGGAGAGAGATGAAAACAACTAATTTGTGAAACAAAATGCTAGGAATCCAGATTTATCATTATTGGCATAGTGTACAGCTAAGAATATCTCAACACAAACTTGGCCTTGAAAATAGGACGTGTTCCAAGAAGGTGGTGTCCTTCAAATTATCTGCCCCCCTCTCTCTCACACTCACATCAGCCATTGCAGAGGTTACCATTATCATTCATACAGCACAATCGGCCAAAGGAAAGCATTATCAGACATAGAAAAAGTCTCAGCAACAGGTGACTGAAAGTTTCCTAAAAACATAACTTTTATGCAGCGACACAAACTAGACGGAAAGCTTGAGGGAGTTCAAACATGGCCTTCACTACCCCCACACCCACCCCCACCCCCCCCATCTTCTCACCTCCCCTGCAGCTCGCCCAAGCAACCCTCACTAGCCCTCAGCCTCTCAGCTCCCTCCCACTGCACCAGCGCCCCACACCTGAACCCACTTCTCACCTACACCCTCTTCTCACCAGCACCCCCTTCTCACCAGCACCCCCTTCCTCACCTGTACCCCCCTTCCTCACCTGTACCCCCCTTCCCAGCCACTTTCCCACCTGCAGCCACTTTCCCACCTGTACCCCACTTCCCACCTGTACCCCACTTCCCACTGGACCCCACTTCCCACCTGTACCTCCACCAAGCTCCAGCCCCTCTACCAAGCTCCAGCCCCTCCTCCAAGCTCCAGCCCCTTCCCACCTGTACCCCCCCTTCCCACCTGTACCCCACTTCCCACTGGACCCCACTTCCCACCTGTACCTCCACCAAGCTCCAGCCCCTCTACCAAGCTCCAGCCCCTCCTCCAAGCTCCAGCCCCTTCCCACCTGTACCCCCACTTCCCACCTGTACCCCCCCCTTCCCACCTGTACCCCCCCTTCCCACCTGTACCCCCACTTCCCACCTGTACCCCCACTTCCCACCTGTACCTCCACCAAGCTCCAGCCCAACCTCTATCTAGATCTTAAATCTCCCTCCATGCCAACCCCCCAGCAGTCATTGGACCAGCCCTTTGGCGCTCCACCAATCACACGGCACAGGGGGCGGGACAGTAGCACGCATGCGCCTAGTGCGGTGGGCATTCTGGGAGTTGTAGTCCTTCCTGCTGTGTGCTGCTTGCACTGCCGCCTGTGGCAGGATGTCCACTTTACACAGGGACTCATGCATGCAGGGCTTCCATTCATTTTAAGTCAAGCCAAGAGATGAAAAAAGTCAAGAGTAATGAGTTTTTAGACTTTCTGAAGAATGGGGTTATCAAAATCTGTAATCCTATCCCCCACAAGGTTCAGAGTGGTGTCTGATTGATCTTTTTAATAATTTATCTTTGTTGAATGCTGAACAGAGAATCTCAGTGGAATCCCACTATCTCCTTATGAAGGCTCCATGTCATGTTTTGCTTGTGCAGCATGTAGCTTTGCTACATTGGTTCAAAATAAACTTACAGATAAATGTAAATCTGCTATTTCTCCTCCTCCCGAACGTAACCTCGAACCGACTGAAATATCCTAAGATTTGAGGAGCAGGTTCTTCCCCACAGCCATCAGGTTATTAAACACTACAACCTCCAAATAAGCTCTGAACTGCATAGACTTGGGGGCATTGGTTTTGCCTTTTTGCACTAATATTATTTGTTGTTTTCATCTATAATATATATATATAGACGCGCACACACACACAAGTGTGTGCGTATATGTGTGTGTATATGTATATATATGTGTGTGTGTGTGCGTGTGCAGGTGCATGTGTGTATATATATACACACACACACGTGTGTGCGTATGTGTGTGTGTATATGTATATATGTGTGTGTGCCTGTGCAGGTGCATGTGTGTATATATACACATATATACACACATATATATATATTTATACACACACACCTTTTTTTTCTCATTTATTATATTGTTTACAGTCTACTATGTTTTCATATTCTGTTGTGCTGCTACAAGTAAGAATGTCATTGATGTATCAGGGACATATGACAATAAAACACTCTTGTGGGTCAGTGGTGGAAAGACCACACTAAAGTTGTTCTGGACTGAAGGGAGAACTTTCAAAATCATGGATGCTTTGGAAAGTAGCACAAACTAACAAGCGTATGAAAACACTGGGAAGAAGTTTGAATAGAATAAACAATGATGTAGTGAGTAGAGCCGCTGCCACACAGTTCAAGTGACACAGGTTTTGTCCTGACCACCGACGCTGACTGTGTGGAGTTTGCACACAAGAAACATTACGCAGCAAATGTGATGCAAAACGTCAAATCCAATAAAAGGAAGCGAGCGGGCAAGATCATCTCTGACCCCTCTCACCCTGGCCACAAACTCTTTGCATCACTTCCCTCTGGAACGCAACTCCAGACTGTCAAAGCTGCCACAGCCAGATATAAAACAGTTTTTATCCACGAGTAGTTGCTCTACTCAACAGGCAAAAATCTGTAGCCTCCCTTTGATCTGGTATTTTGTTGGTTTACAACAATAGTGTTTTATCATTATTATTATTAATGTTTAGTGTTTCTGAGTCATTCGTAACTGTCACTGTATGTCATGTTGTTACTTGTGGGCGGAGCACCAAGGCAAATTCCTTGTATATGAATACTTGGCCTATAAACTTACTTACTTACTAATTATTGACCAAAACCTCTAAAGCGAACTCCAGTCAATTTCTTTTAAAGTAAATTTACCTTGAGAACAGATGGAGCTGTGGTTGTATCCTTTAAATGAAAGACCACATTTCTGAGTACAGGTCTCCCACAGTCCTGCATGGGATGAGCTGGCCAGGACTCTGTATTAGTTAGTTTAGTTTATTGTCACATGTACCAAGAAACAGTGAAAGGTTTAGAGATACAGCGTGGAAACAGACCCTTCAGCTCACCGAGTCTGTGCTGACCAGCAACCCCCATACATTAACACTCGCCTATACACACTAGGGACAATTTATAATTATACCTAGCCAATTAACCAACAAACGTGTATGTCTTTGGGAGTGTGGGAAGAAACTGGAGCTCTCGGGGGAAACCCACGCAGGTCATGGGGAGAAGGTACAAACTCCACACAGACTAGCACCCGTCGTCAGGATCCAACCTGGGTCTCTGGCGCTGTAGGGCAGCAACTCTACCGCTGCGCCATCGTTCTCACAGATGGGGATAACGATGTAATGCTGAGGCTTTATGAGGCCACATTTGGAATTATGTGAGCAGTTTTGGGACTTCTTCTTCTTGCGTGTGGTGTGCACAGCTTAAAGTTGTTGGACAACTTGTTCTATTTGATCTTCCGTTTGTGCACGTCGAGTTGATTGCATTAGTCGAAACAGGGCGGACCACGTGAAGGTTGCAATCTTCCACCCCAGTTTTGGGACTGTGTTCACATCTCTTGGGCGAGGGCCGGGAACGTGAAGTAGCACAACATCGGAGAGGCTTCGGGTGGTGAACATTTAATAAAAATATGAATCTACACACTGCGGAGAAGCTGGGCGAGCGGTGAACAGATCGGGCGGGAGGTGCAGCTCAGGGCTCCGGTGAGCCCGATGTGGAGGTGGGGTCGTCCTTGTGAACCAACTGCGGCTCATCCTCCCCGTTCTGCGGAGGGTGGACCAGGACCTTGTCAATGATCCCGAACTCCTGAGCCTCCACGGGGCTCATGTAGCGGTCCCGTTCCATCACTCCTTCTGCAAAGCAACAGGGTGGTCAGGGCGGCACACAGGACAAGGGTTACACACAGCACCCGCTGTCAGTAGACACAAAATGCTGGAGTAACTCAGCGGGACATCACCCATTCCTTCTCTCCACCGATGCTGCCTGTTACTTCAGCATTTAGTGTCTATTTTCGATTTAAACCAGCATCTGCAGGTCTTTCCTGCACCCGTAGTCAGGATTGAACCCGGGTCTCTGGCAACAACTCTACCACTGTGCCACCCTTGTCTCATCAGCATTAATCAGATCTAGGGAATTAACAAGTAAGCCCCGTTGCCCCGGGAATGAGTAGGTTAACATATGATGAGCATTTTGACAGCACTGGGCCTATATCCAAGTCAAGTCAAAAGTCAAACAAACTTTATTGTCATTTAGAAATACATTGATATATGCAGTTCCAAACGAAATTACGTTGCATTTGGCTCCCTGTGCAACACAATAAATTAACCGAAGGATAGGCATGGATGAAAAGGATAAATAGACAATGGTGGCAGCCCATTACATGGCATTCAGGAGTCTGATGGCTCGTGGGAAGAAGCTGTTGCAGAACCTTGATGTTCTGCTCCTTATGCTGCGATATCTTTTTCCCGAGGGCAGCAGAGTGAACAGTCCGTGATGGAGATGTGTGGGGTCTTTTATAATACTGCTGGCATACTGCTGCTATATTCGCTGGAGACCTCGTTGAAACTTACAGAATAGGGAAAGGCTCGGATAGAGTGGATGTGGAGAGAATGTTTCCACTACTGGGAGAGTCTAGGACTAGAGGTCATAGCCTCAGAATTAAAGGACGTTCTTTTAGGAAGGAATTTCTTTAGTCAGAGGGTGGTGAATCTGTGGAATTCTTTGCCACAGAAGGCTGTAGAGACCAACTCAGTAGATATTTTTAAGGCAGAGAAAAATAGCTTCTGGATTAGCACGGATGGCAGAAGTTATGGGGAGAAGGCAGTGGAATGGCAGGAGATAGATCACCCATGATTGAATGGCTGAGTAACGAATGGCCTAATTCTATTCTTATCGCTTATGATCTTACGAAAGAGATCAGCGATCTTGTGGGACACTGAGCTTTACACCCATAATACTCCCTCAGCCTGAAATCCAAGTGAAATCCAAGCTGAAGATGGACACAGCAAACTGGAGTAACTCAGCGGGTTATGCATCATCTCTAGAGAAAAGGAATTGGTGACGTTTCGGATCAAAACCCTTCTTCAGATTGAGAGTCAGGGGAAAGGGATAGGTAGTGATATAGAACAAATGAATGAAAGATATGCAAAAAAAAAACGACAGAGTGGATCACTCCAGCCTGGTAATCCGAGTGATTCCTTGCTGCTGTTACTCGGGTACATATGTTGGTGCTGGTGACATGTTTTCAAGAGAGTGTTGGATTTATCTCTTAGGGCTAACGGGATCAATGGATATGGAGAGAAAGCAGGAACGGGATACTGATTTAGGATGATCAGCCATGATCAATGGCTGGCTCGAAGGGCCTACTCCTGCAGGTATTTTCTATGTTTCTGTGAAGATGATCGTTTCAATCTGAAATTACTGATTGCATTCAGCACTTACCGATCACATGGAGTGGCTGCTTGGTGTGCTTGGCATAAATATTATTGATCTGCTTCTTAATTTTAAGGATCTCCTCTGCCTGAATGGCGATGTCAGTTGCCTGGCCCTGTAAACAAGCACCACGCACCAGCAATTAGAGCTTGCATCTGCATCTGCATCTGCAGTACACATCCCCCCGTTGCAATTAGCTTTGCAAGTATTCCTTCATCTTTGGTAGCAGCACTACTCAACGACACTGATATAGAGTCACAGGGTCATACAGCCCAAACATTGGCTCTTCTGCTCACCATGTCCATGCCAACCTATTTGCCCGTTTGCCCACATTACGACCATATCATTCTATCCTTCTTTGTACAGAAATAGCACAACTCCAGATTCAGGGACAGTTTCTTCCCAGCTGTTATCAGGCAACTGAACCATCCTACCACAACAAGAGAGCAGTGCTGAACTACTTTCTACCTCATTGGTGACCCTCAGACTATCCTTAATCAGACTGAGCTGGCTTTAAACGTTGTTCCCTTATCATGTACCTACACACTTTCAATGGCTCGATTTTAATCATGTATTGCCTTTCTGCTGACTGGGTAGCATGCAACAAAAGCTTTTAACTGTACCCCGGCACACATGACAATAAACTAAACTGAACTAAACCAGCATTAGCAGTTACTTGTGCCTCCGTCTATGGCTAGCTTTTTCTGGTGTCTCCCTACACCCCTCTGAAAGAAATGGGGTTATTGTATCTGATTCCACCACCTGCTACAGTGCAAGGGCATTAAGGGATGTAAATAGGTGTACTCTTAGCCTTCACAGCCATCTGTGCAAATGAATTCCACAGATATGCCACCCTCTGGCTAAAGAAATTTCTCACCTCCATATTGAAAGCACGTCTTTTTAGTCTAAGACTGTGCACTCTGGTCCTAGACTCGCCCACTATAGGAAACGTCCTCTCTGTGTCCACTTTATTTAGGCCTTTCTTGTCCACTAGCCCAGAATACCAACTTTGTCAGCATGGACAAGTAGTGCTGATTTCATGCTCTATCTTTCTGAGCTAGGACAATGTCATGAGGCCAGATAGAGTCTGGGTACTTACAGATGCCCCTCCCGAGGGCTGGTGAATCATGACGCGTGCGTTGGGCAGGGAGTGCCTCATTCCGGGGCAGCCCGCAGCCAGCAGCAAGGAGCCCATACTGGCAGCTTGTCCCACGCACCATGTGGAGATGGGGTTCAGGATGTACTGCATGGTGTCGTAGATAGCCAGGCCAGCTGTCACCACGCCGCCTGCATGGGAGAAGGGGGGAGGTGGACATGCTTTAACGGAATCAGGCAACCAAATTATCCTCCGACAAGTAGAGGACAGTCCTGAACTACTAAACCACAAGCTTTTCACTGTATCTCAGCACGCGTTACAATAAATTAAACTGTAAACGAGAAAACATTATTCCCTAGTCATATGTCCACACACTGTAAATGGCTTGATTGTAATAATGCATTATCTTTCCGCTGACTGGTTAGCATACAACGAAAGTGACAATAAGTTAAACAAAACTAGGAAATGTAGCGTAGCTTAGTTTAGTTTACTTTAGAGATACAGTGCAGATACTCAGTTCATCGAGTATACGCTGACCAGCGATCGATCCCCAGCTCACTAACGCAGTCTAGGCATAAGCTCAGGGGCAACCGCGCCTTTGCTGTTGCAGCTCCTAGACCGTGGAACAGCATTCCCCTCCCCATTAGAACAGCCCCCTCCATCGACTCCTTTAAATCTAGTCTAAAAACGTATCTGTTCTCCCAAGCCTTTCCTGCCGTTCTCTGAGCGAGGGCTATTTGTATATATGTATGTAGCCTGCTTGTGTATACTACTCTTATAACAAATGTAAAGCACTTTGGTCAACGAGAGTTGTTTTTTAAATGTGCTATATAAATAAATGTGACTTGACTAACACTATCCTACACAGACTCGGGACAATTTACAATTTTACCAAAGCCAATTAACCTACAAACCTGTACATCTTTGGAATGTGGCAGAAAACTGGAGCATCCGGAGAAAACTCATGCAGGTCACTGGGAGAACATGAAAACTCCGTACAGACAACACCCGTAGTCAGGATCAAACCCGGTCTCTGAAGCCGTAAGGCAGTAGCTCTACTGCTGCGCCACCGTGCCACCAGCATTTGTTAAACATTTCAATGCAATATTGAGGTGGGGGTATGGAGTGCCGCCCAGCAATGGGATCAACATCTTCAACATTCAACATGGAGGCATCCGGGTGGAGGGTGCTGGTGTTGATGACGGATGCGATGGACGAGGAGCAAGGGTGGTAGGAGAGAGAACTGTGGACCGTCCTAACATGCCGAAGGGCCTGTTTCCACGCTCTATGACTGGAGCTCACCGGGACTGTTGATGTACATGTGGATCGGCTTCTTGTTACTCTCGGACTGAAGAAATAGCAGTTGAGCGATGACCAAGCTGGCAATATTGTCGTCTATCTGAGAGAAACACACACAGTTAATGAAGTCGACTAACACGGCCAAAGTAAGGAGACGCTCAAAATAAATAATACTCACAGGCCCCATGATACAAATAATTCTCTCTCTCAGTAGCCTCGAGTAGATATCATAAGCTCGCTCCCCACGACCCTAGAAGGGAGAGATTACAGAGCGCAGCTGACTATTTGTTTGATGAAGCAATTAGTTTTGAGTTGAACCCCTAATTCTACATCCCCTTCATTATCAACAACAGTCAGATCTTTCCAATATCTGAGCCTTGTCTCAAAAAATGCTTTATTAAAACTCACAACAAGTACCTTCACTACCCACAGATGTGATGATTCCATCACACTCCTGTTCAACTTGCGGGTGGTGGAGCTAGTAGAGCTGCTGCCTCACAGCGCCAGAGACCTGGGTTCAATCCTGCCCTTGGCTAATGTCTGTGTGGAGTTTGTATATTCTCCCTGTGACCACATGGGTTTCTTCCGGGTGCTCTCTTTTCCTCCCACTTCCCAGAGGCATGCCGGCAGTTGCCAGAAAATCAGTGGTGGACCTTTAATACATTGTCTTTTGCATTCACAGCTTGCAGTCATTTAAAGCTATTAAAAAGACAATTTTTTTGACGATTCTTAGGGGGAAAAAGCGTTGCTATTTTGAGTGTGAAACTCTCAAGCTAAACCCTCCCCACCCCCCCCCCCCATTAACAGGTTTGTTTGTATAACGGGATTATCTCTAACTCAAAACATCTTAAAAATGCAACTACCGCATTCCAGCGAAACTACCTGTACTGGAAGTGGGGTGTTATCTGGTTCACAAAGGCACTTGTTCCCCTTAGAGCACTTACAGTTTGCTCGATGACGATTGGGATTAATGGATGGCTGCAGCCCGACGTCTGATGGATCTTCCTGCATCCTGCCGCCAGCCACTTGGAACGTTGCACAAATGTCTGTGAAAAAACATATATACATGCTTAGAAGTGCAAGGTGAATATTGCCATTGCCATTCCTCACCCTCAGTCTATGCAGCATCATGGTCTCCCCCTGACCCAAACCCAGTTCCAGTCCCTGGTTCCCAGTCCTCGCCCTCAGCCTGTATACTAATTGTCTCCCCTTCACTCAGACTCATTCCCTTGTTCCCATTCCCAGTCCCATTGCCATTACCAAACCGAAGCCAATTAGGAGCAGACGAGGGCATTCGATCTAATTTGAGATACCAGCTACCAAGACAGATGTGTACAGCAATTCATTCTTCCCCCGCACAATTAAAGCATGGAATAATCTCCACCCTACTATAGTTACCCAACCAAATGCAACTAAATTTAAGGTAGCTCTTTCTTCCCAAAAACCCTTTCTGGCTTAAGTCCTCCCTCCACCACCTCCAGTTTAAATCCCATTTGGAATATTTTGGAGGACCAAGAAACCAAGAATTCTCATTCCCCTTCCCGTTGCTCACCCTCAGCTTGTTCCCATTCCCCTGTCCATGTCCCCGTCCCTACCACCAGGGTGTGCAGTTGCATCTTCTCCCCTAGATGCATTCCCATTCCCAATGCCATTGCCATTCCCGTTCCCAGTCTATTCCCACTCGGAATGATTCCCCGTCCCTACCCCCAGCCTGTGCAGAGGCATCTTCTCCCCTAGACGCATTCCCATTCCCAATGCCATTCCCCGTCCCTACCCACAGCCAGTGCAATGACATCTTCTACCCTAGACGCATTCCCATTCCCAATGCCATTCGCGCTCCCAGTCTATTCCCATTCGGAATGATTCCCCGTCCCTACCCCCAGCCTGTGCAGTGGCATCTTCACCCCTAGACACATTCCCATTCCCAGTCTATTCCCACTCTGAATGATTCCCTGTCCCTACCCCCAGCCTGTGCAGTGGCATCTTCTCCCCTAGACCCATTCCCAGTCTATTCCCATTCCCCTGTCCATGTCCCCGTCCCGTCCCAACCCCCAACCTGTGCAGTGCCATTCTCTCCCCTAGACGCATTCCCATTCCCAGTGTCATTCCCAGTACAATTGCCATTCCCATTCCCAGTCCATGTCCATGTCCCTGTCCCTACCCCCAGCCTGTGCAGTGGCATCTTCTCCCTTAGTTGCATTCCCATTCCCAGTGCCATTGCCGTTCCCAATCTATTCCCATTTCCCTGTCCATATTTCTATTCCCCTGTCCATATCCCAATCTATTCCCACTCGGAAAGATTCCCTGTCCTCACCCCTAGACGCATTCCCATTCCCAGTGCCATTCTCCTGTCCATGTCCCAGTGCTATTCCCATTCCCACTCTGAATGATCCCGTGTCCCTACCCCCAACCTGTGCAGTGGCATCTTCTCCCCAATACCCATTCCCATTCCCAGTCTATTCCCATTCCCCTGTCCATGTCCCATTCCCAGTACAATTGCCATTGCAGTTCCCAGTCTATTCCCATTTCCCTGTCCATATACCAATCTATTCCCACTCGGAAAGATTCCCATTCCCAGTGTCATTCCCCTGTCCATGCCCCAGTGCTATTCCCATTCCCACTCTGAATGATCCCCTGTCCTCACCCCCAGCCTGTGCGCCGCCATCTTCTCCCCTGACCAGATCCTCCCCTCCCCCCCCCCCGGAAGTGACGCAGCCGGCAGCGGCAGCCTCGGTCTCCAGGGCAACGCGGCCTAGCGCCAGGCTCCGGGAACCTCCGGCCTTGGTTTCATGATTCATGAAGAAGCCCGTTGTTGCCCGACGGCAGCCTGACCACAGGGTCAACGCGGCACAGCTCCCGCCGAGGGCAAGGCAGCTCCGGCGGGGGAGAAAAGGGGCGGCCACGGTGCCGTTGCTGCTTTACAGCGCCAGGGACTCGGGTTCGATCCCCACTCCGGGCGCTGTCTGTGTGGAGTTTGCACGTTCTCTCTCCCCGTGATCTGTGTGGGTTTTCTCCAAGATCTTCAGTTTCCTCCCACACTCCAGAGACGTGCAGGCTTGTAGGATAACTGGCTTGTTATAGGTCACAATCCCATAGTGTATTGTGTCTTTTTTTCTTCTTTATTAATTTTATATTGATGTATGATAATCTATTTTTTTCTCTCTGAAAAGCACTTTGGCTTCAACATGATTTGATTTAAAAGTGCTTTTATAAATAAAAATTACTTACTGATAAAAATGAAAAATTGTCCAAGTTGGCCATATGCCCTGCCGACTACAAAATTCAGAGATTTTTCCCTTTTTTTGTTCTTTCCCAGAGTACTTCCCAGCAGAAACTACTAGTGGAATGGCCAAAAGCCTCTCCAGTTCTCTGTTAAACCTGATCGACACAGAGCTGAGGCTGGGGCAGGTGTTGCTTGATATCTGTATGAAATAGAAGAGCCGGCAGGAAGGTTTGCCTGAGGAACAGTGCGTGGGTGTAAATTAAAAAATGAACATTTTAGGTCACCATTAGATACAGCTCTTGGTGGTGCTGGTAATATTACAAGCATAGACAGCCACACAACTGCCAGTCCATTCCCTCACGACCCATCCACTACAACAGCATGGGAAATAAATTGATTTGTTTTCAGATTGAGACTGCTTCCTCCCATTTGTGATCCAAACATCTTTGTGGGTTGGTTATACTCACAAATGTAGACCATGGCTTGTTAGTAAATCCAGTAATTTCTGCTCACATACCTTCATGGGGCCAACTGTCTCTAGCAGGAAAATAATATATTTTTTTAAATCCCCACTTTGCAAATACATTTTCAGCTCCCCTCAAGAGTAGATAATTTGCAGTAAATATCTAATGCAAATCCTGGCTTTAAATCTTGTCAGTCTGCTTCCTGTCTTTTGATGTTACTGGCCGCAAGTTCTGATGCTGTCTGATATTTAATTTTGAAGCCAGCTGGGCCAATCTCTACCCAGTGAGCCAACATTGTGTTACATTTCCAAAGAAGACAATCACACAAAATTCATGAATCTCCTTTATTAAAAATCAGATGAACATGTTCATACTCAGCGACAGCTAAACGTGGAAACTGGTTACATCACATATTATCTGCAAATTTGTAACCAGGAAACCCATCTCACTGATGGATTCTGAAGGAGACTGGCTGCTATGAAGAATGCCTTATGTCCAGTGACAACAAGTATTGTTGGCCAGAGAGTCATGAACCAAAGAAGGAATGCAACCAGCTCCTCAATTTTTTTAAAAACTAGACCCTAAATAATGTTAAACGTACTTGCACTGCCTTTCTAATAAAAATACTATCCAGATAAGCGTTCTGGAAATCTTCAAAGACATTAACACAAATTAACAAAGTCGTAAATTAGATACTGAGGTAATGCAAACATGAGAGATATTAAACTTCAGTGAAGGGGAAGGACAGTACTTGTATTTAAGTACCAGTCTCAAAAAAACATAACTATTCAAATGTTGTGCACACACTTGGAATATCAATTCTTATTCCTAAAATCTCCAAGGGTTTCTTAATGGCTTGCGAAGGAATGAATGAAACAAAATTCTGAATAAAGAGGTAGCTTTATGAAAAAAAAGTCTTAAAATCTTCAATGCATTGGCACTGGCTTTGTTCTTGAGAGATGGTCTCTTGAATCTTCCCTTTAATAGTCATCGTCTGAATGAATGATGGAGTCACGACTACAGAACAATCCACATACTGCGTCCGCTATCCGCCAGGCGCTTCAGCGAGCGACCTAGACAGAAGCCGAGATTCACATTAAATCAATGTATACCTACCCTTTGCTTCCTGGTTTTCCAGACAATCACAAAGGCTAATCTGCTCATCGGCATCCAGTGTGATACATGCAATTGAAATGACATGATCATGAGATTACTGCAGGCAAATTAAATATGGCACATGTCATTTGCATTGCCTCAGCGATCTGCATGTTGGCGCAGCTGGTGACCCGGGTTCGATCCCAAGCTCAGACACTGATTGTGCAGTTTGCATGTTCCCCCTGTAATCAAGGTTTGCTGCTTTCCTCCCTCATCCCCAAGACATGGGTTTGTAGGTTAATGGCCTCGGTAAAATTGTCCTTAGTGTACATGCAAATATGGGGTAACAGAACTAGTGTGAACTGGATGGCGTGGGCTAGGTGGCCTAAGGGCCTGTTTCCATGTTTTATCTCTAAACTAAACAACAACATGACTGTGAAACAACTTCACAGGCGAGATGACTCAAACTCTACTGGAGTGATTAATTGGAGCAGATTTTTGAGGGGTTGGTAAGAAAAATGACAATGGACAAATGCACAAAATAACAGTGCATTGATCTATAAGGGTTGCCTTCACACATCTCCTGACGTTTAAATCTGTTATCAGCAGTTCTATGGGCGACACTGTGGCACAATGGCAGAGCAGCTGCCATACAGCGCCAGAGACCCAGGTTCAATCCTGACTCCGGGTGCTGTCTGTATAGAGTTTGTACGTTCTCCCCGTGACCATGTTGGTTTACCCCGGGTGCTCCGGTTTTTCCCCACATTCCGAAGAGGTACAGGTTCGTCGGTTAATTGGCTTCGGTAAGTTGTAAAATTGTGCCTAGGTTGTGCAGGTTAGTGTGAGGGGGTGATCGTTGGTCAGTGTGGACTCGGTGGGCCTCAGTACATGTTTCAGTACTATGTCTAAACTATCCAAGTGAATAGCAGACAGTTCACAGGGGAAGGGGGAATATGCCTCGTAATATTGTAACAGAGCTCCTTCAATGGGCACACCCTCTTTGAATAAAGACCATGGGAAAGGAAGAAACAGCACTGAATGTCGGTCGACAAGGTCAATTAGTGCACATAACCTCAAGACACTGGGAGGTGTGTGGCTGCTGTTTCGCACTGGGGAAGGGAAGGCAGTTTGTAGTGGATTGGCTGGATGGTGTGTGCCACATACAACTCACATCCACAGCATTACCGCACACCTTTATGCAAAGCTTCGTTAGTCATCCTGTTGACATTGCGAAAGGTACTTTCGGGAACGAGCCATCGCATTGCGACATCAACGCAGCTTTTCCGAAAGGTACTCCAAACACTGCCGCTGTGTGAGAGAGCCAGAAAGAGAGCAAATATTAACTGGGCTGAATTTCAATTTCGCAACCGAGGTGGTGCAGGGAAAATGCACCGTTTAGCTTACCTTGTTTGACCCTGGACAGCCGTCAAGTCTCCAACTCCCACAGTCGCAAAGATGCCTGTGTTTAGGTTCCATGCACCCTTCAAACAAGTGTGATATGCCTTGGGTCTGAAAAATCATTCATAAAGTTTAATAGCAATTTAATACAGTTCAGATTGTAAACATCGTTTAAGGGGACAGGCACATAATAACCAAACAGTAACACTGAGATTCCTGTACTCATGAAAGGTGGAGAAATATACAGTGAGAGTGCTGGAATTAACTAGTACTTAATGTTTCAGATTAAAGAGCAACAATGTGAATGAACTTGCAGTCAGGGTAAGTTTGATGGGTCATATGCTTTGATCCCCATTCAGATAATCAAGTACTTTTATTTGGTGGCAAAAATAACTGCAGCATATCCTTTTATTCCAATTCACAGGAAGAGCAGCAATATGGTGCAGATGCCTGCCTGGTCAACATGAAACTCACCCTTAGAGAACAAATTTCATGGACCCCCTGGCAGAAATGTGGAGATGTGCCTTCGTTCTAATAGGTCATAGAGCCAAACAGCTTGGAAACAGGCCCTTCGGCTCAACTTTCCCATTATAACTAGTCACACCTGCCTGCGTTTGGGCCATATCCCTCTGAATGTATCCTGTCCATGTTTCTGTCCAAATGTTGCTGAAATTTTTTTAAAGTTTCATAGTTTGAACTTACCTTGCTTGTCCTTCCTCATCCGAAGGGTATGCTAAGAGCAGCAGTCCTATGTTAATGATGACATGGTTGGTTACCGGACATACCTTGGAACAAAAGCAGATCAGTGTTCTATAGGTGCTAATTACATATCTAAATACAGCGAGCAGACATCGGACTGCACTTAAGTGCAGCGGCACTTTGATTTATGTCATCACTATTCCCCAGGCCACACAAGGCCCTTCAACAAACAACATACAAGAGGATTTTAGAGGTGGAGCAGCGGCAGAGGACACCACGGCTACGCTTGGCCAGGCCAACCCTGCAACACCGCCAGGACAACAGACCTTCATGGTCAGATCAAGATCCCTGCACTTACAACAACTGGGACTTGGAAAAGGCGCCAACTGCCGACTCGGTATACTGTCTCGGTGTACTACTGCTACTTACTTGAACTGTATCTGAGATACTTATCTAATGTGTATCAAAATGCTTATCGATCATGATACTTGTACTGAACTATATACAAAATGAATTTCACTGTACCTTGGTATATGTGAGAAATAAAGTACCATAATAATAACAACCATAATGTTTATAGAGATAGAATAGATTGAAAGGTAGTACAAGTGATAATAATAAAATCACTCTTTCAAAACCAATAAGGGATGGGCAATCAATGCAGATCTCGCTCGTGGCAGTAACATATCTTGTATGAATGCCAAAAATTGAAAAGTCGGTAACGCATTTAACCAATGTCTATTTCTGAAAAATTCTTGTGATCTTTTGGATCTATAAGCAGCAGAACAAGTCTCAATTTAATGTTTAATCGGATGATATTGAACTTCTTCAGCAATGGATCAAAGGGTTGGTATCATTTTTGGCTAATTTCATTATCAAGAGACTAATAAGTCGATCAGCCATGATCATATTGAATGGTGGTGATGGCTCGAAGGGCCGAATGGCCTCCTCCTGCACCTATTTTCTATGTTTCTAAGTCAAATGGCCATAATAGATGTGAATCCAGAAGATTCATAGCATGGCTTTAATGTGTGGAACCAAGGGTGTTTGTTGTATAAACCAAAACTAGAAATATGGCTCAGGATCTTCTATCTGCCTGCATTTGCAGCCTACCTATCCAACAAGTCTGTCCTTATCTTGAAGGACCCTGATAAGTTGCATTCTCCCATATTATTGGGAACACATGCAATGGATTACACCTCGTTACAAGCCAGTCCTGCAGAAATACTGGCATGTGACGCGGTATATCCCTGCTGTGCTGATTGTCAAAACCATCAAAAGTATTTTAAGATAGAATCATAAAGTCATGCAGCTTGCAAAAAGTCCATTTGGCCCACTACATCCATGCTGATCAGAGGGCACCATATCTCCCAGTACGTAGCCTATTGCCTTCAATGCCTGGGCGATTTAGATCCCCTCATACCCTAAACTTGCGGCACGTTGCTGTGTTGAAGAGCTGCATTGTTGGGGGAGTGAGATCCAGCATTTCAAACTAATGGCCACTAAGTAAACAACGTATTCCAAAATCAGGATGGCTTGGGACTTCGAAGGAGCCCGCAGGTTGTTACACTTCTCCAGACACTTCTGCTCTTGTACTGACTGTCATGAGTTTGGAAGACGATGTTGAACAAACCTTGGCAAGCTGCTCCAGGGTGTATTACAGATACACTGTATGCTGGTGATGGAAGTAGTGAATATTTAAGGTGGATCAGGAACTGGTCAACAGTTATTCAACATGACAAGATGTATTCTGACACCACACCAGTGCCAAGCAGTTCATAACCCTTGTTTAAGAAAGAACTGCAGATGCTGGAAAATCGAAGGTAGACAAAAATGCTGGAGAAACTCAGCGGGCGAGGCAGCGTCTATGGGACAAAACTGCTGGAGAAACTCAGCGGTGGGGCAGCATCTATGGGATAAAAATGCTGGAGAAACCCTTCTTTTGTTCATAACCCTTCCTTTTTAATCACTCACCTCTAGGATTACTATATCATAATCACTGAAGGAACAGTAGCGTTTTGACCAGGAAGCATCATTCCTTATCACCTCATTAATAACATATTCAAAGTCAAGTGTCAGTTGCTCTACAGTCAGGTACTTGCCCTAGAAATAGACAAAATATAGGACAATCACTTGCAGGCACATGATTTCAGTGCAACATCTCATGCAATAAATAGTTTCCATAAATAAATCGACATCCACAGAACAGCCGTGACTACACTGAACATGGGACACATATAAATCCTTAGTAGAATGACACAGGGAAATACAACCTGTAAGAGTTCCCATCTTTTGGATGAGACATTAAACTGAGGATCTGTCTACATTATATCTTGATTCTGTATGCATTATACCTGTGCTTCAGTGTGTGAAACATACCAGCTGGTTAATCTACAGTAGAAACAGTTGCAGATGGGGGCCTCTGTTGAATGTCTGGAAATACAATTTGCCAGAAGTCCCAGGTTGCTCCTAAGGAGTCACCTGATGTCTGATTTCCTTTCAGTGCGTTGCTATGCATTAGTCGGAAGTGGACCATCTGGCCTTCTCTCCCACTGCTCGACTCTATCCTGAGCTGATGACTTTACAGAAACATGCAAGGCAAATTAGGTCACCCACATTACTGAAATGTTGAGTGCAGATAAGTGATTTGGATATTTTTGTTCATTTTACTCAAGCTGAATGTTTTAATTAATTAAATTAATTCTCCATTATGATTTTAAGTACATTTATTCTTCCAATTAAATAAATCCTTTTGAACTGTTTTAAAATGTCTCTGTTCATCTTAAGCATTTAAATTGATTTTAAAAGCCAGCTATGTCAGACCTACAAGAATCTATCCTTCAGAACACAGAACTCACTTCTATCTGGAGATGTCGAGGTAAAAAGAATGGATCCATGATGTCGGAAATAACCAAGAACAATTGAGAGAAAGGAATGTAGATCACAAAATGCTGGAGTAACTCAGCGGGACTGGCAGCATCTCTGGGGAGAAGGAATGGGTGAATTTTCGGGTCAGGACCCTTCTTCAGAATACAAGGTACTGATACAGATGAAGCTGCGTTGGAGAAGGGTTCTGGATTTTAAAATCTGCATTGATCACTTGTACTGAATGACTGTACTGCAAATTCTATTAAAAATAATTACAGCCAGTCAAGTTTGAAAGAAGGAATGCAATAAAGTCTGAAGAATGGTTCCGTCACCTATTTTTCTCCAGAGACGCTGCCTGACCCACTGATTTACTCCAACATGTTGTGTCTATCCTTTCTGCACAATAAACTTGGGCTAGTTTCACACTTCCATATTTCAATGTTAAAAGCATTGTTTAGCACAGCAATCTGCTACTCATGTCAATTAATCCTCAAAGCTCCTGATGACTTGGTCGGGTTACTCAATAGGGAGCTTTATCCTTGAATGTAGAAAATAATTATGATGCAGACTGTCTACGAGTCATGTTTAAGGCCATGAGCCAGATTTTAACTTAAGGTGAGTCATGGGTTATGAAGAGCATGTACGATTTAATGCACATCAAAGTCAAAGTCAAAAGAGTTTATTGTCATGTGTCCCTGACAGGACAATGAAAATCTTTCTTTGCATAGCACAACAGAACATAGAAGGCATTGTCTACAATTCTATACGTAAATACACCCGTGAATTAATAGATTAATAAAGTGCAAATAACAGATGGAGGGATATTAATGTTCAGAGTTCCGAGCTAAGTTTAATAGCCTGATGGCTGTGGGGAAGTAGCTATTCCTAAGGAATAGTCCTCAGGCCCCTGTTGCAGTCCTCAGGCTCCTGTACCTTTTACCCGAAGGTAGCAGGGAGATGAGTGTGTGGCCAGGGTGGTGTGGGTCCTTGATGATGCTGCCAGCCTTTTTGAGGCAGCGACTGCGATAAATCCCCTCGATGGAAGGAAGGTCAGAGCCGATGATGGACTGGGCAGTGTTTACTACTTTTTGTAGTAGTAACATTCGAAACAAGGTACAGCAGATGCTGGTTTATAAAGAACAAGATATTAAATGCTGAAGAAACTCAGTGGGTCAGGCAGCATCTCTGGAGAACATGGGCATGTGGTTTCAGGTCGGGAGTCTGAAGAAGGGACCCGTCCCGAAACATCACCTTTCGATGTTCTTCAGAGATGCTGCCTGACCTGCTGAGTTACTCCAGCATTTTGTATCTTTTTTAAAAAATAACACAGTAGGTTATCGAGGCCATAAGATCACAGTTTGTCATTTCTATTATAGTTTGGATTGGGTAAGTTACCTGAAACAAGGCATTTTCTTTAAAAGGCTTCAGATTCTTTCCTCTCAAGTCAGTCACTACAAAGGGCAATGAGATCTTATCATCATATCCTGTGAGAAACAAAAACTGTTTTGAGTCTCCAACATACAAGGTACAGTTTTATATAAGAGATATTGTTACTGAATCAGGAGGTCTGAAATAATGATTCCAAGATGCAGCCAGAGTTAAATGTGAAAGAAGGAAAGCAATAAACTTGGGCTTGTGTCACACTTCCATACTGCAAACAACGCCCCTACATCCCACGATGTTAAAAGCATTGTTCAACACAGCACCTCAAGGCTCCTGGTGATAACCAAGGCCCCCCCGCCAAGGCCTACACGATGCCAACCATTTCAATTCCCATTCCCGCATTGACCTTTCTGTCCTGGGCCTCCTCCATTGCCAGAATGAGTCCACACGCAAATTGGAGGAACAACACTTCATATTTTGGTGGGGTAGCTTACCACCTGGTAGTATGAGCATTGAATTATCTCACTTTAAGTAGCTTCTACTTACGCTCCCTTCCTCTCTTGTCATTTTATCAGTTCCACAGTTCTCCACTTTGTTTCCCTTTTGAGATCACACCGTCCCTTAACAGCAATGGGCCTACCAGGGCACCATCCCGTCTGATGTCACTGTGGCCAGCCTTGTTGGTCCTGATCTTTTCTTGTCTGCAGCTCTGCAGTGAGGAACAGCACCGACTCCTCAAATAAAGCAACTGAATCATCCTACCGCAACTAGAGAGCAGTCCTGATTTACTATCTACCTCATTGGAGGCCCTCAAACTATCTTTGATTCTGGCTTGCACTAAACGGTATTCATGTTATTCCCTTTATCATGTATCTGTACACTGTGAATGGCTCGATTGTAATCATGTGTTGTCTTTCTGCTGACTGGTTAGCACGCAACAAAAGCTTTTCACTGTACCTCGGTACACGTAACAATAAACAAAACTAAGCCACAATAGATTTCACAAGACTACTTACCTTCATCATCTACCATCATGCCAGTGGGTTCCAAAACATAGTGCAGCTTTATGTAATTCACATAACCTGGGTCTATTTGTGCAGTTTCCTGGTGCTGGGTACTACAATCATCCGTTGTGCTCCAGTCACTCTGCACAAAACAACTTGTCCCTTCAGTCCTTGCTTGAGCATCAGGTGATGCACCATTGTCCAGGGTGGGCTTCCCATGGGTGGTACATGTGCACCCCAAAACAACTGAATGTGATTCCTTGGTACTTAAGGCATAACTACAAGTATCTGCAACACAACTAGAACACTGGATCGGTAATTTGGATTCACCGGAGGCGGAAGGAAGGGTTTCCGAAGTCTCGCTTCCTTGCGGATTAGGGATATGGAGGCAGTCTCCCGCAAGTTTCCTTTGTAGGGCATCTTCCTTGCGCAGGTCTACGCTGCCCAACGGCTCCGGAGTGCCAGTGGCAGCTCTCGCTCGTCTGAAGATGTCAGCTGCAAACTCCTTTGCTTTGCCCGCAGCAGACAGACGGTCGCAGTGGGCAGGGCTACACACTGTCAAAACGGAGTGCTTGCAGGCTTCAGGTTCCCAGCTCAGCGCTTCCTCCGAACAGTTTTCCGTGCGCGGGCAGTTGTCAGCATTGGCTTTGTGAGAGGCGGAGTCCAGGGTTCCTTGGCTGCATAAAGGGTGTTTTGTGCCTTCACAGTTATGAATAGACTTGGGACTGCACAATCCCGGTGAAATACAAGTCCTTGGATCCACCTCATGATCTCCTGGAGGCTCACCGTTTTCTCTGCTCTTGCCGTACAGAACTTGTTCATTTTTCCCTGCGAGTCACACAGAAAACAAAAAGTGTAAAATGGATCAGAATGGGAAAGACAAGTTAAAGCAGTGCACATCTTCTCGATTAGTTTCAACACGTGAGCAAAATATTATGACCGGTTTATTTTCTCTCCATCTTTCCTCTAGGTTGCTTGCTGCAAGGAAATAGGCAAGGGCCTTCAGTCCTAACCTCAAATCTTTAGTTTCTCACCCATATCACCTCATGCCACTGCTAGCTCACCTTATCCATGACAACAATGTTCTGTTTTTTCAATTTCAATCCTCACTCATTCTTTCCACCTGACCTTCCTATTCGACCTATTCCTTACCCTCAGCTTCAAATATACTATCACCACACTCCCAAGAGTTAGTTTAGTTTAGCTTAGAGATACAGAATGGAAAGAGGCCCTTTGGCCCATCGCTTCCGCGCCGAGCAGAGATCACCCAGTACATTAGCAGTATCCTACACACTAGGAACAACTTACAAAGGCCAATTAACCTACAAACCTGTACGTGTTTTCAGTGTGGGAGGAAACCGGAGCACCCGGGAGAAAACCCACTTGGTCACAGGGAGAACATACAAACTCGGTGCAGACAGCACCCGTAGTCAGGATCGAACCCGGGTCTCTTGCACTATGAGGCAGCAACTCTACCGCTGTGCCGCACTGCCTGAACAAAACAATGCCACAATTTTCCTGTAAAATTATCTTGCGCCTATTCCAGCCCCATACTATCTAGGTTCCCGTATGAACAATGACCACTTGGGCCATACCTGTTGTATTTACAGATATTGCACATGCTACCAGGGAGTAGCTGGTGTTAAGTAACACTACTCCATCTTTCTTGAGCTGGAAAGCAGGCTGGAACGTGGGAAAGGGATACACCACCTGGTACTTAGTGTGAAGCATGAAGCCGTGCTGCAGGCAATAGGCATTCTGCTCACCTGTAAAACATACGACAGCAAGTGAAAAGCAATCATTTAAACACTCAAAGACATCTGCACACGCGCGCACACATACACACACACAAAAAATGGTTTACATTCATACCTGTATTAAGCAAAGCCATGTCTCTGCAGTCAGGACACAGCACAAATGGCGGTGTGGCAACAGTTGTGATATAAATATCTCTATCATTTTCATCGCTCATAACCATATTTATCAGCAGATCATTTACTGACCGAATGCTGTATTAAACAAAAAGATTGCATTTTAACTTTGTGGAGGGACTGTAGATTTATTATTAATTTTTTAAAAACACAATCTCTCAAACATCCCCCACCCATCCCCTGTAAATAACAGTCCCAATGAGCAGAAGAGTGTCTACCACATTTCCGCCAGCCACAGGCATAAGGGAAATACAACACTATTACCTGGCTGCCTCCATTGGAAAGAACTAGAAAGGGGAAATATTAAAAATAAACCCACCAGAAAAGCATGATGAAACTAAAAGTTAATTAATCATTCATCTCGTTTGGATGATTTCCATTCAGAAAGGACACTGTGATAACTCCTTACTTAAAATGCAGTGACAGAGAAGTGAATAAACTGACTTAGTAATGGTTAGCAAATACACTAGTTTTGTGACAGGTTTTTAACCGAAGGATTTGAGCTCACACCCATCTAAATCAGAGTGAGAGATAGACTTACATTTTTATCGCAACTGTCAGGGCATCTCTAAGGACCTTACTGCCAACACGGTACTACAGATGTCACTGCTATAATGTAGGGAAAGTGACTGCATGTTTTTATTGACATTTCAGGCCGGGACCCTTCTTTCGATTGAGTCTATCCATTTCCTCCAAATGCTGCCTGACCCGCTGAGTTACTCCAGCATTTGGACTATCGTTGGTATAAACCAGCACCTGCTGTTCCCTTTTATGACGTTATGATATGTATTTATTGTTGTATCTGTTATTATTGTGCATAGCGTGTAATCTGAGTTTCCTGAGAACGATTCATTTAATTGCACCCTGGTGTTTATGACAGTAAACTAATCCGAATCTGAATAACAATGTGGTTTGACTAAATGTGAAATAACAGAGCAGCCCACTCACTTCAGGAGTAATTAGGAATGAACAATAAATGCCAACCTTGCCAGCAACATCCAAATCTTGTTCCAAGTTTACTCACTTGAATCCGAACACAATAAGCTTTGAGGGATCACTTGGCCATTCACACACAGTTAGATACAGGTCACTGTACACTTCCTGATCTTTGAAAAGAAGTACTTGCCTAACCTAAAATTCAATAAAGCAAAAAGAGCAAAATCAATCTTTAGTTGTCTTCTGCAGAGTAATTCAACTTGTACGTTTTTCTATTAAAAAAAAACTAAAAAGTGAGTACAAAATTAACCACAGCCAATGTGTCCAAATGTGTGACTGTGTCACTCCCAGCCCGAGGATAACAAGTTTTTCCCTGCTTCCAGTATGGGATGTGTTAAACTGGTATGTACAGGTAATTAATGTGCCATTGACAGCGAGTGACAGATGTACCACAATTGCATGCACGCAGGCATCTACACACACATTAAATCTATTACATTAATTTCACAATAGCGACAAAGCAGGTTTTGCCGGATTGGATGGTGTCTGCTCTGGCTGGCACCAACCTCTATTGCTCCCAGTGCTGGTAAGTGGTGCAAACAGGCTAATTGGCTGGCCTCCGCCATTGCATATTGCATAGAGATTCGCAAGCAGAATGTCACTTTGCTTTGCGACCTCTATCTCCGATACCCGTTACTTTCTAATTCTGATTTGTTGATCCCAAGTTTAGTCGCTCTATCATGTATACCTGACGTACAGAGGGATCTCGGGGTACAAATCCATAACTCTGTGAAAGTGGCAACACAAGTGGATAGGTTGGTAAAAAAAGGTGTAGGGCATACCTGCCTTCATCGGTCGTAGCATCAGAGTATAGAAGTGAGGAAATCATGTTGCAGCTTTTTAAAACATTGGTTATCCACATTCAGAGTATTTCAAGCAGTTTTGCTTGCCACGTGGAAAGATGGAGGCTTTGGAGAGGGTGCAGAAGAGGTTCATCGGAACATTGCACCGTTACCTTTCCATCCTTTCTTACATGACTTGTTGATAAAACCTGCCTATTTGATTATCTATCCTCATGTCGTCTTATGTGACTTCCCAATATATTATATAAATCTGAGAGCTTTCTGTGTTAAAAAAATAATAGACAAATGTAAGTCCATTTCTAACCCCAAAAAATTGATGGAATGGATCCCAACAGGAAGAGGGAAAAAAAGTAAGACCCTTTCAGTGGGTCACTGAGTTTGGTGTACTTTCTTCCAGAGTTACTCACCTTTTTCAACTTGTCATGAATGTTGAACTTCCACCAGTAAAGGTAATACACATAGTAGGGTAATTCATCAAAGTCTTGCTCTGGCACATCTCTGGTGTAGGACAGTACATACCTACCACATTTTGTAAAACCAAGGAATATATGACTGTGGAAGCAGGAAAAATAAATTCAAAAGAGACACATTTGTATTCCTCTTTGTATTGAAATGACTCTCATGTTGTACAAATGCTTGCTAACAGGCAATGTACTTACCCAGCTAGTAAAAAATCATCATCCACTATGTTTTTCAAGGGGACACAAAGAATGGGTGGCAAATTTTGAAACATTCGATGAGAAAACTGTCCAGTTATCTGTAATTAAAAAATGCAAAATCAGAACATGTGAAAATGGGCATTTAATTACACAAATTTTAACTTCTGGTCTAATCATCTCCAGTCCAGGGCTCCTGTCAAACCACCAGAAATTGTTTATTTCCATCTACCTAAATAGTTCACAGACAAGAACCAAACTAAGTATGTAGGAAAGATGCAGATGCTGGCTTAAACTGAAGGTAGACACAAAATGCTGGAGTAATTCAGCGGGGCAGGCACAGATGTTTGACGAAGTTTGCCTAGTCTACGCCAGGTTTCACTGGTGCAGAGGAGGCCACATTGAGAGCACTAAATACAATGGAAGAGATTGGAGGTGCGTGCATATGGTTTCTACATCAGCGAGACCAAGCATAGACTAGGTCGACAGCTTTACCAGACACTTGCGCTCTTTTATCAGATCTGGTTCATTCTAAATCAAATGGGACACATTGTTATCCGAAATTGATGACTTCAATGTTGAAACACGGCATCACATGGAAGGAGTGTTTCAGTTAAAAGTGCTGGTGTAACTCAGCAGGTCAGGCAGCACCTCTGGAGAACATGGATACGGGACGTTTCTGGTCGAGACCTCTCTATAAGTGCCTGTATTATAAAAAGGGAAGATAGAAACAGACAGCTGTATGGAATGATATGGTGAAAGGAGAATGGTGTTGATAAGGAAAAATAGATCAGCAACGATCTAATGGTAGAGCAGACTTGATGGCCGAATCCCATGTCTTATGAGAATAAAAAAACACAAACTGCTGGAGGAACTCAGCAAGTCAGGGAGCATCCCTGGAGAACTTGAATAAATGATGTTATGGGCCGGGCCCTTCTGCAGACTAAGGTAGTAACAAACCTGTTCCTGTTCAGTCCCCAAGAACAAGGCCACTCTAACAAATCAGCACTAATTGGGGTACCAGTGTATGCAGCTACCCGCAAGTTCACATTTCAGTCACAATCATGAATGCACACCACAAATGTCAATATTCAGCCCTAAACTAATACCTGCAAAAATAAGCTGATCAATTTCACACTAGCAGAAAACTAAATGTTGCTTTCACATTGGGCAATCCTGATAAGACAGTCACAATTTTCAGAAGAGGTGTTGGCCCCTCTTTCAATTTCAAATATCCATGTTTGTTTTTGATTTTGGATCAGCCTCGTGACTTTTAAATGAAAGTGCATATCAAGAACCCTGTTAAGAAAGTGAGAACTTTCCATTTTCAAACTGACTTGCATTTCCCTACTACACGGGGCTGGTTGAAAGTAGTTCTTTGTCTGCATCTTGGGACAGCCTGGAGGAGAGGTGAACATTTTGAGAATTTGAGTATAGGAGCAGGGAGGTTCTACTGCAGTTGTACAGGGTCTTGGTGAGGCCATACCTGGAGTATTGCATAGTTTTGGTCTCCAAATCTGAGGAAAGACATTCTTGCCATAGAGGGAGTACAGAGAAGGTTCACCAGACTGATTCCTGGGATGGCAGGACTTTCATAAGAAGAAAGACTGGATAGACTTGGCTTGTACTCACTAGAATTTAGAAGATTGAGGGGGATCTTATAGAAACTTACAAAATTCTTAAGGGGTTGGACAGGCTAGATGCAGGAAGATTGTTCCCGATGTTGGGGAAGTCCACAACAAGGAGTCACAGTTTAAGGATAAGGGAGAAATCTTTTAGGACCGAGATGAGAAAAACATTTTTCACACGGAGAGTCATGAATCTGTGGAATTCTCTGCCACAGAAGATAGTTGAGGCCAGTTCATTGGCTATATTTAAGAGGGAGTTAGATGTGGCCCTTGTGGCTAAAGGGATCAGGGGGTCTGGAGAGAAGGCAGGTACGGAATACTGAGTTGGATGACCAGCCATGATCATATTGAATGGTGGTGCAGGCGTGAAGGGCCGAATGGCCTACTCCTGCACCTATTTTCTATGATTCTATAAGGGATACCGCGTTGGATGATCATATTGAATGGCAGTGCAGGCTCGAAGGGCCGAATGGCCTCCTCCTGCACCTATTTTCTATGATTCTATAAGGGATACCGGGTTGGATGATCATATGGAATGGCGGTGCAGGTTCGAAGGACCGAATGGCCTATTCCTGCACCTATGTTTCTATTTCTATAGGAATGCAACCCAGTCTTTTTGAACAATTGAGTTAAATTGACCTAGGTCGAACAATCGACCTAAAAAAAAAAAAATTCTTAAAAATCACAATCCAGTTTCGACCAAGAAACTCTAATTAGGAGTTGGGTGTATTTTTGAATATGAAGGGAATGGTCTATTGGGAGTGTTTCATTATGATTAGATTATATTGTGTAGGTGACTGTGGGACAAGGGTCGTTAAATCACACACACACAGCCTGACTTTAACCCCCTTACGCTTTATTTGGGAGGGGGCTTTCACGTTGCAAATGCAGCATTTAGTGGTCCCAGCCCGGTTGCCGCCGCTTCCAGTACCTTTAGCCGGTATAAACTCCTCAGCACATTGTTTCTCCTCCTCACAACCGGACCCTTACTCCGGCTCGGCGCCATTTTCTCCCTCAAACCGCCTCCTTCCGCGCAACCCAACTTGATGCTCCGGTCCCGCCCCCGCTGCCGCCGCCGCCCCGCCATTGGCCCCAACACGGCCCGCCCCCGCTTGCCATTGGGCAGGCCGCGCGTCAATCAGGGGCGACAAGCAAGCCCTCAACGGGTTTTGTTTTGTCCGAGGGGCCGCTGCAGCGCCACCCTCACCCCGGAGGACCTGGAGGGACTTGAGAACTACAGGGACTTGAGAACTACAGGGACTTGAGAACCACAGGGACTTGAGAACCACAGGGACTTCAGAACTACAGGGACTTGAGAACCACAGGGACTTGAGAACTACAGGGACTTGAGAACCACAGGGACTTGAGAACCACAGGGACTTGAGAACCACAGGGACTTGAGAACTACAGGGACTTGAGAACCACAGGGACTTGAGAACCAGAGGGACTTGAGAACCACAGGGACTTCAGAACTACAGGGACTTGAGAACCACAGGGACTTGAGAACCACAGGGACTTGAGAACCAGAGGGACTTGAGAACCACAGGGACTTGAGAACTACAGGGACTTGAGAACTACAGGGACATGAGAACCACAGGGACTTCAGAACTACAGGGACTTGAGAACCACAGGGACTTGAGAACTACAGGGACTTGAGAACCACAGGGACTTCAGAACTACAGGGACTTGAGAACCACAGGGACTTGAGAACCACAGGGACTTGAGAACCACAGGGACTTGAGAACCACAGGGACTTGAGAACTACATGGACTTGAGAACCACAGGGACTTCAGAACTACAGGGACTTGAGAACTACAGGGACATGAGAACCACAGGGACTTGAGAACCACAGGGACTTCAGAACTACAGGGACTTGAGAACTACATGGACTTGAGAACCACAGGGACTTGAGAACTACATGGACTTGAGAACCACAGGGACTTGAGAACCACAGGGACTTGAGAACTACGGGGACTTGACAACTGGAGGACCTAGAGGGACTGGGGTTTGGAAGGACTGGAGAACTGAGGATTGGAGGACCTGGAGGGACTGAGGTTTGGAGGGACTGGAGAACTGAGGTTTGGAGGGACTTGAGAACTGAGGATTGGAGGACCTGGATGAACTGCAGGAACGGAGGGTTGGAGGGGACCTCTCTGCCAAGACTTGAGATGGGTCATTGATGACTAACAATGAACTATTTTACATTTTCCTTGAACATAATTTCCTTTGTCCTGTTTACACACCTTACACTTCCTTACCTGTTCACTACCTTATCTATGTATGTTCAAGAAGGAACTGCAGATGCTGGAAAATCGAAGGTAGACAAAAATCCTGGAGAAACTCAGCGGGTGAGGCAGCATCTATGCTGCCTCACCTGCTGAGTTTCTCCAGCATTTTTGTCTACCTTATCTATGTATGTACCTCCCACTCCCCTGACTTCAGGCTTTAAGAAGGGTCTCGACGCGGAACGTCACCCATTCCTTTTCTCCAGAGATGCAGCCTGTCCCTCTGAGTTACTCCAGCATTTTATGTCTATCATCGATTTCATCCAGTTCTTTCCTAGTTCTTTGCTACACATGGGTCAAGTTGACTTGGAGTCAAGAGTGTTTTATTGTCATATGTCAAGTCAATTCAAGTCAAGAGAGTTTATTGCCTGTGCCCCAGATAGGACAATGAAATTCTTGCTTGCTGCAGCACAACAGAGTATTGTAAGCATTAATCCAAAACAGTTCAGTGTGTCTATATAGCATAGACCATATATATATATACACATAAATAAACAGATAAAGTGCAATAGGCTGTTATAGTTCAGAGTTTGTTTGATGGTGAGTTTAATAGCCTGATGGCTGTGGGGAAGTAGCTATTCCTGAACCTGGATGTACCAGATTTAAGGCTCCTGTACCTTCTACCTGATGGCAGTGGAAGGAAGAGTGTGTGGTCAGGATGGTGTGGGTCCTTGATGATGTTGGCAGCCTTTTTGAGGCAGCGACTGCGATAGATCCCCTCGATGGTGGGGAGGTCAGAGCCGATGATGGACTGGGCAGTGGTCACAGCTTCCTGCATTCTTTCTGCATTCATTCCCTGATAGATCAATGAAATTCTCTGAAGTCCTATACACACAGGACAATTTACAATTATACCAAGCCCATTAACCTATCAACCTCTTTGTTTTTGGAATGTGGGGGGAAAACTGGACATCCCGGAGAACCCAGAGACGGGTGGAAGGGAGAGATGGATCAGCCATGATTGAATGGTGGAGTCGACCTGATGGGCCGAATGGCCTAATTCTGCTCCTATCACTTATGATCTTATGAAAACCCAGGTGGTCACGGGGAGAACGTACAAACTCTGTACAGACAAGTACCCGTAGTCAGGATCGAACCCATGTCTGGCGCTGTATGGCATCGGTGGGCGGGCGCGACTCACGTTGCAGCGGCCCCTACAGCCTGTCTGTCTTTTTTTTAATTTTCTGTCTAGTTAAATGTAGTTGTTCGTGTTTTTTTTTTGCATTGTTTCTAACTGTGTGTGTGTGGGGGGTGGGGGGGGGGAGGGGGAAACTTTAAAATCTCTTCCCTGCACGGGAGACCCAACCTTTTCCCTGTCGGGTCTCCGTTGTCGTTGGGGCCTAGCACCGTGGAGCGGCCTCCAACCGGGATGAGCTGCGGACTTACCATCGTGGGGCTGGCCGGCCTCGGAACGTGGGGAGCGGTGGTGGCTCGCCGCTGCGGCCCAACTCCCGACTCCGGAGCTCCAGCTCCAGCTGCAGCTGCAGACCGGTGGACTGTCGGGATATCGGGAGCTCACGGGCCCGGGTGGGAGACCGCTCTCCGGAGTTCCGCAACACAGCTTCTCCAGCCCGTGTCGCGGGGTTGGAGCGACCCGGAGCGGGGTCGTACATCGCCCGGCGCGGCTTTAATGGCCGCGGGACATTCCAGCGCCCGCCGGGGGCCCCAACTTTGTGACTTTTGGGCCTAGAGCGGGGCCGTACATCGCCCGGCGCGGCCTCAATGGCCGTGGGACTTAACACCGCCCGCCTGGGGCTTTGACCTCGGGAGAGAAATGGTGTGGAGGAGAGAGAAGAACTTTCCCTTCCATCACAGTGAGGAGGAGATTCACTGTGATGGATGTTTGTGTGAATTGAATTGTTTGTGTGTTTTTTTATGAATTGTTCTGTTTGTATGGCTTGTAGAAACGGAGTTTCGTTCGAGCCTCTCTGAGGTTCGAATGACAAGTAATAAAATCAAATCAAACTCTACTGCTGCGCCACCGTGCTGCCCTACACAATAGACGAGACAAAAAAAGTTTTAAAAAATACACACACACACACACAGAAATACACACACACACACACACACACAGAAATACACACACACACACACACACACACACAGAAATACACACACACACACACAGAAATACACACACACACACAGAAATACACACACACACACACACACACAGAAATACACACACACACAAATACACACACACACACAAGCACACACACACACACACACACACAAATACACACACACACAGAAATACACACACACACAAATACACACATACACACAAGCACACATACACACAAGCACACACACACACAAGCACACACACACACACACACACACACACAAATACACACACACACACACACACACAGAAATACACACAAGCACACACACACACACACACAGAAACACACACACACACACACACACACACACACACACACACACACACACACACACACACACACACACACACACACACACACACACACACACACACACACACACGCAGATAGAAAACAAACAAACAATAATGGTGCAAAAAGACAAAACCAATGGCTCCAAGTTTACATTTGTACCCAGTGAATACCTGTAACCCAGAAATAAACATATTTCATGGGAGCTTCTGAAAAGATACAATCATTAGTTCAAAAATTAAAAAAGGCAGAGCACAGTGAATACATCAATTGGAAAGGTTTGCAAAGAAATACTAGGTTAATTGGGGACTGTGAATTGTGTGTCGATGAGCGGTTGAGCCCAAAGATATACGAGATAATGTGGAGAGAATAAAATGGGATTACCATAAAATGTGAGTAAACGGGTGCTTGAGGTTCAGCACACACTTAATGGCCTCTTTCCATGCTGCATCTCTATGTTCTCTAATTATGTCTAATTATGTGTGGCTGTAACCCTCTTTTCAAATGTGATTTTTGAATGGCATCATTAGGTATCATGGCTTGAAGCCCCAATACAAGTGATATTCAATGTATACGCAGAGTAAAACCTTGCAAAAACGACAACTGAGCAAGTCCTGGGTTAAAAAAAAACAGAATTTATTTAGTTACTGTTACAATTCACTGATAATTCAGACAAAGATATTTAATGCTACAAAGAATACCAAGGGCAGCAATCTAGTGTAGGAGGACAGTGCATGAAAGCTGTCACCAGCTCCACAAGAAACAAAGAACTGCCACGGTGGATAATTCAGCTGGGATCTATTGACCAACACAGAGCAAGGTGAGTCATTGTTGTAAGGGATGAAGACAAGAGGGGCAATGCGGTCTGTGTTGGCCTGCTCCACATTTCTGTTGTTGGACAATACTGGCATTTTCTTGTTAAGTTCTTACAATGGACATTTTGTTTCTCTTAGTCTGATGAAGGGTCTCCGGAGATGCTGCCTGACCCGCTGAGTTACTCCAGCGTTTTGTGTCTATCTTTGGTATGAGCCAGCATCTGCAGTACCAGACTGATTCCTGGGATGTCAGGACTTTCATATGGGGAAAGACTGGATAGACTCGGCTTGTACTCGCTAGAATTTAAAGATTGAGGGGGGATCTTATAGAAACTTCCAAAATTCTTAAGGGGTTGGACAGGCTAGATGCAGGAAGATTGTTCCCAATGTTGGGGAAGTCCAAAACAAGGGGTCACAGTTTAAGGATACGGGGGAAGTCTTTTAGGACCGAGATGCGAAAAATATTTTTCACACAGAGAGTGGTGAATCTCTGGAATTCTCTGCCACAGAAGGTAGTTCAGGCCAGTTCATTGGCTATATTTAAGAGGGAGTTAGATGTGGCCCTTGTGGCTAAAGGGATCATGGGGTATGGAGAGAAGGCAGGTACGGGATACTGAGTTGCGATATTGAATGGCGGTGCAGGTTTGAAGGGCCGAATGGCCTACTCCTGCACCTATTTTCTATGTTTCTATTCCCACACATTTTGTTTTCTAATCCTGATGTAGGCAGCATATCAACCAAGTGAAACAAAATAAGTTTCCACTGGTGTAACAAGTTTACCACTGGCAGAACGTCCCACTGCCCATGACAGAAATATGATGGAACAAAAAATGATACTTTACTGAGATCTTGGAACCGGCGATCAGAAGATTGGACAAAGAAGTAATTCTAAGGAATCTTTTAAAAGTGGGGGGGGGGGGGGGGGGTGTTCAGGGTAGATTAGGTACCCTGGGGTAGTTAGGTCTTTATTCTTTGGAGCACAGAAGGTTAAGGGGAGACTTGATTGAGGTCTTTAAAATGATGAAAGGGATAGACAGAGTTGACATGGATAAGCTTTTCCCATTGAGGGTAGGGAAGATTCAAACAAGAGGGCATGACATGAGAATTAAGGGACAGAAGTTTAGGGGTAACATGAGGGGGAACTTCTTTACTCAGAGAGTGGTGGCTGTGTGGAATGATCTTCCAGCAGAAGTGGTGCAGGCAGGATCGATTTTAACATTTAAAAGTAAAGTGGATAGGTATATGGATGGGAAGGGAATGGAGGGGTATGGTCTGAGTGCAGGTAGATGGGACTAGGGGAAAATAAATGGTCGGCATGGACTGGAAGGGCCGAGAAGCCCTGTTTCCGTGCTGTAATTGTTATATGGTTATATGGTAGATAATTCTATACCCGAGACCTTGGCAACAGATGGTGGATTGGATACATTTAGAGACGGTAATGCGGGTAGAATAGAGGAACTTGGAAATTTCACGAGGTCTGTAGGGGCTCGAAAACTCGAGTAAAACTACCAAACTAAAGGATGTAATTTTAAAATTGGGATGATTGAACTTTTTTTTGCCTTTCATCACAGTGAGGAATGTGGAGGAGTCACTGTGGTGGATGTTCATGTTAAAATGTATTTTTTGTGTTTTGTTGATGGTATGACTGTATGGCAAATCAAATTCCTCCTATGTTGCAAAACATACTTGGCTAATAAAGTATGATTATGATGGTAGACAAAAATGCTGGAGAAACTCAGCGGGTGAGGCAGCATCTATGGAGCGAAGGAAATAGGTAATGTTTCGGGTTGAGACCCTTCTTCAGACTGATGTGAGGGTGGTGGGAGGGGGGTGGGGGTGGGAAGAAGAAAGGAAGAGGCGGAGACAGTGGCCTGAGGGAGAGCTGAGAAGGGGAGGAGAAAGCAGCGACTACCTGAAATTAGAGAAGTCAATGTTCATACCGCTGGGGTGTAAACTGCCCAAGTGAAATATGAGGTGCTGCTCCTCCAACTTATGGTGGGACTCACTCTGGCCATGGAGGAGGACCAGGACAGAAAGGTCGGATTCGGAATGGGAGGGGGAGTTGAAGTGCTGAGCCACCGGGAGATCAGGTAGGTTAATGCAAACCAAGCGGAGGTGTTGGGCGAAGCGATCGCCAAGCCCACGCTTGGTCTCAGAGAGCCCGTGCAAGTAAATAGTACAAGGGAGATTGATGAGTGGGAGATAGACACAAAAAGCTGGGCTAACTCAGTGGGTCAGGCAGCATCTGTGGAGTAAAGGAATAGGTGAAGCTTTGACTCAGCGCTGGTTAAGATGTTGGCACCAGCGGTTGCATGACCTCAAGTTTACAGGCAGTTTAATGAGGATAGGAGTGCTGGACTATGTTGGAATAGTTGGAATAGTTGGGTCTAGAGACAGCAAACAGGGACGAGGTTGGAGCAAAGATGAGTTGAGGCAGGAGCACTGTGAGGAGATATTATGGACGTGAAATAGGAGATCTTAGATATAATGCAGATATTTGATCGGAAACTGAAATCAAACTAAATTATGGCAGAGGTTGTAAATCTGAAGAAGGGTCCCAATCCAGAACATCATTTATCCATGTTCTCCAGAGATGCTGTCTGACCTGTTGAGTTACTCCAACCTTTTGTGTAACACTTTGCCAGCATCTATAGTTAGTAAACAGTTTTGTTCAGCTTCAGATACTTGCAGGGGTGAGGGGAGATCGGGGATCTAGGACATGGGCTGATTTCGTCCCACCGACTCCATGCCGACCAGCGGTCCCTGTACATTAGCACTAGTCCTACACACTAGGGACAATTTACAAATTTGCCTCTGCCAATTAGCCTACAAACCTGCAGTCTTTAGAATGTGGTAGGAAGCCGGGACCCCTGGAGGAAACCCACGTGGTCATGGGGAGAACATACAAACTCTGTACAGACGTCACCCGTAGTCAGGATCGAACCTGTCTCTCTGGTGCTGTTGGACAGCAACTCTACCGCTGCGCCACCATGCCTCACTACACAACACTAACTAGACCAGTCTGACCGGTCTGAAGAAGGGTCTCGACCCGAAACGTTGCCTATCTCCTTCGCTCCTTAGATGCTGCTGCACCCGCCGAGTTTCTCCAGCTTTTTGTGTAACCCTCGATTCTCCAGCATCTGCAGTTCCTTCTTTAACAGTAACTAGATGAGGAACTGTTAACTGTCTTTGATTGCACTGAGGACTGGCTTTTTTGCACTAATATTGAGGTTTCAGTTTATTATTTTTTTGTTTATTGCATGTTATCTAGGAGTATTATGTTTATAGGTCTGTTATGCTGCTGCAGTAAGAATTACATTGTTCTGTTATTGGTTCAATCCAACTCTCTGGATGTGGTCATGAGGACCTCATCTGATTTTGGTGATGTTGTTGGAAGGATAATTGACATACAAGATTGACCCCTGGGATGGCAGGACTGTCATATGAGGAAAGATTGAAAAGACTAGGCTTGTATTCACTGGAGTTTAGAAGGATGAGGGGATATCTTATAGAAACATATAAAATTATAAAAGGACTGGACAAGCTAGATGCAGGAAAAATGTTCCCAATGTTGCGTGAGTCCAGAACCAGGGGCCACACAGTCTTAGAATAAAGGGGAGGCCATTTAAGACTGAGCTGAGAAAAAACGTTTTCACCCAGAGAGTTGTGAATTTGTGGAATTCCCTGCCACAGAGGGCAGTGGAGGCCAAATCACTGGATGGATTTAAGAGAGAGTTGGATAGAGCTCTAGGGGCTAGTGTTGTCAAGGGATATGGGGAGAAGGCAGGCACGGGTTATTGATAGCGGACGATCAGCCATGATCATATTGAATGGCGGTGCTGGCTCGAAGGGCTGAATAGCCTCCTCCTGCAGCTATTTTTATGTTTCTATGATAATATTGGACGAAATGCTGCAGTAGACCCTTCCTTTGAATTGTGAAAGGCTCGGATAGAGTCGATGTGGAGAGGATGTTTCCACTAGTGGGAGAGTCCAGGACCAGAATTAAAGGACACAGCCTCAGAATTAAAGGACGTTCCTCCAGGAACGAGATGAGGAGAAATTTCTTTAGCCAGAGGGTGGTGAATCTGTGGAATTATTTGCCACAGACAGCTGTGGAGGCCAAGTCAATGGATATTTTTAAGGGAGAGATAGATAGATTCTTGATAAGTACGGGTGTCAGAGGTTATGGCGAGAAGGCAGGAAATTAGGGTTGAGAGAGAAAGATAGATCAACTATGATTGAATGGCAGAGTAGGCTTGATGGGCTGAATGGCCTAATTCTGCTCCTATCTAGAATGAACATGAATGTATGAACTTCTTCAATCTGCTCGAAGACGTCAATGCCTCTTCTGAGATCCAAGTGCAAACCCTCGACCCGGTCGGCTATCAGAAGCCCAAGATAGACACAAAGAGCTGGAGTAACTCAGCGGGACAGGCACCATCTCCGGAGAGAAGGAATGTGTGATGTATCGGGTGGAGACTCAACTATACATCATATCTGAAGCCAAATCCTGGGCAAGACCTGGAAGCTCACAGGACAGGATACCTTCAGTCTGAAGAATGGTTTCGGCCTGAAACGTTGCCTATTTCCTTCGCACCATAGATGCTGCTGCACCCGCTGAGTTTCTCCAGCACTTTTGTCTACCTTTGATTTTCCAGCATCTGCAGTTCCTTCTTGAACACAGGATACCAACACACCAGCAGCATACACCAGTACCAACACTCCAACTCTGTGGGTGCTAAAGACCCCAAGATTTCTTGCACATGGACACCAAAGCAAAGATGGATGCACATTGCCCCAGGCACTGCCATTCAGACATTCCCACTGCAGGTGCATTTGCAGAGCTGACAGGACACAACCAGGGTGGAGAAGGCGTCCCAGACCGCTGGGTCATCGTTGCAGACGGTCCCACCGCCCCTCTCCTCCTGGGCCTGGTCTCGGTTGATGTCCCCGATGCAGGTCCAGCTGCTGCCTCCCCCGGGCTTCGTCACGCACCACTTTGAGTGGTCCACGTGAGTGGAGAAGGAAGCTCCCGTGGGGAACCGGATTCCCTCCACGTTGTACACCGCGTACTGCCCCGAACAGTTGGAGGGGAGAGCTTGCCGACAGTTCAGCCACGACTGCACAAACAGGTCACTCTGGAAGACCCCTGCCACCCAGTCCATGTAGAGATCTGTAGAACATCAGGAGTTAGAGTCAGTGAGTGATACAGTGTGGAAACAGGCCCAACTTGCCCATACCGGCCAACATGTAGAAACATAGAAACATAGAAATTAGGTGCAGGAGTAGGCCATTCGGCCCTTCGAGCCTGTACCGCCATTCAATATGATCATGGCTGATCATCCAACAGTATCCCGTACCTGCCTTCTCTCCATACCCTCTGATCCCCTTAGCCACAAGGGCCACATCTAACTCCCTCTTAAATATAGCCAATGAACTGGCCTCAACTACCCTCTGTGGCAGAGAGTTCCAGAGACCCACCACTCTCTGTGTGAAAAAAGTCCTTCTCATCTCGGTCCTAAAGGATTTCCCCCTTATCCTTAAGCTGTGACCCCTTGTCCTGGACCTCCCCAACATCGGGAACAATCTTCCTGCATCTAGCCTGTCCAACCCCTTAAGGATTTTGTAAGTTTCTATAAGATCCCCTCTCAATCTCCTAAATTCTAGAGAGTATAAACTGAGTCTATGCAGTCTTTGGTCATAAGACAGTCCTGACATCCCAGGAATCAGTCTGGTATCATGTCCCAGATACACTAGTCCCACCTGCCTGGGCTTGGTCCATATCCCTCCAAACCTGTCCTATCCATGTACCTGTCTAAATGTTTCTTAATTAGTTAGAGAACAATTAGTTTACACGGTCCCTGGAGCCTGCTCTGCTAATCAATAACATAATGACTGAGCTGATCATTGCTTTCAGCTCCACTTTCCTGCATGCCCCCACGACCCTTGATTCCCTTATTGTACAAAAAATCCATTAATCTCAGCCTTGAATATCCAAAGTATCCTTAGCATTCACGATCCCAAAAATGCGCGACCTTCTGAGAAAATTAATTCCCCTTCAACTCCCTCAAATCCGAAACGTGTAGGTTTGTAGGTTAATTGGCCTATGTAAAATGTCCCTAATATGTGCAGAGAGTGGAGGAGAAAGTAAGATGCTATGGAGCTGGTGTGAAGGGGTGATCGATGGCCGGCATGGTATTAGTGGGCCGAAGGGCCTCTTTCCATGCTTCCATCCTAAACTAATCTGAAATAAGCAAGCTTTTTTCCTGAGGTTCTTGCTCCTTGTTTCTTCATCTCCTGCCAGGAGAAATGTTCTCACAGCATCTATCTTGTTAATTCTTATCCACTTCATTAAGACACCCCTCGTTCTCTGTACTGCTGAGAGTACAAGGCCAAGCTGCATCATTGTTCCTCATAGAAGGAAGTTAAGTTTAGTTTATTGTCACGTGTACCGAGGTACAGTAAAATGTTTTTGTTCTCTGCTAACCAGTCAACGGAAAGACAAAACATGATATATGGGTGGCACAGCGGTAGAGTTACTGCCATACAGCGCCAGAGACCTGGGTTCGATCCTGACTGTGGGTGCTTGTCCGTACGGAGTTTGTACGTTCTCCCCGTGACCTGCAAAGGGGTTTTCTCCGTGATCTTCGGTTTCCTCCCACACTCCAAAGACGTACAGGTTTGTAGCTTAATTTGCTCGGTATAAATGAAAATTGTCCCTAATGTGTGCAGGATAGTGTTAATGTGCGGGGATCAATGGTCAGTGCTGACTTGGTGGGCCGAATGGCCAGCTTCCACACTGCATCTCTAAACTAAATTACGATTGTTGTGCAGGAAAGAACTGCAGGTGCTGGTTTAAATCGAAGATGGACACAAAATGCTGGAGTAACTCAGCGGGACAGGCAGCATCTCTGGAGAGAAGGAATGGGTGAGGTTTCTTCCGAAAGACCAAACATCACCCATTCCTTCTCTCCAGAGATGCTGCCTGTCCCGCTGAGTTACTCCAGCATTTTGTGTCCGTCTTAAATTACAATTGATCCATCCACACAGCCGAAGTGACCCACAAGTGATGATTGGGAGAATACTCCACCTGCTCCAAAATTCTTGTGCTTTGCAAAGCTGGTGAATTGCTTCCCTGCTGACGATGAGAGGACCACCTTTCGGTCCCACGGTGGGGTTTTCTTGTGTTTACCGGCTGCTGCACTCTGGAGATCCGGTAGATCCGTAGCAAAGGATGGAGGGATCGAATGGTCATACACGTGAGGGCTGTTGTAGAATAACTGAGTGCCTGCAAGGGAAACAAAGTTTGGGGGGGGAAATGTTAAGGAACTTTACATCATCGTTTAGGCCTTCGATTAATTTTTTAAAAAAGGTTTTCAGTTTTAGCGATACAGCGCTGAATCAAACCATTTAGGCGTATCGGCAAGGATGCCCGCACACTAACACTATCCTGCACACACACTAGGGACAACGTACAATCATACCAAGCCAATCAACCTGCAAACCCGTACGTCTTTGGAGTGTGGGAGGAAACTGAAGCTCCCGGAGAAAATCCACCCAGGTCACGGGGAGAATGTAGAGACGGCACCCGTAGTCAGGAACAAACCTGGGTCTCTGGTGCCAAGGCCACTGCGCCACCATGCCTTCTAGTGCCTCTCCATATCCACTCATATCCAGGTTTTTCACTATTCCGTAAGTTTCAATGAGCTACCCCACCCCCTCATCCTTTTAAACTCCAGTGAGTACAGGCCCAGTGCCGTCAAAAGGCGGAGATTGGCATATTCTTGATTAGTAAGGGTGTCAGGGGTTTTGGGGAGAAGGCAGGAGAATGGGTGCAGTACTGAGGGAGTGCCACACTGTCAGAGGGGCAGTATTGAGGGAGTGCCACAGTTTTTTTACACCAAAATTAATTTATTCACCTATTTACAATATGTAAATACCAAATTATTCAAAACAAACACTCCACCACAATACAAGCAAAACAAATATTCTCTAATTACTGTTTCCCCACCTTATTAAGGATACATTCCACCCCCCGCAGTGCCCAGCGGTCCCGGAAATCCCACAAGGCGCCCGTGGACAGCGCGTAGTCCGTCTCTAACACCACCCGGGCGTGGACGTAACCCCGGAAAAGGGGGGCAGGCAGCCGGCTCGGGCAGAGCCCTCTTCCGCCCGGCTCCATGACTCGTGGATGGCCAGCTTGGCCGGGCCCAGGAGCAACCCAACCAGGACATCTTCAGCCCCACCCTCTCCCCTACGCACAAGGTGTCCAAAGATGAGGATGGTGGGTGTGAAGTACTGCCAGAAGGCAAGGAGCAGTCCCTTTAGATATTGGGACAGGAGCTGCAACCTCACACACTCCATGGACACGTAGAACACAGACTCTTCCAGCCCGCAAAAGTGGCAGGCGGCTGAACAGCGAGAGAAACAGGTTGCATGGGACCACCCCAGCTCCCCGATGTAGAGGGGCAGTGTGTCACACTGTTGCAGGAACAGTACTCCATTCAATCCTGGGATCATTCTATTAAACCTCAGACTCATGGGCTATTTATAACCCAACGCTGTCTCAAGTGCTGAAGGAGTACCTTTTGAGAAAGCACCTTACCGATTTCCTTGAATTGAGAATACGGGTAAGTTACACAGAGGAAGGACTGGCCATTTTTCCTTCCGCTGGATGGCCACTGATAACTTTCTTGAGTTGGCGGTGGAAAGTGCGGTGTACTGTGAACTAACCAGAAACCTTGTGTCTGATCCAAAAGTACAACTCCTGGGTTTATGGAAAAAAAAATCAGACAATGATCAATAAAGAGTCACACTGAATTGTAGCAATTGTTTGCAGTGATGTAGCAGTTTTCATAACCTCGGTTGGATTCCAATTAGCCCATGGGAACACCATTGCAATATCAAAGTCAAAAGTCAAAAGAGTTTATTGTCATGTGTCCCTGACAGGACAATGAAACTCTTTCTTTGCATAGCACAACAGAACATAGAAGGCATTGACTACAATTATATACGTAAATACACACGTGAATTAATAAATTAATAAAGTGCAAATAACAGATGGAGGGATATTAATGTTCAGAGTTCCGAGCCAAGTTTAATAGCCTGATGGCTGTGGGGAAGTAGCTATTCCTAAACCGGGTTGTTGCAGTCTTCAGGCTCCTGAACCTTCTACCTGAAGGTAGTGGGGAGATGAGTGTGTGGCCAGGATTGTGTGGGTCTTTGATGATGCTGCCAGCCTTTTTGAGGCAGGGACTGCGATAAATCCCCTCGATGGAAGGAAGGTCAGAGCCGATGATGGACTGGGCAGTGTTTACTAATTTTTGTAGTCTTTTCCTCTCCAGGGCACTCAAATTGCCGAACCAAGCCACGATGCAACCAGTCAGCAAGCTCTCTACTGTGCACCTGTTTTATACAAGGTTGCTGGGCTAACAAGCTCTTTCTTGGAAGGGGATGCAAGTTTGGAACAAGAGAAAGTGTCTTTGTAGATGCAGGGGGGCAGGCACAGTGGCGCAGTTACAGTGCTGTCTGTACGGAGTTTGTATGTTCTCCCCGCGACCTATGTGGGTTTTCTCCGGGATCTCCAGTTTCCTCCCACACTCCAAAGACGTGCAGGTTTGTAGATTAAATGTTTAAGAAGAAACTGCAGATGATGGAAAATTGAAGATAGACAAAAATGCTGGAGAAACTCAGCGGGTGAGGCAGCATCTATGGAACAATGGAAATAGGCAATGTTTCAGACTTCTAAAGAAGGGTTTCGACCCAAAACGTCGCCTATTTCCTTCGCTCCATAGATGCTGCCTCACCCGCTGAGTTTCTCCAGCATTTTTGACTACATCCGGTTTTTATTATTGATTGGCTTTGGTATAAATATAAATTGTCCCTAGTGCGTGTAGGATAGTGTTAGTGTGCGGGGATCGCTGGTCAGCACGAACTCGACGGGCCGAAGGGCCAGTTTCCGCTCTGTATCTCTGCACTAAACTGTATAGGAATTGGGTTAGGCCACATTTGGAGTATTGCATGCAATTCTGGTCACCCCAATACTGGAAAGATGTTGGGGGGGGGGGGGGGGGGGGGGATTCGGAGAGGGTGCTAAGGAGATTTACCAAAATGCTGCCTAGATGAGAGGGTTTCAACTACAGCGAGAGGTTGCATAGACTTGGATTGTATCCTAGGTTCAGGGGAGACTTGATTGAAGCATATAAATGTATGAGGGGCACAGATGGGGTAGACAATCAGAACCCTTTTTGTTCCCCAGGGTGGGAATGTCCAACACTAGAGGGCACAGCTGTATGGTGAGAGGGGGAAGGTTTAATGGAGAGGTGCGGGGCAAGTTTGTTTTGGGGGGGGGGGGCTGCTGAGGACAAAGGGGAACTAAATTGAATACTTTGTAACTTGCTCAGCGTCCCTTATGTGGTGACTCTTTACATACCTTGGGCAAGGTTAGGGTTAGGGTTAGGATTAGGGTTAGGATTAGGGTTAGGGTTAGGGTTATGTCACCGGTGATAATAAAGCATCATCAATTAATTAATTACTTTATTCATTACTAAATTAAATAGTTCATTCATTCATTCAGAGGTCGCGGTGGAGGCAGATTCAATAGAGGTGTTTAAAAGGCTTTTAGATAAGCACTTGGAAGTGCAGGGAATAGAGGGATACGGATCATGTACACAGACAGAAGCGATCAGTTTAACTTGGCTTTTCGTTCGGCACAGACGTTGAGGGCCGAAGGGCCTGAACCTGCGCTGAAATGTTCTATGTTTCCAATGATCCCAGGAATGAGTAGGTTAACCTATGATGAGCGTTTGTCTACACTGGGCCTGTACTCGCTGGGGTTTAGAAGAATGAGGGGGGGACCTCATTGAAACAGAATAGTGAAAGGCTTGGAAAGAATGGATGTGGAGAGGATATTTCCACCAGTGGGAGAGTCCAGGACTAGAGGTCACAGCCTCAGAATTAAAGAACGTTCTTTTAGAAAGGAGGTGAGGAGAAATTTATTTAGTCAGAGGGTAGTGAATCTGTGGAGTTCTTCACCACAGAAGGCTGCGGAGGCCAGGTCAGTGGATATTTTTAAGGCAGAGATAGATAGATTCTTGATTAGTACGGGTGTCAGAGGTTATGGGGAGAAGGCAGGAGAATTGGGGTTAGGAGGGAGAGATAGATCAGCCATGATTGAATGGTGTTGTAGACTTGATGGGCCGAATGGCCTAATTCTACTCCTATCACTTATGACATGTTTCACCTTTTGTGTGGCCACCGCGAGAGCTCGATCCGATCGGGCTCTGGTCATTGTAGAGCACAAACGCCACATTGTTACCCTGCAAAAGCAAGACCAAGGGTATCAGAATGGAAATGCCTCTTCTCCCAACTGCTTTTAATTCCACTATTAGCTGCAGACATACATAAAATCAGAATGCTGGAAGCACACAGCAGTTCAGGCAGCATCTGTGGAGAATGAAACACAGCTAGTTTTAAACATGTGATTTTTCATCCATCTCAAAGATTGAGGCAAAAAGCTGGAGTGACTCAGCGGGTCATACAGCATCTCTGGAGAAAATGAATAGGTGACCTGTACGTTCTTCCCGTGACCTGCGTGGGTTTTCTCCAAGATCTTCGGTTTCCTCCCGCACTCCAAAGACGTACAGGTTATGTAGGCTAATTGGCTTGGCGTATGTGTAAATTTGTACTAGTGCAGGATAGTGTTAATGTGTGGAGATCGCTGGTCGGGGCGGACCCAGTGGGCCGAAGGGCCTCTTTCCGCGCTGTATCTCTAAACTAAACAAGAAACTAAACTCCATATGCCACCTACATGCAAACTAGCTCTTTTAAAAAAATGATCTATTCAGTTGGTTAAGAAGGAACTGCAGATGCTGGAAAATCGAAGGTAGACAAAAATGCTGGATCTATGGAGCGAAGGAAATAGGCGACATTTCGGTTCGATTTCCTTCACTGAAGGGTTTCGACTCGAAATGTTGCCTATTTCTTTCGCTCCATAGATGCTGCCTCATTCGCTAAGTTTCTCCAGCATTTTTGCCTACCTTCTATTCAGTTGGTGTTTTGTTGAGTTCGGCCCACGACATCTCGGGAAGGCTCAACACTTGATTGTGGGGGTCCCAGAACGGACCCCCTCAATACCTGCTCTCACCACCTATGCTACAAGTATCTACTCCATGAAGGAAGCTACAGACGATTGATATCGGTAGGGAATTGAGGAGTGCTGTGGAACAGAGGGATCTAGGAATAACTGTGCATAGTTCCCTGAAGGTGGAATCGCATGTAGATAGGGTGGTAAAGAAAGTTTTTGGTGTGCTGGCCTTTATAAATCAGAGCATTGAATATAGGAGTAGGGAAGTAATGTTAAAATTGTACAAGGCATTGGTGAGACCAATTCTGGAGTATGGTGTACAATTTTGGTCGCCTAATTATAGGAAGGATGTCAACAAAATAGAGAGAGTACAGAGGAGATTTACTAGAATGTTGCCTGGGTTCCAGCAACTAAGTTACAGCGAAAGGTTGAACAAGTTAGGTCTTTATTCTTTGGAGCGCAGAAGGTTAAAGGGGGACTTGATTGAGGTCTTTAAAATGATGAAAGGGATAGACAGAGTTGATGTGGATAAGCTTTTCCCATTGAGGGTAGGGAAGATTCAAACAAGAGGGCATGACATGAGAATTAAGGGACAGAAGTTTAGGGGTAACATGAGGGGGAACTTCTTTACTCAGAGAGTGGTGGCTGTGTGGAATGATCTTCCAGCAGAAGTGGTGGAGGCAGGATCGATTTTAACATTTAAAAGTAAAGTGGATAGGTATATGGACGGGAAGGGAATGGAGGGGTATGGTCTGAGTGCAGGAGATGGGACTAGGGGAATATAAATGGTCGGCACGGACTGGAAGGGCCGAGAAGGCCTGTTTCCGTGCTGTAATTGTTATATGGTTATATGGTTATATCATATGCAGACAGTATAGCCATTGCAATCAAGGACAATGTATCCTTTACTGGTTCACAGGAGATGGAATCACAGGCATTTATTACGCAGCCCTATTTAACCCTGTGCTGAACGGCAGGGTGGGCCTTTTCAGAGAGTGAATGTGAGGATCTGGAGTTACGTATACAGCAGCTCAGGTAAGAACATTAATTTGTCCTTATAAGACTTTGGTAAATTGAATCTACAATATCCTCTTAATATGTAGGAGGGAATTTTTTACTCCATCCCAACTCTATTTTTGCCTTTACTTAGATAGGTACGGACACAAAATAAAACAGCTCATAGATCGGTGGTGAGTCTATCTAACAAGTTGGTTTATTAAAGGTCTTAACATTACACACTGGGAAACACTCTGAGAGAACCCAAAGCGTTTAGAAGATACAAAGTATCTGCAGCATTTTATATTCTCGTGACACAATGTTTAGTTTAATTGAGATACGGCACAAAAAACAGGCCCTTCAGCCCACAGGGTCTGTGCTGATCTGCGATCACTGCACATTAACACTATCCTGCACACACTAGGGACAATTTTTACATTTACCAAGCCAATTAACCTACAAACCGGTACGTCTTTGGAGTGTGGGAGGAAACAGAAGATCTCGGAGAAAAGCCACGCAGGTCACAGAAAGAACGTACAAACTCCGTACAGACAGCGCCCGTAATCGGAATCGAACCTGGGTCTCCGGTGCCTGCATGCGCTGTAAGGCGGCAACTCTACCGCTGCGCCACCATACAAACCTTAGTTACTTGTGGATCTGAATGAAGTCATCATTAATCAATGTCTCTGCAACCTTTCATCTTTGTCTTTCCCAAGAGGTATCTTTCATCTTATGTTTCCTGTTATGTTCTCTCCCATATCCAACAAATGGACAAAAGACCTGGTTCCTGGATATTTTACACCCAGCCTGGTTTACAACCTCCAATGTTATTCTATCTAAGCTAGCTGTGCCAAGAGCCAAACATGAAGAGCCATGCACTTCATTTACCTGAGGTTGGCCGTAGAGTTGCTGCAATGTTGCTCCCACTGCTCCTTGAGTGGTGTTCACTGTGTGTCTCCCAGTTCTCCAGCCAGACGCCCCATGGTCCATGTACATGTAGTTTATACCAGAGCCGTCAACATCTTTGGGCAACTTGTAAACTATGAACCTGAACGTAGAGAAGGGGTGGGAGTTATTAACAGCAAAGACAGTTAATGATGCATTCAAGAGAGAGTCCATCAAATCAACTCTGCCATTCAATCATGGCCGATCTATCACACATCACATTATTTATGTATTCACGAGACAGTTAGATATAGCTCTTAGGGCTAAGGATATGGGGAGAAGGCAGGAACAGGGTACTGATTCTGGAAAAATCAGCCGTGATCATATAGACATCCTTGCCATAGAGGGGGTGCAGAGAAGATTCACCAGACTGATTCCTGGGATGTCAGGACTTTCATATGAGGAAAGATTGGATAGACTCGGCTTGTACTCGCTGGAATTTAGAAGATTGAGGGGGGATCTTATAGAAACTTACAAAATTCTTAAGGGGTTGGACAAGCTAGATGCTGGAAGATTGTTCCCGATGTTGGGGGAGTCCAGAACAAGGGGTCACAGTCTAAGGATAAGGGGGAATTCCTTTAGGACCGAAATGAGGAAAACATTCTTTACACAGAGAGTGGTGAGTCTCTGGAATTCTCTGCCACAGAAGGTAGTTGAGGCCAGTTCATTGGCTATATTTAAGAGGGCGTTAGATGTGGCACTTGTGGCTAAAGGGATCAGGGGGTATGGAGAGAAGGCAGGTACGGGATACTGAGTTGGATGATCAGCCATGATCACATTGAATGGCGGTGCAGGCTCGAAGGGCTGAATGGCCTACTCCTGCACCTATTTTCTATGTTTCTATGTTTCGATGAGTAAAGTGAAAGTTCTCTTTACAGTCTACCACACTGTGTAAACAACCTGCCCCGCACATCTCCATTAAACCTAATAGCTAAACCCTCTGCTGGTGGATATTTCCATCCTGGGATGTAGTTTGAGATTATTCCCTTTGTGGCCATTCTCGTAAATAACCGTCTCTTGAATAATTTTAAATAATCATTCTCTTAAATAATCTTGGCAGGTACTATTCACCTACATATATAGGCCTTCAATCTAATATTTCCCCTAATTAGAGGGCATGGTAGCACACCGATTTAGCTTTGGGCTCCTCTCCAGAAAATTGGACGGTTGATCCAGAGTTAAAAACAGAGATAAAATGCTGGAAACACATAGCCCTGATCTTGGGAAAGAAGTTCAGTTAATGCTTCAGGTTCAAGACCACTCAAAATTACCAGGAAAGGCAGAAAAAAGTCATATGAGGTAGCAGAAAAAGTGGTTGAGAGGAACACCTCTGATAGGGTGAATCCTGTTGTTAAAATCAGATTAAACTTCAGATTAATTGGTGAGACCGTGCAACAAACTGTGCTAAATAATTTAAAAAAGGACACAGCACAGATTTGCTGCTTCACAGTTACAGTAACCCCGGTCCAATCTCGACTTCTGGTGCTGTTTGTGTGGAGTTTGCAAGTTCTATCACGTGCTGGGTGTGGGTGTCCTTTGGTTTCCTCCCACATCCCCAAAATGTGCAGCATGGCATCAAATTGCTCCCCCATCTCTGGAGTAAAAAGGATGGGCGATGTTTCGGGTCGGGACCCTTCTGGAGACTTCTGGAGGAAAAGGATGGGTGGCGTTTTGGGTTCGGGACCCTTCCTCAGATCTCCTGTGTATTATGGGTTGTGGTCATGGGGATGTATGTAATGCAAGCAACGTTCAATTAGGAAGCTGCCAAACTCCTCATAGATCACGAGTATCAGAGATACAGTAAGGAAACAGGAAGAGAGGATTCATCACCCTTCTGCTATTAGACTCACTTTCACTATGAGAGTTGAGGCACAAGGAACGGCAGATGCTAGAATCGTGAGAAAAAAACCACAAGATGCTGGAAGAACTCAGCAGGTCAGGCAGCGTCTGTGGAGGGAATGGACAGAAATGGAGGAAATGGAATGTTGCCCAGCCCATTTAGTCCACAGCATTCCAAGGACCACCTCTCTTGCAAAGAGTCAAAACCTTCTGGGACCCCCTGTAAATGTGCACATCTTCTCAGAGATATACAGGGAATGTCAGGATTCCCGGAACCCCCTTACAAATACACAGCTTTTCAGGGACATAAGAATGGCATGTTGCATCGCAAGTAGAACTGCAGCCTCACATCCCACGGTTCCAGATTCAATTGTGCCTTTGTGTAGATGACAAACTGAATCTGGGTGGATGTTGATGCGAATGTGGTGAGAATAAAGGAAGTTTGGGTAGGATTACTGTAAATGGGTGTCTGATGGTCAGAATTGACTTCATGGGCCCAAAGGCCTGTTTCCATGTTGCTTAGAGTTATGCAGCACTGAACCAGGCCCTTCAGCCCAAATCATCCATGCTGACCAGTCCTGAACTACTATCTACCTCATTGATAACCCTCAGACTGTCCTTCATCGGTCTTGCACAAAACGTTATTCCCTTATCATGCATCTGTACACTGTGGACAGCTCGATTGTAATCATGTATTGTCTTTCCGCTGACTGGTTAGCATGCAACAAAAGCTTTTCACTGTACCTCGATACACGTGACAATAAACTAAACTGTACTGAAGCTGAGACTGAATTCTGTACTTAGTCCCAAGTACAATCAAGGCAGTTTGTAACTTCCACAACACTGTTCGATCACTCAAGTTTACGTCGGAAACAAGCCGGCAATGGCAGCACTGCTTACCCAGAAGGCCGTGCGGCGCAGAAAGTGCTCTGGACGCATCCAGACACCACTGAGCCAATGAATACTCTCAGTGCTGGAGTTACTCAGCGGGTCAGGCAGCATCTCTGGAGAACATGGAGAGGTGACGTTACGGGACGAGACCCTTCTGCAGACTCTGAGAACTAAACTCAACCCAACCCAGTGTTTAGTTGAACAACTTCCAGGTTTGAAAGGCCAATGACCCAGCTTACCAATCGACCGGCTGCCCATTGTCATCTTGGCAGGAAATGTCAGAGGTCACCGTTGACACCAAACAGGCGACGATCAAAGAAGGCAACCTGTACCAATGGTTAGAAATGGTCATCTGCAAGACAGTGAAAGCCGACTTGTTAAAACCATCTTCCTCCAGCCGTTGCACCCTCATCCTTGTTTTCAAACACAGTCACAACCCCCCCCCCCCCTCGCCACAAGAGCCAAGACTGTTCAATTGAGATTATGCACCAACGATTAAACAATGAAATTCTTAGATGGACACAAAATGCTGGAGTAACTCAGCGGGACAGGCGGCATTTCTGGAGAGAAGGAATGGGTAACGTCTCGGGTCAAGACCCTTCATAGACCCTTCTTGTTTAAGAAGGAACTGTAGATGCTGAAAAATCAAAGGTAGACAAAAGTGCTGGAGAAACTCAGCGGGTGAGGCAGCACCTATGGAGGGAAGGAAATAGGCGACGTTTCGGCCCGAAACGTCGCCTATTTCCTTTGCTCCATAGATGCTGCTGCACCCGCTGAGTTTCTCCAGCACTTCTGTCTAGCTGTCTGGATCATGAGATGTTACTCCCATTGATACCCCAACACTTGTCCATTATTTATTTATTTATTCTTCTTTGTTTCGAACAGATTAAAAAAAATTAAAAGCAAGTGTGAAACAGCATACAAAAACCCCCAAAAAAACAAGCATATTTATAAAGTGTCATAAACGATATTGATAAATAAATGAATCGTAAGTGTCCGAAAAGGAGCAGGAAGAACCCAAAGCTTATTAATTCCCACCCCTTATTCAACTGCTTATAATGATCTTATACAAATTTAGCAGCTATAAACCCCTATTTCCACACATACACCAAATTATTTACATTTATACACTAATTAAATATTTACAAAGCCATACAAAAAAATCCTCCTGCACCATACAGTATTTCTTAGTCATATATACAACCCATCACTTATCTCTTAAAAAGAGCGGAGTCAGGGGATATGGGGAGAAGGCAGGAACGGGGTACTGATTGGGGATGATCAGCCATTGAAAAAGTTAACTTTAAAGATAGACAAAGCACAAATTCTTAAGACCATACAAAGCTTTAATTTAACGTCTGACGGGTGTGGACCTCGAGACCCAGAGGCAACAGGTTTACGTCTGAATCTCCAGCAGCACACACAAAGAAATATCAGAATACACAAGCTTATATACGTACAGATATTAAACCAATTGCATGACGTAAATGTACAAAAACCATCATCCACCTCCAAATATGGAGTTGTTTTTCACTCTTTGCCAAAAACCAGACACCCCAATGGCATCTTCTGGGCCCTTTCTTATCTGATTAACCTCTTCAACTTACATAAAAAACCTTGTAAGAGAGCTGTGAACTATTCAACTTAAGTTAAAAAAACCCTTGCGAGTTGTCCAAATCCCATCATGCATTACAATTGGCCTCTTACAAAAGGAAAGCTTAAATCAATTAATAACTAACTCTTTCACCATGGTCATATTAAATGGTGGTGCTGGCTTGAAGGGCCGAATGGCCTACTCCTGCACCTATTGTCTATTGTCTATCACCCTATAATCACTCTTCCCAATACAATCAGTGCAACAAATATCCCACTCACAATCACCTATCCTCATCCCAATATCCTTTTAAAAAAGTGTTTTTGAACATCTTTTTAAACTGAATTACGGGGTGGAAGATTGCAACCTTCACTGGGTCCGCCCTGTTTCGACTAATGCAACTAACTCGACGTGCACAAACGGAAGATCAAATAGAACAAGTTGTCCAACAACTTTAGGCTGTGCACGCCACACGAAAGAAGACGAGAACTGAATTATGTTAAATTCCCATTTAAAGAAAATAAAGCTGGTAGCACCACAAATGTTCCTGTGTACCATGGTGAACTTCAAGGAAGCACAGCAAACACTGCCAAGGTCTATTTAAAAAGACAAGTGGTGTGATGAAAGACAGTGTTGAAAATAGGGCCATGGTGTGTATAAAAAGAACGCAGGAACAGGGCCCAGTACGTTTTAACTGAGGTTTGGAAATGGGACCCTGTTGAAATTCACTGCTGAAATTCTTGTTGAGCAAGATGAAAACTGAAGCAACAACATTGAATACAGTTTGAACTTACTCACATGCAGAAATATCAGACTTCCTGCTATTCCGCAACAAAATACAAACCGAAGATAGACGCAAAAAGCCGGGGTAACTCAGCGGGACCGGCAGCATCTCTGGAGAGAAGGAACGGGTGACATTTCGGGTCAAGTCTGAAGAAGGGTGTCAACTGCATTTTGTTGTCTCTGTACTTGTACACTGCACAATGACAATAAAGTTTGAATCTGAATCTGAATCTGAATCTGAATCTGAATCTACAGAGATGCTGCCTGTCCCGCTGACTTTCTCCAGCATTTTGTGTCTATCTTCAGTTTAAACAAGCATCTGCAGAACTTTCCTTCCGAAACAAAATCCAAACCATTGAATAACCAAACTGATTCCTGGGATGTCAGGACTGTCTTATGAAGAAAGACTGCATAGACTCGATTTATACTCTCTAGAATTTAGGAGATTGAGAGGGGATCTTATAGAAACTTACAAAATTCTTAAGGGGTTGGACAGGCTAGATGCAGGAAGATTGTTCCCGATGTTGGGGAGGTCCAGGACAAGGGGTCACGGCTTAAGGATAAGGGGGAAATCCTTTAGGACCGAGATGAGAAGGACTTTTTTCACACAGAGAGTGGTGGGTCTCTGGAACTCTCTGCCACAGAGGGTAGTTGAGGCCAGTTCATTGGCTATATTTAAGAGGGAGTTAGATGTGGCTAAGGGGATCAGGGGGTATGGAGAGAAGGCAGGTACAGGATACTGAGTTGGATGATCAGCCATGATCATATTGAATGGCGGTGCAGGCTCGAAGGGCCGAATGGCCTACTCCTGCACCTAATTTCTATGTTTCTATGTTTGGCGTAATCAAGTTTCCTGCCACCTTTCCATATTACCACAGTGGCAGAACTTCAGTAGATTTAATTTGCTGTAAAGCGCTTTGGGAAGTCTGAAAATTTGCTATAGAAATGCAAGTCTTTTCACCATGCAAGTAGCACAACTTTATTATTGTGGTGTGTTACATCATGACAATAACCCCCACCACTATTCAACTGGACACTAAAATGAAAGGAGTGAGATTGACCGATTGACCAAATGGTGCCAGCACAATAACCTGGCTCTCAACACCAAGCAAAACCAAGGAACTGATTGTGGACTTAGGAAGGGGTAGGATGTGGAACCACAGTCCTGTTTATATCAACGGGTGGATGGTGGAAAGGGTCAAGAACTTCAAATTCCTGGGCGTGCATATTTCCGAAGATCTCTCCTGGTCCCAGAACACTGATGCAATTATAAAGAAAGCACATCAGCGCCTCTACTTACTGAGAAGATTATGGAGAGTCAGTTTGTCAAGGAGGACTCTCTCTAACTTCTACAGGTGCACAGTAGAGAGCATGCTGACCGGTTGCATCGTGGCTTGGTTCGGCAACTTGAGCGCCCAGGAGCGGAAAAGACTACAAAAAGTGGTAAACACTGCCCAGTCCATCATCGGCTCTGACCTCCCTTCCATTGAGGGGATCTATCACAGTCGCTGCCTCAAAAAGGCTGGCAGCATCATCAAGGACCCACACCATCCTGGCCACACACTCATCTCCCCGCTACCTTCAGGTAGAAGGTACAGGAGCCTGAAGACTGCAACGACCAGGTTCAGGAACAGCTACTTCCCCACAGCCATCAGACTATTAAACACAACTTCAAACAAACTCTGAACTATAACAGCCTATTGCACTTTATATGCTTATTTACGTGTGTGTATTTATATTCTATGGTGTATGGACACACTGATCTGTTCTGTATTTATGCCTGCAATATTCTGTTGTGCTGCAGCAAGGAAGAATGTCATTGTCCTATCTGGGACACATGACAATAAAATTCCCTTGACTCTTGACTTGATAGGAAGCTGAAACACAGAGGAACTCAGCACCCAACTCTACCCCACTCTGAAGATAGAAGATGCAAGTAACTCAGCGGGACAGGCATAGTCTCTGGAGAGAAGGCATGGGAGACCTTTCCGGATTCGAGACCCTACGCCACCCATTCCTTCCCTCCAGAGACGCTGCCTGTCCCACTGTTACTCCAGCACTTTGTGTCTATCTCTGGAGAAAATGCATCGGCGACGTTTCAGACCGACACCCTTCTTCATTATCACTGTATTACTGTTTACAAAGTTACTCTCAAAGTTGTGATTTAAATCTGAAACGTACCTTTTTTGCCCCCGTCTGATCCACTTATGTGTGGGTACACAGTCGCTCTTAGCGTGGCTGGATCAATAGAGTTTATATATATATATATGTGTGTGTGTGTGTGTGTATGGAATATATATTAATAAACGGAGCACTGAAAGGGAACGGCTTACTGGGTGAATGCAAGAAGCCAGAGAGATACAAGGTTTTACTTCCTGTTTCTTTCAACAACCACTGTCTGTACAGAACACGTGTGGGGCAGGGCTTGGGGCGAGTTAGTCAGAACACAAGATCTTTGGGCAGCAGACCGTGGACAACACACACACACAGCAGATAACAGGCAGGCAGGGGCTGCAGACTCGGCGCGTCCCTGAGATGAGAAACAGAACTCGGGTTTCAGGATGAAGACCCTTAGACAGAACTGGGAAGCAGACTAAAGCATCTGAGGGGGAGGGGGTGGGGGAGAGGGAAGGGAAGGGAAGGGGGAGAGGGAAGGGAGGAGTGGGGGGTGGAAGGGAAGGGGGGGAGTGGGAAGGGGGGAGTGGTAAGAGGGGGAGAGGGAAGGGAAGAAGGGGGGATGGAAGGGAAGGGGGGAGTGGGAAGGGGAAGGGGAGAGGGAGTGGGAAGGGGGAGAGGGAAGAGTGAGGGGGAAGTGGGGGGCACTTGCAGATTAAAGTCTGAAGAAGGGTCTCAACTGGGGGAGTGGGAGGGGGGATGGAAGGGAAGAGGGGGGAGGGAAGGGAAGAGGGGAGAGGGAATAGAAGAGGGGAGGGGGAGAGGGAAGAGTGGGGGAAGAGGGGGACACTTGCAGATTAAAGTCTGAATAAGGGTCTCAACTGGGGGAGTGGGAAGGGGGGGAGAGGGAAGGGGGAGGCACTTGCAGATTAAAGTCTGAAGAAGGGTCTCGAACGTCACCCATTCCTTCTCTCCAGAGATGCTGCCTGTCCCGCTGAGTTACTCCAGCATTTTGTGTCTATCTCACAAGCTGTAACCCGCAGAACCATGAGGCAAAACAAGGTTATCCGATCAGTGAGTGAATGGAAGCTGAATTGGGACAACAGAGACAGACACACAATGCTGGAGTAACTCAGCGGGACAGGCAGCATCACTGAAGAGAAGGAATGGGTGATGTTTCGGGTCGAGACCCTTCTTCAGACCTTTAGTGGGAACTGGGGCATTTTTAGAGATTAAAACAAAATAGTTGCAGAGGAAGTGGGGAAGAAGTAGAAAGGACAATGGTAAGGACAATCCAACTGTGCATAATGGTCACACAAAATGCTGGAGTGACTCAGTGGGTCAGGCAGCATCTATGGAGAACATCATGGGATAGTTGACGTTTCAGGTTGGGAATCTTCTTCAGACCAATAGCAAAGTTTGAATAAGGGGTAAGCCATTTAGAACGGAGACGATGAAACACTTTTTCTCGCAGAGAGTTGTGAGTCTGTGGAATTCTCTGCCTCAGAGGGCGGTGGAGGCCGGTTCTCTGGATGCTTTCAGGAGAGAGCTGGATAGGGCTCTTAAAAATAGCGGAGTCAGGGGATATGGGGAGAAGGCAGGAACGGGGTACTGATTGTGGATGATCAGCCATGATCACATTGAATGGCTGTGCTGGGTCGAAGGGCCGAATGGCCTACTCCTGCACCTATTGTCTGTTGTCTATTGTAATAGTGAGCACAGTGTATTGTGCCCCAGTATTTAAGTGAAGAGAGAACATTTCTGAAAATATCTGTCTGATTAATGTTGTCTGTTGAGGTTGGAATTGGAGAAGTGCATGGACCTCGGATGTTCTTCGAACAGAGTGATGGGGAGAGTTCTCAAATATCTTCCCGTGAAAGTATTTGAAAACTGTTTTGTCCTTTTACATGAGTTATGCTGTTTTCTCTCCATCCGTTTGTGATTTCTGATTGCGACTCCGTTTGGACAGGAGAATTTTGCGATTTATCTGTTTTTCAACAATGTAACATTACCACAGACATCGTACATCATTCAGTTTGCAACAGTAGGTTATAGACTCTACATTATATGGTGTTCACAGATGCTGTCTCATGAAAATACATCTACCCATTTTGAAAACCTATGTAGAGTCGCAATGTATTTGTGAAGACATTTAAAAAAACACGGACAAACATTTTTAACGTATTGCTTAGCCCCCAAAATTAATCAAAGTAAGAGGCTTAAGTCTGAAGAGGCTCAGTCTGAAGAAGGGTCTCGACCGGAGACGTCACCCATTACTTCTCTCCACGCTGCCTGTCCTGCTGAGTTACTCAAGCATTTTCACAATCACACAATCACAATCACACAATCATAATCACAATCTCACAATCTCACAATCACAATCACACAATCACTATCAGAATGACAATCACACAATTACAATCACACAATCATAATCACAATCACACAATCACACAATCAGAATCACAATCACACAATCATCACACAATCACAATCACACAATCATCACGCAATCACTATCACACAATCACACAATCAGAATCACAATCACACAATCATCACACAATCACTATCACACAATCACAATAATACTTTATTAGCCAAGTATGTTCTGCAACACATGAGGAATTTCAGTTGCCAAGTCAGTCATACAAATAAAAAGCAATGGAACACACAAAATACATTTTAACATAAACATCCATCACAGTGATGTTGTGTCACATGTATCGAGGTACAGTGAAATTCATTTCTTGTGTACAGTCCAACACGTATCCAGATAATAGCCCATTATCTGTTATTTGCACTTTATCTGTTTATTTATTCATGTGTGTATATTTATATAATGGTATATGGACACACTGATCTGTTTTGTAGTCAATGCCTACAATGTTCTGTTGTGCTGAAGCAAAGCAAGAATGTCATTGTCCTATCAGGGACACTAAACTCACTTGAATTTGAACATGTATCACTGTACATAAACCTATTAGATAAACACCTCAGATGCAGTACAAGTGTATACAGTAGCAGTGGTACACAGAGACAGGTAGAGTCGCCAGTGTGGAGCCACTTTCAATTCCCAGTTTATAAATGGAGAGCTGTTCCTGAAATCCAATGGAGTTTGCAATATCTCCGACCAGTTGGCCAGAAATTGCAGAACTGAAACCAGCTGAAGAATTTCTGACATACATTTCACAATATTTTTCAGAGAAATTATGGAACAAGAAGCTGACAAATCATCAGATTGTATGACTTGTGATTCTGAGTAAAATTAAACTAGTCATGGAAATAGCTAGGTTGTTCCCCCCAACTTGAACTTCAGGAGGTAGAATTACTCAGGGTTATGAAAGTTGAGGCGCGGACACTGTTACTTGTAGGCAAACTGTGTAGCAACTTGACCTGTGATTAGAATTTCTGAGGAATCACACTGTTTCTTCCTCCAGATCTGAAACCACACTGTTTCCTCCTCCAACTAATCTTCTCGGCAATCCCCGTCCTCCGTGGCAGCTCACAGTACTCATGGAAGAATGTTGGGAATAGGAGATTAAATGTCAGGTCCAAATGCTAGCAGAAGGCAATTGAAATGCAGACATAGAAACCTAGAAAATAGGTGCAGGAGTAGGCCATTCGGCCCTGCACCGCCATTCAATATGATCATGGCTGATCATCCAACTCAGTATTCTGTACCTGCCTTCTCTCCATACCCCCTGATCCCTTTAGCCACAAGGGCCACATCTAACTCCCTCTTCAATATAGCCAATGAACTGGCCTCAACTACCTTCTGTGGCAGAGAATTCCACAGATTCACCAATCTGTGTGTGAAAAATGTTTTTCTCATCTTGGTCCTAAAAGATTTCCCCCTTATCCGTAAACTGTGATCCCTTGTTCTGGACTTCCCCAACATCGGGAACAATCTTCCTGCATCTAGCCTGTCCAACCCCTTAAGAATTTTGTACGTTTCTATAAGACCCCCCCTCAATCTTCTAAATTCTAGCGAGTGCAAGCCGAGTCTATCCAGTCTTTCTTCATATGAAAGTCCTGCCATCCCAGGAATCAGTCAGGTGAACCTTCTCTGTACTCCCTCTATGGCAAGAATGTCTTTCCTCAGATCTGGAGACCAAAACTGTACGCAATACAGACAATGCCATCGGATTCCTGCCTCTGGTCCCAGACTCTCCCACTGGTGGAAAATCGGAAGGACCTGTTTCCGCTCTGTATATCTAATGTGTATAGAGTCTGTTCTGTTCCCATCAAGTCCATTCCACTGCTTATCAGCTGTAATTTATTCTCTCTCAGAAACCCATTGTTAAATCCCTTCAGTGAACTGACCATGTACTTAAACCAGGGCAAATGTACGCTTAGCCTACCTGCTGCACTACTGTGCTCCAGTTTGGGGATATGGAAGGAAACTAGAACACCTAGAAGAGATTCACTGGACCACAGGGGGCAGGTCAGGATTGGACCCACGTGTCGTCACTGCACGACCTGCTGCACTACCTGTGCTGTAACTTGCGTTTCGTTTACATTTAGCCTGACTTCCCTGCTCTCCATTGCATGATTTGTCCAATAGGCGTAAGGATCTAAAACAAGAAGATGTTGGTCATTCTGTTATGTCTTTGTGTTTCAGAGCCTCTGTTTAGATTTCTTCTCTGCAAACACAGCCTTACAGGGTTCCAAAAGAAAGGCTGATTCACACACAACACTCACACACACGGCACGGTGGCGCAGCGGTAGGGTTGCTGCCTCACAGCGCCAGGGACCCGGGTTCCATCCCGGCTACGGGTGCTGCCTGTACGGAGTTTGCACGTTCTCCCCGTGACCCGCGTGGGTTTTCTCCAAGACCTTCCGTTTCCTCACACACTCCTAAGACGTACAGCTTTGTAGGATAATTGGTATAAATGTAAATTGTCCCGAGTGTGTGTTAGATTATGTTGGTGTGTGGGGATCGCTGGTCAGCGCGGACTCGGTGGGCCAAAGGGCCTGTTTCCACACTGTATCACTAAACTAAACTAAACCTCTCATAATCTGACTGATTTAAAGATCGCAAACTCACACGCACGCACGCACGCACACACACACACACACACACACCCACACACACACACACACACACACACACACACACACCCATACACCCACCCACACACCCACCCACACACCCACCCACACACACACACACACACCCACACACACACCCACACACCCACCCACACACCCACCCACACACCCACCCACCCCCACCCACCCCACACACACACACACACACACACACACACACACACACACACACACACACACACACACACACACACACACAAATGCAAATGAACAATGAAGTAGTTTTATTCTGATCTCTCAGATTTATTAAATTGACAAAGTGATTGGGAAAGCAACTGGTGGGGAGAGTTAAAAATAACAACCAATTTAAACAACAGAGATTAAATACGTTACAGCAGAAAGCAAAATGTTGAACATCTCTAGACAAACATCCTCTGGATTTAAGGTATGTCTGTTAAAACTCTAATAATCTCCAGAGATGCTGCCTGAACGGCTGAATCGCCCCAGCTTTTTGTGTCTATCTTTAGTTGCCTGGCCTGGCCTGGCCTGGGAATGATTGTGTGGAGTTGAATGCAATGCCTCTTGAGTTCTTTGTTCAGGACCCAGCGGATGGATCTGATCGGCCGGGCTGGACCAGGTTGGAGGCCGGAGGATGTTCATACCAGGTTTCTCTTTTGCTCGCAAACAAAGTGACGCTTCTGGTCACAGTTGGCGTCATTCCATTTTCCCGCATGTTGAATTTGAGCGCAATCTTCCTTCCCCCCGGCATTGTTGGGTTCACCTTCATTCCAGTCCCTTAGACCAGGAGAGCCACAGAGTGGAAAATGAGCATGAAGTTAGAGTCAAAAGGCACACAGCACAGAAAACAGACCCCTTTGCCCAAACTCATTCATGCCGAGCAAAATAGAATAGAATAGAATAGTTTCTTTACTGTCATTGTAACATAAACCATGTTCAACGAAATTAAAAAATGTCAACCAGTCAGTGCACCATTCAAACCATAAAAGCTAACGATACATACAAGGTAAAATATTAAAAAAGATAAACAACTAAAATAAATATGAAATATGAAAATAGCCACGCATAAACACCCAACCCTACATCCTTCTGTCGATTTCACAGTGTACCAACCACAGTCCCTTAGTCCCCGCGTTCCTTGGCGGCTACATTTAGTGCCTTTATAGCAGTGGGGTAAAAACTGTTTTTAAATCTGTTTGTCCTTGTCCTTGTAGATCTGTACCGTCTGCCTGACGGCAACAGTTCAAACAGGGAGTGTCCGGGGTGGGAAATGTCCTTTATAATATTCTGGGATTTTTTTAAGCAGCGGGAACTGTGTAAGTCTTCCAAGGTAAGGAGAGGGCAGCCGACAATCCTCTGGGCGTTGTCAATGGCCCTCTGGAGCGCTTTCCTCTGAGCCGCTGTGCAGCTGGTGTACCACATGCATACACAGTATGTTAGGATGCTCTCAATGGAGCACCGATAAAAGGACAGCAGCAGTCTCTGTGTGATGTTATTCTTCCTGAGCACCCTCAGGAAGTGCTGTCTCTGCTGGACCTTTTTCAGTAGCGCAGAGGTGTTCACGCTCCACGTCAGTCCCTCCTCAATATGGATTTCCAGGAAGCGGAAATCCGCCACCCTCTCCACACAGTCCCCTCTGATGATTAGTGGTACCATTTCCGTTTTGTTCTTCCTGAAGTCTATTATTATCTCCTTGGTCTTTAAGGTTTTCGGGAGCAGATTATTTTCTCCACACCACACTGTCAGCTGCTCCACCTCATCCCGATAGGCGTACTCGTCCCCCCCCCCCAGAGATGAGCCCCACCACCGTAGTGTCATCCACAAATTTGACAATGGTGTTGCTGTGGTGGGCGGAGGTGCAGTCATGTGTGTAGATGGTGTAGAGCAGGGGGCTCAGCACGCAGCCCTGTGGAGAGCCGGTACTGAGGCTGAGGGCCGTGGATGTGTGATTGCCCATTCTGACTCTCTGGCTGCGGCCCGACAGGAAGCTATTTATCCACATGCAGGTGGAGTGTGGAAGTCCCAAGTCCCCCAGTTTGTCCACCAGTTTGTGGGGAAGGATAGTATTAAAAGCAGAGCTGTAGTCCACAAAGAGCATTCGCACATAGCTTCCCCGCTGCTCCAGGTGGGACAGTGCAGCATGGAGAGCTGTGGCTACAGCGTCCTCTGTAGATCTATTCGCTCTGTACGCAAACTGGTGGGGGTCAAAGCTTCGGGGCAGGAGTGATGTGATGTAACCCCAGACCAGTTTTTCAAAGCACTTCATCACCACTGGTGTGAGTGCGACTGGCCGGTAGTCGTTGAGGCTGAAAATGTGGGGTTTTTTGGGCAAGGGGACTATGGTTGCGGACTTCAGGCAGGGTGGGACAGTGGACTGGGCCAGAGACTGGTTAAATATCCTCGTGAAGACTCCAGCCAGCTGGTCTGCGCAGTCCTTCAGCACGCGTCCAGAGACGCCGTCGGGTCCAGTAGCCTTCCTTGGATTGATGGCCCGCAGCGTGCGCCTCACCTCATGCTCCTCTATCGTGAGGGTTAGGTTACTGTGGGCCATATGGTGTGTTGTGGCTGTCTCGGGTGGCTCCACTTCAAAGCGAGCAAAGAGGAGGTTCAGCTCCTCTGCCAACGAGGAGCTACCTCATTGGTGGCAAAATTGATTATATAATGGGGTGGTGCGGTGGTAGAGTCGCTTCCAGCTCCCTCAGCGCCAGAGAGCCAGGTTCAATCCTGACCACGGGGGTCCTGCCACCAGCAACCCCCACACACTAAAGAGCCTGTCCAACTTAACCATTTTCTCAGCGACTGCCGGCATCATTGACTGACGTATCAGGTCACGGAAAAGGTCACGGCGTGACGCGGCATGATGACGTAATGACGCGCGTTGTTTCCCCGGCTTTTGCAACATTTTTTTTGTCGCCGCTGGATTTTGAAATGTTCAAAATCTTTGCCGACCCTGATATGCCGCCGGCAGTTGCTGAACAGATTTGCCAATTGGGACCGGCCCTTAACACCATCCGACACACACCTGTGACAATTTATGATTATACCAAGTCAATTAACCTACAAACCTGTACGTCTTTGGAGTGTGGAAGGAAATTGGAAGCCCTGTAGAAAAACCCACGCAGGCCACGGGGATAACGTGCAAACTCCCTACAGGCAGCACCCGTAGTCAGGATCGAAGCCGGGTCTCTGGCGCTGTAAGGCAGCAACTCTACCGCTGCGCCACCGCACCACGTGATTGGATAGCACGCAAAGCAGAGCTGTTGACTGTACCTCGGTACACGTGACCGTGTAATAATAAACCTAAGTCTGACCCTGAACCCCTCAACAAACATTAACTCAGTCCCACTGTGGCATCAGCAAAGTGCTCTGCAGTGGAGTGCAAACTTGGAAAGCTAAAGGGGACTTACGTTGCTGAAGTGTTGAAGGCTGTGCCATCGACCCACTCCCAATTCCCAGTCCCGTTCTCAATGAGACCAAACCAAAACAAATCATGTTTAGTACTCAAGGTGATAAACTTCTGTAAAAGAATTGAAGAAAGCATCATCAGCATTAAAGTGCACACACTCACACTTCCACAATTCACAAACAACTTTGCTCTCATCTGGCAAAAGGCATCGAAGTATGAAAACGCACACCTCCAGATTCAAGGACAGTTTCTTCCCAGCTATTATCAGGCAACTGAACCATCCTTTTTTTAATATATATATTTTTATTAGAGTAGGTAAGCAGTACATTAGCAAACACATATTATGCTAGTAATATTTTGTGCGCAACAATCATACATTATTAATATTATCAAATGAATCATTTTGTCTCTAATAATTATTTTTTTTTAAAGAGAGAGAAACAGAGAAAAATAAAATATAAATTAAAAAAAAAAGAAATGATAAAGAATGGAATAATTGACCATTAATACGTCATTGGAGATAAGATCAAGAAATATAGAATATAACTTTTCATCTAATCCTGAGTCCAAGTTTCAGTTAGGGTTCCCTGCCCAACCGATCTACCCCTTTAAGTAATCAAAGAAAAAAGACCATATTCTAACAAAGATCCTTGTTTGTCCATTAGGGCAAATCTGATTCTTTCCAAGTGTAGGGTCTCCGACATTTCCGTAATCCACATTTTAATTGTGGGGGGTATAGGGCCTTTCCAAAATTTTAATATTAATTTCTTCCCAATTATTATACTATAATCTAGGAAATTTCTTTGACTTGTTGTAAGTATTAGACTTTGTTTTTGATATTCCAAGTATTATTAATTTTGAGTCCGCAACTGAACCATCCTACCACAACCAGAGAGCGGACCTGAACTGCTATCTACCTCATTGATGACCCTAGACCTATCTTTGATCGGACTTCACTGGCATTGCCTTGCACTAAACGTTATTCCCTTATCATGCATCTGTACACTGTGGACGGCTCGATTGTAATCATGTATTGTCTTTCCACTGACTGGTTAGCAGGCAGCAAAAGCTTTTCACTGTACCTCGATACACGTGGCAATAAACTGAACTGAACTGAAGCTGAGACTGAATTCTGTACTCAGTCCCAAGTGCAATCAAGGCAGTTTGTAACTTCCACAACACTGTTCGATCACTCAAGTTTACGTCGGAAACAAGCCGGCAATGGCAGCACAGCTTACCCAGAAGGCCATGCGCCGCAGAAAGTGCCCTGGATGCATCCAGGCACCACTGAGCCAATGAATACTCTCAGTGCTGGAGTTACTCAGCGGGTCAGGCAGCATCTCTGGAGAACATGGAGAGGTGACGTTACGGGTCGAGACCCTTCTGCAGACTCTGAGTCATTTCGGGCAGGGGGTGAGGATGGTGATTCTGACTTGCGTAAAATCTGACTTACGTAAAGGTTCATGGAAGGTAAAGGTAGGGTGATTGCAGAGTCTTTTACCCATAGTAGGGCAAGCAAAAACCAGAGGATAAAGGTTTAAGGTGAGAGGGGAACGATTTAATTGAAACTGGAGGGGCAATATTTTCACAGATAGAATATGTTGCCAGTGGAGATAGTTGAGGCAGGTACTATAACATCAATTAAAAGACATTCGGACAACTACATGTTGAAGAAGGAACTGCAGATGCTGGAAAATCAAAGGTAGACAAAATGCTGGAGAAATTCCGCGGGTGAGGCAGCATCTATGGAGCGAATGTTTCGGGTCGATACCTTTCTTCAGACAACTACACGGGTAGGAAAGGTTTAGAGAGATACACACGATAGACACAAAATGCTGGAGTAACTCAGCGGGAGAGGCAGCATCTCTGGAGAGAAGGAATGGGTGACGTTTCGGGTCCAGACCCTTCTTCAGCCCAGACACGTTGCCCATTCCTTCTCTCCAGAGATGCTGCCTGGCCGCTTATTTACTCCAGTTTTTTGTCTTTATCTTCGGTTTAAACCAGCATCTGCAGTTCCTTCCTGTGCAAATCTGCTGTTTCCTTGCAGAGCTTCACAACTCCCATTCTGAAAGGTTCCACTTACCTGCTCATTCGCGTTATTAATGACGAGGAGATTGCCCCCATGGAGGGAGCAGTACTGCTGGCCATTGTGCCACGTAGTGTCCTTGACCGAGAAGAAGTAGCAGCTCTCATCAAAGGCGATCCACTTAGTGGGGCATTGAAGGTTCCCACAATCTGAAAAACATTCAGTTCAGTCCAGTTCAGGGGTTCACAGCCTTTTTCATCCCGTTTACCCCTGGCAACTTTCAACTTGTTCTTTTGTGTCTATCTTCAATTTTCTTGGGAGTAGAAGTGGGGGCGGATCCGGACCGCAACGGCCGTGAGCCCCAGGCCGAGCTCGCCGATCGTTTGCCCGCTTCTGCTGCTGTTGGAGGTGAGACGTTGCGTCTCGCCAGGGTCTTGGGCCTGTCCCACTTTGGCCGTCAGTTACGCGACAGGCCGTTGGCGCGCCAAGATTTCGTTCGCTACAAACATTTCGGAGCCCCGCGCGATGTCGCACACAACTACATACCCCTCCGTGCTTCTCAGTGGGACCGGACCCACGCGGCCACACGATGCCCGTGCGCCTCAACGCGACGACGAGGTTGCGTAATTTGCCTGCCAAGGACACGTAAGTGGGACAGGCCCTTAAGCCCTTTGCTCCTCTCGGGAGCAGAGGCCTTTGACAAATGTCCGCCACCTCACTCGGTTGTTGGCAGTTCTTTCAAGATCTCCCCAGTTGAGCCCACTCTCAGACATTTCTGTCTGGACACTTTAATAGCAAATAACAATATTATTTCACTTATTTATGAACAACTAATGATGAACAGATACCGGTAAACCGGAACCAAACACAGTCAGTCAATGAGGAAAAAAATGTACAAATCCAGATTCAACATATTCCCCCCTTAGGGGTAAATTTACCCCAGGTTGGGAACCCTTGGTCTAGTTAATTGTGGCGTGTACCGAGGTGTGACCAGCACCGCCATTCATTGCGATCATGGCTGATCGTCCCCAATCAATAACCCGTGCCTGCCTTCTCCCCATATCCCTTGACTCCACTAGCCCCCAGAGCTCTATCAGTGACTTGGCCTCCACTGCCCTCTGTGGCAGGGAATTCCATAAATTCACAACTCTCTGGGTGAAAAAGTTTTTTCTCACCTCAGTCTTAAATGACCTCCCCTTTATTCCAAGACCATATTTGGATAACTCACCGATCTCCGCCGCTTCTCTCATTTTGATCATAATCTGGTGCATTATGTCATCCAGCTTCTTTGACATGTTCGCCAACACTACACGCCACAAGGCAAAGAGATGAGGAATAAATTGCTATCCCAGAGTAACACCCTTATATGTCTATGCTTCCAATTATTCTAATTACACTAACAAACTAAAATCTGAAAAGCATGAGAGGAAAACATAGATAGATAGATAGATAGATAGATAGATAGATAGATAGATAGATAGATAGATAGATAGATAGATAGATAGATAGATAGATAGATAGATAGATAGATAGATAGATAGATAGATAGATAGATAGATACTTTATTAATCCCCTCAGGAAATTTCAAATGTCCAGTAGCCAACACAGTCAGAACGTACAGCAGACAATGTATAAAATACGGACAATACATAAAAGCAATAAATACTTTAAAAGTATTTATATAGTGAATGCACAACCTTTAACCCAGGAACGGGAATCAAGAACTATCAGGAACTAGCATTTATTTCGAGAGGCCTTGTATACAGAAACAGGGATGTAGTGGCCATTTGGCTTATTTTGTGTGTCATTAATGATGGCATGTGTCTTTAAATTTGAGACTGCCGGTTATTATGTGAGTGGGATTTATGACGTGTTCTAGGGCATGTTTGGTGCGAAGTTTCTTGTGCAGAAACGTAGTTTTTAGTTTAGTTTTGCACTCACACGGGGAAGGTTAACTCTTTGACCGTGTGACGTTTAACCGAGACACGAGGAGTTCTCTAATGTTTAAGCGATATAGACAATAAGTGCAGGAGGAGGCCATTCGGCCCTTCGAGCCAGCACTGCCATTCATTGCGATCATGGCTGATTGTCCCTGATCAATAGCCCGTGCCTGGAGTTTGACGAAGTTTGCTGGAGTCTGACGAACATTAAAGTGTACGAGTCGGAGTATAAGGGTCGGATGAACCTTGTTGTTTTTCTTCAACAATAAAGAAACTATGAATCACAGGACGGCTTTGTGAAGATTTACCTGTGAAGAAGCTCTGAAAGTCTCACGGAGAGCTCACATGCGTATTATGACATTCTCCTTAAACATGGAGTTCAACTTGGTGGCTAGAGGGAGTAATGTCTTGAACGATATAAAAATCTGCCACTACAAGGGATGTAATGTTGAGGCTCTATAAGGCACTGGTCAGGCCGAGCGGAGGCAGGAGAGAAGAGGGACACTAAGACCGGCAGAAATGGTTCTGAACCAGAATTGGGCCCAGGAAAGAGAGGGGGGGGAGGGGAAAATAACAACCTGGTCTGCAGTGGGGCGTCGGTAACATTGAGTAGGGGCATTTCTAACAGAACTGGATATTGCAAAGAAAAATCATTTTAAAGTCAGTGGGGTAAAATGGAGGGATGGAACAGATAGGATGGTTCTCACAGGAGTCAGCATGGGCACAACGGGCTGAACAGCCACCTTGTGTGTAGGAATAATTCTACAAATCCACGCTGCTGATGTTGACGCAAATCGGTGGCACGGTGGCGCAGCGGTAGAGTTGCTGCTTTACATCGACAGAGACCCGGGTTCGATCCCGACTATGGGTGCTGTCTGTACGGAGTTTGTACGTTCTCCCCGGGACCTGCGTGGGTTTTACTCAGAGATCTTCGGTTTCCTCCCACACTCCAAATACGTACAGGTTTGTAGGTTAATTGGCTTGGTAAATGTAAAATTGTCCCTAGTGTGTGTAGGATAGTGTTTGTGTGCGGGGATCGCTGGTCGGCGCGGACCAGGTGGGCCGAAGGGCCTGTTTCCGTGCTGTATCTCTATATGAAACAACAAATAATTTGACTCATCAAAGAAAGCCATTCACCTCTGGCACTCAGGCTCATCATCTCGTCCTCAATATCCTGCTTCAACACCATCATCTCCGACTTGTGGGAAACTGAAACAGGAGACATAAATCAAGCACGAGGTTAGAATTTAGAAAGTAGACTGTGGCTGGTGGCAGTGTGAGATACAGGGTGGGAAAAGAGAACTCCTTGCCTTAGTGACCCTGCCGAGGCCAATGGAGTGATCGGACTTAACCGGCTCTATGTTGCTCTGTGAGTTATTCACGTTATAGCCTTTATCATGTATCTGTACACTGTGGGCGGCTCGATTGTAATCATGTGTTGTCTTTCCGCTGACTGGTTAGCGCGCAGGAAAGCTTCTCACTGTACCTCGGTACACGTGACAATAAACTGAACTGAACTAGAGTGGAACCAAATCGCACCAAGTGCCACATTTACGAATGTTTATAGTACGTGGGAGCAAACTCAGGTGGAAGGGGTAAACCACCTCTACTTAGAGTCATCGAGTCAGACAACCACCCAACTTTTTAGTGATGGAGTTTAGAGATACAGCGCGGAAACAGCCCATCAGGTCCGCACCAACCAGATGGTGTATGCAGAATAAGGAAAACCTGGTATGTTCACCTCTTTGTTTGTACAACTGCTTCAATACACAACCAATTAAACTGGAAATAATGACTGGAAGATCTATTTGGTCTGCGTAAGATCACTCCTAATTACCTGTGTAGTAATGGCAACGGAAACGAGGACATTGGGAAAGTTGGAAATTTGCCATTACAAGTCAAGTCAAGACAAAAGAGTTTATTGTCATGTGTCCCTGACAGGACAATGAAATTCTTTCTTTGCTTAGCACAACAGAACATAGTAGGCATTGACTACAATTATGTACGTAAATACACACATGAATGAATCCATTGATAAAGTGCAAATAACAGATGGAGGGGTATTAATGTTCAGAGTTTTGTCCGAGCCAGGTTTAATAGCCTGATGGCTGTGGGGAAGTAGCTATTCCTGAACTATTACATACACTTTGGGACTGACCTTATGTTCTTCTATTGATACCAATTCGATGTAGTCGGCGATAGTCCACTCACCATTAGTCATGGCCTGTGAGATCTCCTCCTTGACCTGTGATGAAAATTCCTTAATACTCCCGTTCATTTGTGAACCTTAAAAGGCAGCCAAAAATGAGGTTTTACAAACATAGTCTACAAGGTTCTACAAGCAAATTCTACAGGCATAGTCTTTCCGTTTAGCACGCGGCAAATGCTTTTCACTGTACCTCGGTGCACGAGACAACAAACGAAACATTGTCAGAAACATGAAGATAGACACAAAAAGCTGGAGCAGCTCAGCAGGACAGGCAGCATCTCTGGAGAGAAGGAATGGGTGGCGTTTCGGGTCGAGACCCTGAAGAGTTACTCCAGCATTTTGTGTCTATCTTCGGTTTAAACCAGCATCTGCAGTTCCTTCCAACACTTTTTTCAGCTCCACTGCGAATTCTCCTCAGGATATGTCTACTTTGAACAAGTTCTCCTCCTCTCTCCGACGAAACTTCAGCAGAGTCTAAAGAAGGGTCTCGACCCGAAACGTCACCCATTCCTTCTCCCCAGAGATGCTGCCTGTCCCGCTGAGTGACTCCAGCTTTTTGTCTCTATCTTCGATTTAAACCAGCATCTGCAGTTCCTTCTTACACATATCGTCAGATACACACATCTCTTAAGAATGAATTAAATAGGGACATGCCGACTACTTACTCTTAATGAGTCCATAGATCACGAGGATGGACAGGACAATCAGAATCAAGCCCTTGAGGAACAGCAACCCCTTTTCACAGAACCACGACTTGCCTCGGTTACCTGAGATTTCGAACATAGTTAAAATATCATATTAAATTCCGAGAGTCCTACAGCGCAAAACAGGCCGTTCAGCCCCACAAGTGCATGCTAACCCATTCACCATCACTCCAAACTAATCCCACTGGCTGCCGTTTTGGGTCGAGACCCTTCTTCAGATGCCACACATTATAATAGAAGGTACGCAAAAATGCTGGAGAAACTCAGCGGGTGCAGCAGCATCTATGGAGCGAAGGAAGTAGGTGACGTTTCGGGTCGAGACCCTTCTTCAGACTCTTTATAATGGTCAATTAACAAGAATACAGCTGAAACAAATGTTCAGATTTATCTGGACTTTGTTGAAGTCACAGGAAGACATTCGTCAAGTAGCGAGAGTGTTTTATTGTCATATGTCCCAGACACAACGATGACATTCTTTTACATGCAGCAGCAAGAATATAGAAACATAGAAACATAGAAAAATAGGTGCAGGAGTAGGCCATTCTACCCTTCGAGCCTGCACCGCCATTCAATGTGATCGTGGCTGATCATCCAACTCAGTATCCCGTACCTGCCTTCTCTCCATACCCTCTGATCCCCTTAGCCACAAGGGCCACATCTAACGCCCTCTTAAATATAGCCAATGAACTGGCCTCAACTACCTTCTGTGGCAGAGAATTCCAGAGACTCACCACTCTCTGTGTAAAGAATGTTTTTCTCATCTCGGTCCTAAAGGAATTCCCCCTTATCCTTAGACTGTGACCCCTTGTTCTGGACTCCCCCAACATCAGGAACAATCTTCCAGCATCTAGCTTGTCCAACCCCTTAAGAATTTTGTAAGTTTCTATAAGATCCCCCCTTAATCTTCTAAATTCCAGCGAGTACAAGCCGAGTCTATCCAGTCTTTCCTCATATGAAAGTCCTGGCATCCCAGGAATCAGTCTGGTAAACATATGTGAACATAGTGCAATGTAAACAGTATAATAAACAAGAAAAAAGGTTCACTATGTATATACGCACACTCGCACACTCGCACACACACACACACACATACATATACACACATACATATACACACATACATATCTATTTCTATGTGTGTGGATGTATGTATATATATATGTGTGTATGTGAGTATATCTCGGTATGTGTACAGTATATACACTTGCTTTTCATATATGTACATACACACACACACACATATATCAATACATATATATGCACGTATATATATATAGATACACACACACATATATATATATACATGTCTGCATACACATATATACATATATACATACATATATACAGTCTGAAGAAGGGTCTCGACCCGAAACGTCGCCTATCTCCTTCGCTCCTTAGATGCTGCTGCACCCACTGAGTTTCTCCAGCTTTTTGTGTACCCTATATATATACATATATATGTATGTATATATATGTATACATACAGACTCACACGTATACATACATACATATATACACAAGCACACATACATACACATAAGACCCCCCAATAATAGTGCAATAATAACAATGATAGTCTATGCAGTTCAGAGCTTATTTGGAGGTTACATTATATTATATAATAGCCTAATGGCTGTAGGGGAGAAGCTAATGAAATCATGAATAATTTCCTGACCAACACTCAACCCTCAGCCAAAGCCAACGCGATATACATGAAGTGGACGGCTCCCGTGATCTTTGGCCAAATCACCAGTGAATACAAACCCACAAAGGCACATTTCTTCTGATCCACACTAACAGATACCTGTTTTCCATTTGGCCTTCTGATGGTTTTGTTGATCGCCAAGGTAGAAATTTTCTGTGTCATCATATCCAGGTTCCATTGCCCTTGCCGCAAGACAGTGCAGATACTGGGAGGTAACCCACTGGCTTTAGTAGGGAGTGGATTGTGTTATAATATTGCACCGCCCCTCCAACCACCCGTTGACGAATTGAAACCAGCTTTGGAAATGCTGACATGGACTTTTGTAGATATTCTAAAAATATTAGGAAAGGAACAGAGACAATGCAAGATCTGTAACCCTGAGCAAAATTAAAGTAAACACTTCAGCAATGGGAACATCTGTAAATTGCCAAACAGCTGGAGTTGCTGCCTCACAGCGCCAGAGACCCAAGTTCGATCCTCACTACAGGTACTGCCTGTGTGGAGTTTGTACGATCTCCCCATGACCTGTGTGGGGTTTTCTCCGGGTGCTCTGGCTTCCTCCCACACTCCAAAGACGTGCAGGTGTGTAATCTAATTGGCTTGTGTAAAATTGGACACAAGACTGTGGAGGACTTGGAAAGGAGTCAGGTTGATGGTAAACCATTGCCTTGGATCCTATAGAGATTCATCAGTTACACCCAGTAACGTTTCAGCAACTGATCATTAGAAACGCACATAGGCACTGTACTATTGATAGAATCACTGGATATCCTCAGGAAAAAAGGTGTGCTTCGAATCTTTAATTGTAGCTGGCAAATTCATTTCACTTGCACTAATAAAACTGATATTGATATTGATATTGGAGATAATGTGGACAAAATAAATTTCTTGCAAAGCTCGTTTCATTTTTAGTTTAGAGATACAACGTGGAAACAGGCCCTTTGGCCCACCGAGTCTGCACTGACCAGCGATCCCCGCATATTAACACTACCCTCCACACAATATGGGGCCAATTTTCACTTCCACCAAGTATACCATCCCAAGCCAATTAGCTTACAAACTTGCACGTCTTTGTAGTGTGGGAGGAAACTGAAGATCTCGGTGGAAACCCAAGAGGCCACGGAGAGAACGTGCAAACTCCGTACAGACAGCACCCACGGTCAGGATCTAACCTGGGTCTCTGTCGCTGTAAGCACTGCAAGGCAGCAATTCTACTGCTGAATATAATTTATGGGGAGCGTACAGAGTGCAACGTACAGAGCCTATTTGTAGGTGGCAGGTGGAGAGTGGATACAAAAAGTAGAGGTGATTCACTTTGTGAGGGGAACAGAGAAATATAACTTAGTTTAGAGAGTTTAGTTTAGAGGTAGATACAGCGTGGAAACAGACGCTTTGTCCGACTGAGTCCACGCAGACCTGCGATCACCCAGACACTAGTTCTATGTTATCCCACCTCTGCATCTCACACACCAGGGGCAGGTTATTCTACCAACCTGCGCGTCTTTGGAGTGTGGGAGGAAACCGGAGCAAACCCACGCGGTCACGGGGAGAACATGCAAACTCCACACCGACAGCACCCGTAGTCAGGATCAAACCCGCTCTCCGGCGCTGTGAGGCTGCAACTCTACCGCTCTCTTTCAATCTATTCGGTAAAAACTTCAGAGGTTTTTTGGCCCAAGTTTTATGGTTATTAATGTATAGATTTTAAAAAAATTATATCTGTCTGTGTGCATTGTGTTTATAGGCCTGTTTTGCTGCAAGTAAGAATGATAATGTTCCCGGAAGATCTACAGAAACGGAATAGTTTTAATCAGTGATAGGAGTTAAAATGCAGTTGTCATGTATCAAGTCAAGAGCCAATCAAAAACGGATCCATGACATTCTTACTTGCAGCAGCTTAATGGGCTTGTAAACACACAACGCACAGATCAATATAATAATAAAAAATGCTGTCAATTAATAGCAATGACATCAGTGCTAAAAATTCCCCGAAGTCGGTAATGCGACCAGCGACACTGTCTGTAGTAGCTCATAGTTGAGGTTAGTGTGTAGTGAATACTGAGACCTAGTGGTTACAGTATTCAGGCTGCTGTAGACTTTAGACTTTAGTGATGCAGTGTGGAAACAGGCCCATCGGCCCACCATGTCCACACCGGCCAGCGATCACACTGTATATTAAACACTAACGTACACACTAGGGACAATTTACAATTTTACCGAAGCCAATTATCCCACTTCTGCATCTCACACACCAGGGGCAATGTACAGCGGCCGGTTATTCTACAGACCTGCGCGCCTTTGGAATGTGGGAGGAAACCGGCGCAAACCCACGCGGTCACAGGGAGAACATGCAAACTCCACGCAGACAGCAGCTGTGGTCAGGATCGAACCCATGACTCTGGTGCTGTAAGGCAGCAGCTCTGCCGCTGCGCCACTGTGCCTCACTGCACGACGCTAACTAAACGAGGAACTGTGAACAGTCTTTGATTGCACTGAGGACTTTGGCCTTTTTGCATTAATATCGAGGTTTCACCCAAGTGTGTGGTGTTGAAGCGTTTGATGGGAAGAAGTTCAAGTCAAAAAGTCAAAAGAGTTTATTGTCATGTGTCCCTGACAGGACAATGAAAATCTTTCTTTGCATAGCACAACAGAACATAGAAGGCATTGACTACAATTCTATACATAAATACACCCGTGAATTAATAAATTAATAAAGTGCAAATAACAGATGGAGGGATATTAATGTTCAGAGTTCCGAGCCAGGTTTAATAGCCTGATGGCTGTGGGGAAGTAGCTATTCCTGAACCGGGTTGTTGCAGTCTTCAGGCTCCTGTACCTTCTACCCAAAGGTAGCAGGGAGATGAGTGTGTGGCCAGGGTGGTGTGGGTCCTTGATGATGCTGCCAGCCTTTTTGAGGCAGCGACTGCGATAAATCCCCTCGATGGAAGGAAGGTCAGAGCTGAAGTTGTTATTAAAACCTAGTGGTCACAGTATTCAGGCTCCTGTAGCTTCTGGAGTGAAATGGGAGTGTGGCCAGGATGGTGTGGATCCTCAATGATGCTGGCTGCCTTTCTGAGGCAGCGACTCGCTATAACCGCAGAGTTCATTTTGAATTATTTGTATTGGTTTATTGTTGTCACATACGTCTGTAAAAAGCACAATGGTCTTTACTGGAATACATGAAGAAGGAAGACCGTTTAGTTTAGTTCAGTTTAGATCATTCTACCTTCATGTAGAAGGTACAGGAGCCTGAAGACTGCAACGTCCAGGTTCAGGAATAGCTACTTCCCCACAGCCATCAGGCTATTAAACTCAACTGAAACCAAACTCTGAACATTAATAGCCCATTATTTGTTTATTTGCACCTTATCTATTTATTTATTCATGTGTGTATATATTTATATAATGCTAAGTCTGAAGAAGGGTCTCGACCCGAAATGTCGCCTATCTCCTTCGCTCTTTAGATGCTGCTACACCCGCTGAGTTTCTCCAGCTTTTTGTGTAACCCTTTATATAATGGTATATGAACACACTGATCTGTTCTGTATTCATGCCTTCTATATTCTGTTGTGCTGCAGCAAGCAAGAATGTCATTGTCCTATCTGGGACACATGACATAAATGCTCTTGACTTGACTCGATCATGATTGTCACGTCCACCGAGATACAGTGAAAAGCTTTTTGGTGCATGCTACGGAGTCAAAAGAAAAGCCTATATATGACTACAATCGTGCCGACAACGGTGTACAGATCCAGGATAAATGGAATGAATGAATGAATAAGCTCATTGGCCAAGTATTCACATACAAGGAATTTGCCTTGGTGCTCCGCCCGCAAGTGACAACATGACATATAGTGACCATGTACTTATACCAGGGGAAATGTATGCTTAGACTACCTGCTGCACTACTGTGCTGTAGGTTGGGGATATGGGAGGAAACTAGAACACCTAGAATAGATTCACTGGACCACAGGAGAGCAGGTCAGGATTGGACCCACTCACTGCACTACTTGCTGCACCGACATACAGCGACAGTTAGGAATGACACATAAAATATTAAACATTATGAATAAAACATGATCATTGTTTTATACAATAACATGTGGTGCAAGATAAAGCCCAATAAGGTCTGAAGAAGGGTCTCAAACTGAAATGAGCCATTCCTTCGCTCCAGAGATGCCGCTAAGTTACTCCAGCATTTTGTCTACAGTGTCAAACAGCATCTGCAGTTCCTTCCAACACAGGCCCGATTAAAGAGAGTTTGAAGATCTCCAATCAGATAGATGGGAGCGTTCAATACAATGGAGAACCATGAATGACAAGAACAAATTGTTACAGTAGGAGATAAGAAGGGCAGAATTGTCTTGAATAAAGGCATCCAACAGCATTTCACAACCATTGATGTACTTTTATTTGAATATGTATATTGTTCTCATCTGACAAACATTACAGCAAATTTATGTGCAGTAAGCTCCACAAAGGGCTATGTGAAATTAAGCAGATATTAGTCGTTAGTAAAGCTGAGCGTAGGAGAAATACTAACCAGACCATCAGGGAGCATCTTCCCGTACAAAAAAAATATTGGCTTGATATTTGTTAACCTTAAAATTATCTATTGACTTGCCCTCCATAGTCTTCTGTAGCAATGAATTCCATAGGTTCACCAGTTCTAACTAAATGAAAACACATTAATATTAAACATCTATAGTTCTGACTGATGAAAGGTCTCTGCCCGAAACGTCACCTATTCCTTTTCTCCAGAAATGTTGCCTAACCCGCTGAGTTAAGGGCCTGTCCCACCAGCATGCAACTCTATGCGATGAACGCGATCAAACCGGCAGCGGGGGCCGCGCGGAGGTCGGGTGATCCCCTGTACAGGGCCGTTCCCACCAGCATGCGCCTGCATGCGGCAAGCGCAACCAAACCGGCAGCAGGGGCCGCGCGGAGGTCGGGTGAGTGGTGCAACGCGGCGCAAAGTGAGGCGAACTTGGAGCAAGTCCAAGGTAAGTTCGCCAGGACTTAGAGGGGCACACAGAGAGGGGCACAGAGGCACACACACACAGGGGCACAGAGGCACACACACACAGGGCCACGGAGCCACACACATAGAGGGTCACGGAGGCACCTACAGATAGGTTCACGGAGGCACGATGTCCGGGCGGTGTGTAAATGTCGAGGCGACTGTGAGCCGACAAGCCATTGCCGCGCGGAATTTTTGGACATAGTCGGTTTTTCGGAGCCCCGCGCGGTGTCGGGACGAACTCGGGACGAACTCCGCACAATTCCGCACGGCTCCGGCGATTGAAGTGGGACCGGCCCCGCGACGCCGGACGGCTCAAGCGACCACGTTAGGTCGCGCTCATCGCATGGAGTTGCATGCTGGTGGGACAGGGCCTTTACTCCAGCATTTTCTGTCTATCTTCAGTGTAAGCCAGCATCCGCAGTTCCTTCTTAACCATATAACCATATAACAATTACAGCACGGAAACAGGCCATCTCGGTCCTTCAGGTACGTGCCGAACAACTTTTTTCCCTTAGTCCCACCTGCCTGCACTCATACCATAACCCTCCATACCCTTCTCATCCATATGCCTATCCAATTTATTTTTAAATGATACCAACGAACCTGCCGCCACCACTTCCACTGGAAGCTTATTCCACACCGCTACCACTCTCTGAGTAAAGAAGTTCCCCCTCATGTTACCCCTAAACCTCTGTCCCTTAATTCTAAAGTCATGTCCTCTTGTTTGAATCTTCCCTATTCTCAAAGGGAAAAGCTTGTCCACATCAACTCTGTCTATCCCTCTCATCGTTTTAAAGACCTCTATCAAGTCCCCCCTTAACCTTCTGCGCTCCAGAGAATAAAGACCTAACTTATTCAACCTATCTCTGTAACTTAGCTGTTGACACCCAGGCCACATTCTAGTAAATCTCCTCTGTACCCTCTCTATCTTACATATTTATATTTCTATGCCATCTGTTTATACCTTTAAGACTAAGACTAGATGGGTATCTAGGTGGCATGGGCAAGTCGGGCCGAAGGGCCTGTCCCCGTGCTGTATTATTCTAGGTCTATTTTAAATGATAATTATAATCTGAATATTAAATGTCACTCATATTTCATAATTTTTTAAAAATGTATAATAAAAAATGCGCTAATTCTACTGGGAATGACCGGTCCGAGGAACGGTACAACCAGCTGAGATAATGTGTAGGAAGGAACTCACACTGAAGATAGACACAAAATGCTGGAGTAACTCAGCGGGACAGGCAGTATCTATGGAGAGAAGGAATGGGTGACGTTTCCAGTCGAGAACTTTCTTCAGAGTTTGGTGCATTGTCAATTGCCTGGCACTTTGTACTTCTTCCATAGAACGACTGCCAACTTCAGCTGGTGGCAATTTCAAGGTCGCGAAGTTCATGCCAGGCTTTTCTCACAAATCCATCTGAACCTGGTGTCGCAGCCGTTGTCGTTCCAATATCCATTTTTGTCAATGTGGGCACAGTCCTCACCGTTGCCGGCATTATTGGGTTCACCACGAGCCCAGAACCTTTAACACATAAAAGTCCACATGGTTACTGACAAGTCTGACATGGCGTATTGGCCACAAACTGATCTAGCTCCACCATCCTCCATGCCAACTCAACTCGCAAACATGCTTTAAAAGAAAATCCAAAATACTGCAGATGCCTGAATTCTGAAACAATAATGGTAGGCAGACAAAAATGCTGGAGAAACTCAGCGGGTGAGGCAGCATCAATGGAGCGAAGGAAATAGGTGACGTTTCGGGTTGAGACCCTTCTTGCTTAACCATTCTTTCTTAAACATTTTATCTACTCCTCTAGGTATGCCGACTTTGAAGAAGTCCTCCTCCTCTCTCCGAAGAGGAAGATGAGTCTCGACCCAAAACATCACCTATTCCTTCGCTCCATAGATGCTGCCGCACCCGCTGAGTTTCTCCAGCATTTTTGTCTACCTTCGATTTTTCCAGCATCCGCAGTTCCTTCTGAAACAATAATGGTTGTCAGGCATGATCCATGAGAAGAGGTCGGCATGGTGGCGCAGCGGTAGAGTTGCTGCCTTCCTGCGTTAGATACCCGGGTTCGATCCTGCCTACGGGAGCTGTTGTATGGAGTTTGTATATTCTCCCTGTGACCGCGTGGGTTTTCTCCGGGTGCTCCGGTTTCCTCCCACACTCCAAAGGCGTGCAGGTTTTGTCGATTAGTTGGCTTCAGTAAAAATTGTAAATTGTCCCTAGTTGGTAGGATAGTGCTGGTGTACGGGAACCGCTGGAATTACACTTACACCAAGCCAACTAATCTACAAACCTGCACGTATTCGCAGCGTGGGAGGAAACTGGAGATCTCGGAGAAAACCCACGCAGATCTCAGGGAGAATGTACAAACTCTGTACAGACAACACCCATAGTCTAGGTATGTTACAATACCTACCTTTAGCAGCGCTGCAGTTCTGCCGCTCCCCGTGTGCGCAACTTTGGCGCCGTTCAGAGGGGGCGGGTTTAAAATGCCGATTTTTTCTAGGCAGTCCAAATCAATCCATGTCGGGCGATTTCGTCGCTAAAGGGAAATCGCTCCGACATTTCATTCATAAAGGTATTTTTAAACTACACTAGATTATTTATTAACTAGGGTTACACAAAAAGCTGGAGAAACTCAGCGGGTGCAGCAGCATCTAAGGAGCGAAGGAGATAGGCGACGTTTCGGGTCGAGACCCTTCTTCAGATTTATTAACTAGAGAAGTTTAAAAATCATCTTCTAAAGCTCTGAACGGTGACAGCGGAACGGACCTAACGTAGGCGACAAAAGAAGCTACACAGTTTATTTTTACATAAAAACTTGGTTTTTAGGAAGGCTTTAATCACATTTTCATGTTGCAAAAAGGGGACAAAAAAAAAAATGTATGAACCGGTATTTTTCATACCGACTTCACCGCAAACCACAATGTTCTAATCCACCGCATTCCACTAAAACCCACTCGCTAGTTGATTTAAATGGCCATTAATTTACAGGAATCAAACACTATATTTCTTCCAATTGGCCTATAAATTCATGAAAATGAGATTTAAAAATTATGTTATATTGTGGATTATTGTGTGAATGTCTTTTGGACACTTAGGCAATTTAAAAAAAGTTTATCTTTTCTTAAGAAATGGATAGATGTTGAGATCTACTCATTGAATTTTGTAATTAGCTACAATTAGATAACTAACTCATGATATGCTTTAATTTCAGGTTATCCAAGTAAGATTGTTTTATATTTGTTTCAGAATGCTTCAATCTATAATAACTGAAAATTTCATTGAGTTTTCATAATTTTTAAGAAAGTTATGGGCTTTTAACTGTTCCAGATCACAGCTTTTGTGTTAAGTCAATTGAAAGGCAATGGGGATCAAGATGCTAATTTCCGAGTATGAAAATGGCCATAACTTTCTTAATACTGAAGATATGAAAGTAAATTAGGTGTCAAATTAAACTTCTTTTTATGCTTTATCTGATGGGATAAAATGCAGACTTGATTTTTTAAATCTCAAAATGTTGTAACTTTGCTAGTCTCTGGCGCCGTGAGGCAGCAACTCTACCGCTGCGCCACCGTGCCTTTGTTTCTTCCGCACATTATACAAGGCACATAGACACCCTCCTTTGTTCCATGTGTGATATTCTGCTGCATACATTCTGGGTCTTACCGAGTGTAAGCTTGGCCCAGTCAAAGAAAAATAGCTCAAGCTTTTCTTCTGGTTAAGCACCATTCTATTAAAAATCTCTGGTGTTCATATCCCTCTGTGGCGTTGACTTGCCCAATCTGAGTCTTTACCCTCCTCCAGCCCCACAACTTGATATCCCTGCACTGTTTATCCGTGTTGTGGCTGCTTCTTAATTTAATTGCTGCATCATGACCAGCTGCCTGGACTCCGATTCCGGGAACTCTCTTCCTGAACCCAATTCTTTCACTTCTCCCTCCAAGACGTCAACAACAGTGTTCTCTTCATGCGAAACAGAATTGAAACTAAGCAGAGATTAAACTGGATGGCAGGTTCTAATGGATATTTTTTTAAGGCGGAGGTTGACAAATTCTTGATTAGTACGAGTGTCAGGGTTGATGGGGAGAAGGCAGGAGAATGGGGTTGAGAGATAGAAACATAGAAACATAGAAAAATAGGTGCAGGAGTAGGCCATTCGGCCCTTCGAGCCTGCACCGCCATTCAATATGATCATGGCTGATCATCCAACTCAGTATCCTGTACCTGCCTACTCTCCATACCCCCTGATCCCTTTAGCCACAAGGGCCACATCTAACTCCCTCTTAAATATAGCCAATGAACTGGCCTCAACGACCTTCTGTGGCAGAGAATTCCAGAGACTCGCCACTCTCTGTGTAAAGAATGTTTTCCTCATCTCGGTCCTAAAGGAATTCCCCCTTATCCTTAGAATTCCCCCTTATCCTTAGATAAGGGGATAAAGGGGGATACTTATCATTTAAAAGCTACATTTTTGCCATAGAGGGGAGTTCAGAGAAGGCTCACCAGACTGATTCCTGGGATGTCGGGAGTTTCATATGAAGGTAATAGACAGATCAGCCATGGCGGGGTAGACTCAATGGGCCGAATGGCCTAGTAATGCTCCTAGAACTCATGAACTAATGAAACTTCAGGCATCACTTGCGTGGTGTAAGTTTCGACAACTTATAAGGTTTATAAATCTCCGTTTCCCTTCCGATTCTTTTGCCTCCCTTCCCTAAACCAGTTTCTCCTTACTTAAGGGCCTGTCCCACTTGGGTGACCTAATCCGCGAGTTCTGGCGAGTTTGCCCTCGACTCACACTCGCAGCACGGTCGACACGAGGTCCTAGGAGGTCTTCGTAACTCTCCTTCATGCTCGAGAGTGGTCCCCGTGTACTCCAGGCCTCAGCTGGGTCGCGGCGTTTTTAAAAACTTGTAGAAAAATGCCCGCGAGTAAGAAAAGGTCGCCATGGAAAAAATCAATACTTCTTTTACTCGTAGGTTTAGTCGTAGTAGGTCGGCACGTTAGTCGTAGGTAATCGAGGGTAGTCGAAGGTAGTCGTAGATAGTCTTCAACATAGTCGAAGGGAGGTTGAAGGAGGTCTTCAACATGACATTTTTTCAAACTCTCCTAAACTCTTCTAAACTTGCCAATCAGGTCACCCAAGTGGGACAGCCCCTTTACTCTTTGAAGCCCTTTATAATTTGCAGCCCCTCTATTACATTCCCCTTTGGCTCCCTCCGCTGTAAGAATTGTGAGTCAGATACCACTTATGTTGACAGGGGTTCAGTTGGACTGTACCTCGAATGCACTTCATATTGGACAGGTGAATACACAGGGATACCTGTATTTGTACCTGTAATTTATAGTTGTAAACAGGTAGGAGCCCTTTCCCCCCAGAAAACATCGGAGTGGAGAATTCTAATATGGGGAAGTGTGACATTGTAGATGAAGAGATGGTTCTTGCACTTATAGGAGAAACAGGAACTAAATGATATAAAGATTACATATTCATTAATAAATCCAAGAAAACAGGAGATAGACACAAAATGCTGGAGTAACTCCTCGACAAGTCAGGCAGCATCTGTGGAGAAAAGGAATAGGTGGCGTTCCGAAACGTCACCTGGTTGAGTTTAGTTTAGTTTATTGTCACGTGTACCGAGCTACAGCTGCCAGTCAGCGGAAAGACAATACATGATTACAATCGAGCCGTCCACAGTGTACAGATACACGATAAAGTGAATAGCGTTTAGTGCAAGATAAAGTCTGATCAAAGATAGTCCGAGGGTTCACAATAAGGTAGATAGTAGTTCAGGACCTATTCCTTCTCTCCAGAGATGCTGCCTGACTCGCTGAGTTACCCCAGCGTTTTGTGTCTATCTTCGGTGTAAACCAGCATCTGCAGTTCCTTCCTACACACTCCAAGAATATAGGACTATTTGTTCGACAAAATGTTGGCGGGATTGGGCAGACAGCATTAATGCAAGGCCAGCTTTCCTTGCTCATCCACAAGAGAATGCCTTGCTGGTCTTTTTGCAGAGGCAAGTGTACGGTTAAACAGACACATACTTCTATTCTCAAGTGTAAAGAACATGCGCGTACACAGAGAAATCTTTACGACTACTTTATTAATTAAACACACACATCACTGCCCTAGCTGTACGTGGTCTGTCACGGACACTAGAGAGAGAGCTATGGGTGGGAAGGTCACAGTTATACTAGATGATGGGGGAGTGGTTAGCAAGGGCTACATCACTACTGTTAAAGGTGTACACACATATCATCTACATCAAGTCACCCATCATCCAAACCAGGTAAGGAGGGCAGATAAATGATCTCTCATCTCTGAAGGGGATCATTAGGTCAGATGCCATTTCATGAGAAGCTTGTGTTTCGTGCTTATTCGTAAGTCTCTCTCTATTTCTTGTTCATGAGAGTCACTGTAACTTTTATGAAATTATGTGAAATATAATTTTGTTCATAAGAGACTGAAGGAACTGCTGGTTTAAACCAAATAAAGACACAACATGCTGGAGTAACTTAGCAGGACAGGGCAGTATCTCTGGAGGGAAGGAATGGGGTCGAGACGCTTCTTCAGACAGTTGAGACTTATTGCAGCGAGACTTACTTTGGTGTTGAACGGTAGTCTGAACCATCCGCCCACTGCCACATCTTTTCGGTCTCCGAGTCGGACAGGCCAATCCAATAGCGTTCGGGGGCTCCTTCCCTTTTAATGAAGCTCTGTGAGAAGATTTAACAGGATTGTGAGTAGACAAAAACGCTCCCCCATTCCTCAGGTCATGTCGTTTCCGAAGATGGGCACAGAACGCTGGAGTAACTCAGCGGGTCAGGCAGCATCTCCGGAGAGAAGGCATAGGGGGAGATGAGGATGAGTCCCACTTGCGTGTCATTTGCGTGTCATTTACGCGACATCATTTATGCGTCACGACGCACGACACGTACGCCGTGACGCACACGTGATGCGCTGCTGGCGTGCATTACGCGCACACGGTGTGTGGTGACGTAGGCAGTCGCGCGCGGCGCCCAGGATTTTGGGATTCACAAAATCTTCGCACGCCATCTGCGCAAGTGACGCGCAAGTGAGACAGGCCCTTAAGACACAAAGTGCTGGAGTAACTTAGTGGGTCAGATAGCTGGTCCTTCTTCAGTCCCAACCCGAAATGTCACCCATCCGTTTTCTCCAGAGATGCTAACTGACCCACTGAGTTGCTCCAGCACTTTGTGTCTATATGATATAGAGTTTGGTCGGCACGGTGGCGCAGCGGTAGAGTTGCTGCCTACAGCGCCAGAGACCCGGCTTCCATCCTGACCAAACGAGCTGTCTGTACGGAGTTTGTACGTTCTCCCCTTGACCAGCTTGTGTTTACTCGGAGATCTTCGGTTTCCTCCCACACTCCAAAGACGTACACATTTCGAGGTTAATTGGCTTGGTATAAAATAAATTGTCCCTAGTGTGTGTAGGATAGTGTTAGAGTACGGAGATCGCTGGCCGGCGCAGAAAGGGCCTGTTTCCACGCTGGGCCAAAAGGGCCTGTTTCCACGCTGTGTCTCCAAACTACACTAAAAAAAAGTGACACAAAAGGACCATCATCATCTCGCAGCACCTTTCACTATTGCCAATAGCTCACAAGAGCACACGTTTCAGTTTCAGTTTAGTTCATTGTCACGTGGACCGAGGTACAGTGAAAAGCTTACCAGTCAGCAGGAAGACAATACACTGATTACATTCGAGTCAAGTTGGGAAAAGGGGAAGTACAACTTCTGGGGGTCCTTGTACATCAGTCTATGAAAGTAAGCATGCAGGTACAGCAGGCAGTGAAGAAAGCGAATGGCATGTTGGCCTTTATAACAAGAGGAATCGAACATAGGAGCAAAGAGGTCCTTCTGCAGTTGTACAGAGCCCTAGTGAGACCACACCTGGAGTATTGTGTGCAGTTTTGGTCCCCTAATTCTTGCTATTGAGGGAGTGCAGCATCGGTTTACAAGGTTAATTCCCGGGATGGCCGGACTGTCATATGCTGAGAGAATGGAGCAGATGGGCTTGTACAGTCTGGAGTTTAGAAGGATGAGAGGGGATCTCATTGAAACTTATAAGATTGTTAAGGGCTTGGACATGCTGGAGGCAGGAAACATGTTCCCGATGTTGGGGGAGTCCAGAACCAAGGGCCACAGTTTAAGAATAAGGAGTAAGCCATTTAGAACGGAGATGAGGAAACATTTTTTCTCACAGAGAGTGGTGAGTCTGTGGAATTCTCTGCCTCAGAGGGCGGTGGAGGCAGGTTCTCTGGATGCTTTCAAGAGAGAGCTAGATAGAAAACACTTTTTCTCACAGAGTGGTGAGTCTGTGGAATTCTCTGCCTCAGAAGGCGGTGGAGGCAGGTTCTCTGGATGCTTTCAAGAGAGAGCTAGATAGGAAACACTTTTTCTCACAGAGTGGTGAGTATGTGGAATTCTCTGCCTCAGAGGACGGTGGAGGCAGGTTCTCTGGATGCTTTCAAGAGAGAGCTAGATAGGGCTCTTAAAAATAGCGGAGTCAGGGGATATGGGGAGAAGGCAGGAACGGGGTACTGATTGGGGATGATCAGCCATGATCACATTGAATGGCGGTGCTGGCTCGAAGGGCCGAATGGCCTCTACTCCTGCACCTATTGTCTATTGTCTATTGTCTATTGAGCCATTTAAAGTACACAGATACATGTTGCTGTAGGAGTAGAGGTTTAAGAGTGTGGAGCGATTGTGACATGTGAGATTGAAGATCAGCTTCTGTGGTTAGCACGCAGATGGTCCCCTGGGCAGGGCGCCATCTTGGGAAGCAATTGTCTGCACTCACCTGCTCTGCAGCACTGTTGATGACAACCAGATGTGAATCCATGGCGTTACATTGTCCTTTGGCAAAATGCCAGGAGCCTGAATTTGTTGTGAAGTAGTAACAGTGTAAATTGAACCATATCCAGCCGCTGGGGCACTCGGAGCAAGTGCAATCTGAAGAGAGTGCAGGGGATTGAGAATTAAGTTCAAGTTCACATTTATTGTCACATGCACCAATTGGATTGGATTGGATTTGATTCAATTTATTGCCATTTTCCTACAGTCAAACCAATAATAAAAAAAGCACAAGACACAGACGTCCACGACACAACACATCCCCACAGCGGCAGCAAAGTTCCCCACTGTGAGGAGAGGAACCAAAGTCCAGTCCACCTCCTCGCTGGTCATCCCTGACGTTCACCCGTGGTCGTGGGCTCCCCAGCACCCCGTAGCCCGATGTTCAGGCCGTCTCACCGGGAACGATGGAACCCCGACGTCGAACGGGAGAACACCCTCAGCGGCCCGGACCTCTAAATCGGCCACCTTCCCACCGGAGTCTGCGGCTCCCGAAGTCCACTGGCCGAGCTGGGCGGAGATTCACGTTGGCGATCCCCGACCAATTAAAGGTACGGTGATATTTGAGTTACCATACAGCCATACAAGTAAAAAGAACCCAATGCACGATAGAGATGAACTGAAACGTCCATCACAGGGGAATCAGCATTCCTCACTGTGGTGGAAGTTGATAAAGTTCAGTCTACCCTCCTCCTTTGTACACTCGAGGTCGTTTTCATGCACATCTTTCAGGCTTAATAGTTTACAACTTACTTCCCAGTTTCAGCTTGGAGATCATGTTGGTCATGTTACCCTGCATTTTCTGTAGTTCTGCAGACACTGGGAAACAAAGATTGAAACATTAACAAGCAGAACCCCCCTTGCCCAGAGCAGGCTTGGGGACATATCTTCCCTCAAGAGTCACTCAGAGGGACAGGCAGCATCCCGCTGAGTTAAACCCCTGTCCCACGGTACGAGTTCATTCCAAGAGCCCCTCCCCGAGTTTGCCCTGATGCGAACTCGGAGATTTACGGTAACGGCCGCTCGTCGGTACTCGGGGCTCTCCTGGACATTTTTGAACATGTTGAAAAACCTTCACGAGTCTTCCCGCGCTTACCTGCCGTTAGCGAGTCTTCCCGGGTACCTGCCGTCAGCGTTACGAGCCGCTAAGAGACGTCCCCGAGCTCCGACGTACCCGCTACGTTCATTCTCCGTGCTTACCACGAGTTTGATTTTTTTTTAAAATCGGGAGAGCTCTTGGAATGAACTCGCACCGTGGGACAGGGCCATTACTCCACCATTTTGTATCTGCAGTTGTTTCCTACACATATTTTCCATCAGGTAGCTAATGTGGCCCTTCCTTTGAATTGAGTCGTCATCCTTTATCAAACAGGTCAGGTTCCTATTAAATCTTTTCCCCCCACTAACCGTAAACCCAATGGCTCTGGTTCTCGATCCCCTCCTCTGGCCAAGAGACTCTGTGAATCTACCCGATCTATTCCCCTCATGATTTTGTCCACCTCCATAAGATCGCCCCTCATCCTCCTGCGCCTGCTCAACCTCTCCCTCCAGCTCATGCGCTCGAGTCCCGGCAACATCTTCATAAATCTTCCCTGTACCCTTTCCAGCTTGACAACTTCAAGATTATAGTAGATTAGCATCTACTCATTTTTGTTAATGTTGAATTGTTTTCAAATTCAAAATAGAGGGATCTTGAGAGGGAACTGACAGAAGGGTCTTGGGGAAGCCCATTGCTCCTTGAAAGTGGCGACACAAGTAGATAGAATGATAGAGAGGTTATAAAGTTTGGTGATGTCTATCTTCATTGATATTGGGGCATTACGTACTGGGCAGTGGGTATTGCTGGCTAGGTGGACAAAGCCTTACAGCGCTTACACTGCCAGAGACCCGGGTTCGATCCTGACTACCGGTGCTGTCTTGTATGGAGTTAGCACGTTCTCCCCATCACCTGCGTGGTTTTCCCCCGATATCATCGGTTTCCTCCCACACTCCAAAGACGTACAGGTTTGCAGGTTCATTGGTTTGGTATAAATGTAAATTGTCCCTAGGGTGTGTTAGATTTTTGTTAATGTGCGGGGATCGCTGGTCAGTTCGGACTCGATGGGCCAAAGGGCCTGTTTGTGTGTGGTATATCTAAACTAAACTAGAATAAACCAAGTAAGACTTGTTGAAGAAGGATCTACAGATGCTGGAAAAATCGAAGGTAGACAAAAATGCTGGAGAAACTCAGCGGGTGAGGCAGCATCTATGGAGCGAAGGAATAGGCGACGTTTCAGGTCGAGACCCTTCTTCAGACTGATGTCGGGGGGCAGGGGGCGGGAAAAAGAAAGGAAGAGGCGGAGACTGTGGGCTTGTGGGAGAGCTGGGAAGGGGAGGGGAAAGGAGGGAGAAAGCAGGGACTACCTGAAATTGGAGAAGTCAATGTTCATACCGCTGGGGTGTAAACTACCCAAGTGAAATATGAGGTGCTTGATATTTAAATATTGAAATGTAAGACTTGAGGTAACTTGCTCAGTGAACCAGGCCTCCCATGTGTTAATTGATTCCAACTTACTTTCCAGTTTCAGTTTGGAGTTCAGGTCGGTCATGTTACTCTGGGTTTTCTGTAGTTCTTCAAACACTGGGAAACAAAACAGAATGAAACATTGAAGGTAGACAAAAATGCTGGAGAAACTCAGCGGGTGAGGCAGCATCTATGGAACGAAGGAAATAGGCAACGTTTCGGGTCGAAGCCCTTCTTCAGATTGAAACATCATCCAGCAAACCTCCCCTCAAACTTGCCCACAGCATGTATCGTCCATCAGGTGTCTAATGTGGCTCCTCAGCAAATTGTTTAAGAAGGAACTGCAGATGCTGGAAAAATCGAAGGTAGATAAAAATGCTGGAGAAACTCAGTGGGTGAGGCAACATCTATGGAGCGAAGGAATAGGTGACATTTCGGTTCGAGACCCTTCTTCAGACTGATTAGATTAGGTTTATAGGTTCAGGTGGAAAAATAAACTTTTCACTGTTCCTCGGTCTACGTGTCAATAATCTAAACTGAACTGAACTTAACTGAGAAAAGGGACAGGTGACGTTTCGGGTCGAGACCCTTCTTCAGAATAGAGGGATCATGAGAGGGAACTTGCAGAGGGGTCTTGGGGAAGCCCATTGCTCCTTGAAAGTGGCGACACAAGTCGATAGAATGATAGAGAGGTTATAAAGTATGGTGATGTCTTTCTTCATTGATAACGGGGCATTGCGTACTGGGCAGCGGGTAGTGCTGGTTAGGTGGACTTGCTGCCTTACAGCGCTTACACTGCCAAAGACCCGGGTTGGATCCTGACTGTCTGTTTGGAGTTAGTACGTTCTCCCCATGACCTGCGTGGTTTTCCCCCCGATATCATCGGTTTCCTCCCACACTCCAAAGACGTACAGGTTTGTAGGTTCATTGGCTTGGCATAAATGTAAATTGTCCCTAAGGTGTGTAAGATTTTTGTTAATAGAAACATAGACATAGAAAATAGGTGCAGGAGGAGGCCATTCGGCCCTTCGAGCTAGCACCGCCATTCACTATGATCATGGCTGATCGTCCGCTATCAATAACCCGTGCCTGCCTTTTCCCCGTATCCCTTGACTCCACTAGCCCCTAGAGCTCTATCCAACTCTCTCTTAAATCCATCCAGTGACTTGGCCTCCACTGCCCTCTGTGGGCAGGGAATTCCATAAATTCACAACTCTCTGGGTGAAAACGTTTTTTCTCAGCTCAGTCTTAAATGGCCTCCCCTTTATTCTAAGACTGTGGCCCCTGGTTCTGGACTTCCCCAACATTGGGAACATTTTTCCTGCACCTAGCTTGTCCAGTCTTTTTATAATTTTATATGTTTCTATAAGATCCCCCCTCATCCTTCTAAACTCCAGTGAATACAAGCCTAGTCTTTTCAATCTTTCCTCATACGACAGTCCCGCCATCCCAGGGATCAATCTTGTGAACCTATGCTGCACTGCCTCAATCACAAGGATGTCCTTCCTCAAATTAGGAGACCAAAACTGTACACAATACTCCAGATATGGTCTCACCAGAGCCCTATACAACTGCAGAAGAACGTCTTTACTCCTGTACTGAAATCCCCCTGTTATGAAGGCCAACATTCCATTAGCTTTCTTCACTGCCAGCTGTACCTGCACGCCAACTTTCAGTGACTGGTGTACAAGGACACCCAGGTCTCGCTGCACCTCCCCCTTACCTAACCTAACCCCATTGAGATAATCATCTGCCCCCTTGTTTTTGCCGCCAAAGTGGATAACCTCACATTTATCTATATTATACTGCATCTGCCACGCATCTGCCCACCCACTCAACCTGTCCAGGTCACCCTGCAACCTCCTAACATCCTCTTCACAATTCACACTGCCACCCAGCTTTGTGTCAACCACAAACTTGCTAGTGTTGCTCCTAATTCCCTCTTCCAAATCATTTATATATATGGTAAACAATTGTGGACCCAACACTGAGCCTTGCGGCACTCCACTCGCCACTGCCTGCCATTCTGAAAAGGACCCGTTCACTCCTACTCTTTGCTTCCGGTCTGCCAACCAATTTTCTATCCATGTCAACACCCTACCCCCTATACCATGTGCTCTAATTTTAGTCACGAGTCTCGCGTGCGGGACCTTATCAAAGGCTTTCTGAAAGTCCAGATACACTACATCCACTGGCTCCCCTTCATCCATTTTACTTGTCACATCCAAGAAAGAAATTCCAGAAGATTAGTCAAGCATGATTTCCCTTTCATAAATCCATGTTGACCATGACTAATCCTTTTACTGCTATCCAAATGCCCCATTATTACCTCTTTAATAATTGACTCCTGCATCTTTCCCACCACCGAAGTCAGGCTAACTGGTCTGTAATTCCCCGTTTTCTCTCTCGCTCCTTTCTTGAAAAGTGGGATAACTTTAGCTATCCTCCAATCCACAGGAACTGATCCTGAATCTATTGAACATTGGAAAATGATCACCAATGCGTCCACTATTTCTAGAGCCACCTCCCTGAGGACCCTGGGATGCAGACCATCCGGCCCAGGGGATTTATCATCCTTCAGTCCCATTAGCCTACCCAATACTATTTCTAGCCTAATGAAAATGTCTTTCAGTTCCTCTACCCCTTTAGATCATCTGTTCTCCAGTACACCTGGGAGATTGTTTGTGTTCTCCTTAGTGAAGACAGATCCGAAGTGCCTATTCAACTCTTCTGCCATTTCCTTAATTATTTCACCCGTATCTGCCTTCAAGGGACCCACATTTGACTTTGCTACTCTTTTTCCCTTAACATATCTAAAGAAGCTTTTACTGTCCTTCTTTATATTCCTGGCCAGCTTCCCCTCGTACTTCATCTTTTCAGCCCGTATTGCCCGTTTTGTTTCCTTCTGTTGTCCTATGAAAGTTTCCCAATCCTCCGGCTTCCGGCTACTCTTTGCTGTGTTATTCATCTTTTCCTTTAGTTTTATTCTATCCCTAACTTCTCTTGTCAGCCACGGTTGCCTCCTACTCCCCTTAGAATCTTTCTTCCTTTTTGGAATGAAATGATCCTGCATCTTCCGGATTATGCCCAGAAATTCCTGCCATTGCTGTTCCACCGTCATTCCTGCTAGGATCCCTTTCCAGTCTACCTTGGCCAGCTCCCCTCTCATGCCTTCATAGTCCCCTTTGTTCAACTGCATCACTGCCACTTCCAATTTAACGTTCTCCATCTCAAATTGCAGATTAAAACTAATCATATAATGTGCGGGGATCGCTGGTCAGTAAGGACTCGATGGGCCAAAGGGCCTGTTTGTGTGTGGTATATCTAAACTGAACTAGAATAAACCAAGTAAGACTTGTTGAAGAAGGATCTACAGATGCTGGAAAAATCGAAGGTAGACAAAAATGCTGGAGAAACTCAGCGGGTGAGGCAGCATCTATGGAGCGAAGGAATAGGCGACGTTTCAGGTCGAGACCCTTCTTCAGACTGATGTCGGGGGGCAGGGGGCGGGAAAAAGAAAGGAAGAGGCGGAGACTGTGGGCTTGTGGGGGAGCTGGGAAGGGGAGGGGAAAGAGGGAGAAAGCAGGGACTACCTGAAATTGGAGAAGTCAATGTTCATACCGCTGGGGTGTAAACTACCCAAGCGAAATATGAGGTGCTTGATATTTAAATATTGAAATGTAAGACTTGAGGTAACTTGCTCAGTGAACCAGGCCTCCCATGTGTTAATTGATTCCAACTTACTTTCCAGTTTCAGTTTGGAGTTCAGGTCGGTCATGTTACTCTGGGTTTTCTGTAGTTCTTCAAACACTGGGAAACAAAACAGAATGAAACATTGAAGGTAGACAAAAATGCTGGAGAAACTCAGCAGGTGAGGCAGCATCTATGGAACGAAGGAAATAGGCAACGTTTCGGGTCGAAGCCCTTCTTCAGATTGAAACATCATCCAGCAAACCTCCCCTCAAACTTGCCCACAGCATGTATCGTCCATCAGGTGTCTAATGTGGCTCCTCAGCAAATTGTTTAAGAAGGAACTGCAGATGCTGGAAAAATCGAAGGTAGATAAAAATGCTGGAGAAACTCAGCGGGTGAGGCAACATCTATGGAGCGAAGGAATAGGTGACATTTCGGGTCGAGACCCTTCTTCAGACTGGTTAGATTAGGTTTTTTAGGTTCAGGTGAAAAAAAAAGCTTTTCACTGTTCCTCGGTCTACGTGTCAATAATCTAAACTGAACTGAACTTAACTGAGAAAAGGGACAGGTGACGTTTCGGGTCGAGACCCTTCTTCAGAATAGAGGGATCTTGAGAGGGAACTTGCAGAGGGGTCTTGGGGAAGCCCATTGCTCCTTGAAAGTGGCGACACAAGTCGATAGAATGATAGAGAGGTTATAAAGTATGGTGATGTCTTTCTTCATTGATAACGGGGCATTGCGTACTGGGCAGCAGGTAGTGCTGGTTAGGTGGACTTGCTGCCTTACAGCGCTTACACTGCCAAAGACCCGGGTTGGATCCTGACTGTCTGTTTGGAGTTAGTACGTTCTCCCCATGACCTGCGTGGTTTTCCCCCCGATATCATCGGTTTCCTCCCACACTCCAAAGACGTACAGGTTTGTAGGTTCATTGGCTTGGCATAAATGTAAATTGTCCCTAAGGTGTGTAAGATTTTTGTTAATAGAAACATAGACATAGAAAATAGGTGCAGGAGGAGGCCATTCGGCCCTTCGAGCTAGCACCGCCATTCACTATGATCATGGCTGATCGTCCGCTATCAATAACCCGTGCCTGCCTTTTCCCCATATCCCTTGACTCCACTAGCCCCTAGAGCTCTATCCAACTCTCTCTTAAATCCATCCAGTGACTTGGCCTCCACTGCCCTCTGTGGGCAGGGAATTCCATAAATTCACAACTCTCTGGGTGAAAACGTTTTTTCTCAGCTCAGTCTTAAATGGCCTCCCCTTTATTCTAAGACTGTGGCCCCTGGTTCTGGACTTCCCCAACATTTGGAACATTTTTCCTGCACCTAGCTTGTCCAGTCTTTTTATAATTTTATATGTTTCTATAAGATCCCCCCTCATCCTTCTAAACTCCAGTGAATACAAGCCTAGTCTTTTCAATCTTTCCTCATACGACAGTCCCGCCATCCCAGGGATCAATCTTGTGAACCTATGCTGCACTGCCTCAATCACAAGGATGTCCTTCCTCAAATTAGGAGACCAAAACTGTACACAATACTCCAGATATGGTCTCACCAGAGCCCTATACAACTGCAGAAGAACGTCTTTACTCCTGTACTGAAATCCCCCTGTTATGAAGGCCAACATTCCATTAGCTTTCTTCACTGCCAGCTGTACCTGCACGCCAACTTTCAGTGACTGGTGTACAAGGACACCCAGGTCTCGCTCCACCTCCCCCTTACCTAACCTAACCCCATTGAGATAATCATCTGCCCCTTTGTTTTTGCTGCCAAAGTGGATAACCTCACATTTATCTATATTATACTGCATCTGCCACGCATCTGCCCACCCACTCAACCTGTCCAGGTCACCCTGCAACCTCCTAACATCCTCTTCACAATTCACACTGCCACCCAGCTTTGTGTCAACCGCAAACTTGCTAGTGTTGCTCCTAATTCCCTCTTCCAAATCATTTATATATATGGTAAACAATTGTGGACCCAACACTGAGCCTTGCGGCACTCCACTCGCCACTGCCTGCCATTCTGAAAAGGACCCGTTCACTCCTACTCTTTGCTTCCGGTCTGCCAACCAATTTTCTATCCATGTCAACACCCTACCCCCTATACCATGTGCTCTAATTTTAGTCACCAGTCTCGCGTGCGGGACCTTATCAAAGGCTTTCTGAAAGTCCAGATACACTACATCCACTGGCACCCCTTCATCCATTTTACTTGTCACATCCAAGAAAGAAATTCCAGAAGATTAGTCAAGCATGATTTCCCTTTCATAAATCCATGTTGACCATGACTAATCCTTTTACTGCTATCCAAATGCCCCATTATTACCTCTTTAATAATTGACTCCAGCATCTTTCCCACCACCGAAGTCAGGCTAACTGGTCTGTAATTCCCCGTTTTCTCTCTCGCTCCTTTCTTGAAAAGTGGGATAACTTTAGCTATCCTCCAATCCACAGGAACCGATCCTGAATCTATTGAACATTGGAAAATGATCACCAATGCATCCACTATTTCTAGAGCCACCTCCCTGAGGACCCTGAGATGCAGACCATCCGGCCCAGGGGATTTATCATCCTTCAGTCCCATTAGCCTACCCAATACTATTTCTAGCCTAATGAAAATGTCTTTCAGTTCCTCTACCCCTTTAGATCATCTGTTCTCCAGTACACCTGGGAGATTGTTTGTGTTCTCCTTAGTGAAGACAGATCCGAAGTGCCTATTCAACTCTTCTGCCATTTCCTTAATTATTTCACCCGTATCTGCCTTCAAGGGACCCACATTTGACTTTGCTACTCTTTTTCCCTTAACATATCTAAAGAAGCTTTTACTGTCCTTCTTTATATTCCTGTCCAGCTTCCCCTCGTGCTTCATCTTTTCAGCCCGTATTGCCCGTTTTGTTTCCTTCTGTTGTCCTATGAAAGTTTCCCAATCCTCCGGCTTCCGGCTACTCTTTGCTGTGTTATTCATCTTTTCCTTTAGTTTTATTCTATCCCTAACTTCTCTTGTCAGCCACGGTTGCCTCCTACTCCCCTTAGAATCTTTCTTCCTTTTTGGAATGAAATGATCCTGCATCTTCCGGATTATGCCCAGAAATTCCTGCCATTGCTGTTCCACCGTCATTCCTGCTAGGATCCCTTTCCAGTCTACCTTGGCCAGCTCCCCTCTCATGCCTTCATAGTCCCCTTTGTTCAACTGCATCACTGCCACTTCCAATTTAACGTTCTCCATCTCAAATTGCAGATTAAAACTAATCATATAATGTGCGGGGATCGCTGGTCAGTAAGGACTCGATGGGCCAAAGGGCCTGTTTGTGTGTGGTATATCTAAACTGAACTAGAATAAACCAAGTAAGACTTGTTGAAGAAGGATCTACAGATGCTGGAAAAATCGAAGGTAGACAAAAATGCTGGAGAAACTCAGCGGGTGAGGCAGCATCTATGGAGCGAAGGAATAGGCGACGTTTCAGGTCGAGACCCTTCTTCAGACTGATGTCGGGGGGCAGGGGGCGGGAAAAAGAAAGGAAGAGGCGGAGACTGTGGGCTTGTGGGAGAGCTGGGAAGGGGAGGGGAAAGGAGGGAGAAAGCAGGGACTACCTGAAATTGGAGAAGTCAATGTTCATACCGCTGGGGTGTAAACTACCCAAGTGAAATATGAGGTGCTTGATATTTAAATATTGAAATGTAAGACTTGAGGTAACTTGCTCAGTGAACCAGGCCTCCCATGTGTTCATTGATTCCAACTTACTTTCCAGTTTCAGTTTGGAGTTCAGGTCGGTCATGTTACTCTGGGTTTTCTGTAGTTCTTCAAACACTGGGAAACAAAACAGAATGAAACATTGAAGGTAGACAAAAATGCTGGAGAAACTCAGCGGGTGAGGCAGCATCTATGGAACGAAGGAAATAGGCAACGTTTCGGGTCGAAGCCCTTCTTCAGATTGAAACATCATCCAGCAAACCTCCCCTCAAACTTGCCCACAGCATGTATCGTCCATCAGGTGTCTAATGTGGTTCCTCAGCGAATTGTTTAAGAAGGAACTGCAGATGCTGGAAAAATCGAAGGTAGATAAAAATGCTGGAGAAACTCAGCGGGTGAGGCAGCATCTATGGAGCGAAGGAATAGGTGACATTTCGGTTCGAGACCCTTCTTCAGACTGGTTAGATTAGGTTTTTTAGGTTCAGGTGAAAAAAAAAGCTTTTCACTGTTCCTCGGTATACGTGTCAATAATCTAAACTGAACTGAACTTAACTGAGAAAAGGGACAGGTGACGTTTCGGGTCGAGACCCTTCTTCAGAATAGAGGGATCATGAGAGGGAACTTGCAGAAGGGTCTTGGGGAAGCCCATTGCTCCTTGAAAGTGGCGACACAAGTCGATAGAATGATAGAGAGGTTATAAAGTATGGTGATGTCTTTCTTCATTGATAACGGGGCATTGCGTACTGGGCAGCGGGTAGTGCTGGTTAGGTGGACTTGCTGCCTTACAGCGCTTACACTGCCAAAGACCCGGGTTGGATCCTGACTGTCTGTTTGGAGTTAGCACGTTCTCCCCATGACCTGCGTGGGTTTCCCCCCGATATCATCGGTTTCCTCCCACACTCCAAAGACGTACAGGTTTGTAGGTTCATTGGCTTGGCATAAATGTAAATTGTCCCTAGGGTGTGTAAGATTTTTGTTAATAGAAACATAGACATAGAAAATAGGTGCAGGAGGAGGCCATTCGGCCCTTCGAGCTAGCACCGCCATTCACTATGATCATGGCTGATCGTCCGCTATCAATAACCCGTGCCTGCCTTTTCCCCATATCCCTTGACTCCACTAGCCCCTAGAGCTCTATCCAACTCTCTCTTAAATCCATCCAGTGACTTGGCCTCCACTGCCCTCTGTGGGCAGGGAATTCCATAAATTCACAACTCTCTGGGTGAAAACGTTTTTTCTCAGCTCAGTCTTAAATGGCCTCCCCTTTATTCTAAGACTGTGGCCCCTGGTTCTGGACTTCCCCAACATTTGGAACATTTTTCCTGCACCTAGCTTGTCCAGTCTTTTTATAATTTTATATGTTTCTATAAGATCCCCCCTCATCCTTCTAAACTCCAGTGAATACAAGCCTAGTCTTTTCAATCTTTCCTCATACGACAGTCCCGCCATCCCAGGGATCAATCTTGTGAACCTATGCTGCACTGCCTCAATCACAAGGATGTCCTTCCTCAAATTAGGAGACCAAAACTGTACACAATACTCCAGATATGGTCTCACCAGAGCCCTATACAACTGCAGAAGAACGTCTTTACTCCTGTACTGAAATCCCCCTGTTATGAAGGCCAACATTCCATTAGCTTTCTTCACTGCCAGCTGTACCTGCACGCCAACTTTCAGTGACTGGTGTACAAGGACACCCAGGTCTCGCTGCACCTCCCCCTTACCTAACCTAACCCCATTGAGATAATCATCTGCCCCCTTGTTTTTGCTGCCAAAGTGGATAACCTCACATTTATCTATATTATACTGCATCTGCCACGCATCTGCCCACCCACTCAACCTGTCCAGGTCACCCTGCAACCTCCTAACATCCTCTTCACAATTCACACTGCCACCCAGCTTTGTGTCAACCGCAAACTTGCTAGTGTTGCTCCTAATTCCCTCTTCCAAATCATTTATATATATGGTAAACAATTGTGGACCCAACACTGAGCCTTGTGGCACTCCACTCGCCACTGCCTGCCATTCTGAAAAGGACCCGTTCACTCCTACTCTTTGCTTCCGGTCTGCCAACCAATTTTCTATCCATGTCAACACCCTACCCCCTATACCATGTGCTCTAATTTTAGTCACCAGTCTCGCGTGCGGGACCTTATCAAAGGCTTTCTGAAAGTCCAGATACACTACATCCACTGGCACCCCTTCATCCATTTTACTTGTCACATCCAAGAAAGAAATTCCAGAAGATTAGTCAAGCATGATTTCCCTTTCATAAATCCATGTTGACCATGACTAATCCTTTTACTGCTATCCAAATGCCCCATTATTACCTCTTTAATAATTGACTCCAGCATCTTTCCCACCACCGAAGTCAGGCTAACTGGTCTGTAATTCCCCGTTTTCTCTCTCGCTCCTTTCTTGAAAAGTGGGATAACTTTAGCTATCCTCCAATCCACAGGAACTGATCCTGAATCTATTGAACATTGGAAAATGATCACCAATGCATCCACTATTTCTAGAGCCACCTCCCTGAGGACCCTGGGATGCAGACCATCCGGCCCAGGGGATTTATCATCCTTCAGTCCCATTAGCCTACCCAATACTATTTCTAGCCTAATGAAAATGTCTTTCAGTTCCTCTACCCCTTTAGATCATCTGTTCTCCAGTACACCTGGGAGATTGTTTGTGTTCTCCTTAGTGAAGACAGATCCGAAGTGCCTATTCAACTCTTCTGCCATTTCCTTAATTATTTCACCCGTATCTGCCTTCAAGGGACCCACATTTGACTTTGCTACTCTTTTTCCCTTAACATATCTAAAGAAGCTTTTACTGTCCTTCTTTATATTCCTGTCCAGCTTCCCCTCGTGCTTCATCTTTTCAGCCCGTATTGCCCGTTTTGTTTCCTTCTGTTGTCCTATGAAAGTTTCCCAATCCTCCGGCTTCCGGCTACTCTTTGCTGTGTTATTCATCTTTTCCTTTAGTTTTATTCTATCCCTAACTTCTCTTGTCAGCCACGGTTGCCTCCTACTCCCCTTAGAATCTTTCTTCCTTTTTGGAATGAAATGATCCTGCATCTTCCGGATTATGCCCAGAAATTCCTGCCATTGCTGTTCCACCGTCATTCCTGCTAGGATCCCTTTCCAGTCTACCTTGGCCAGCTCCCCTCTCATGCCTTCATAGTCCCCTTTGTTCAACTGCATCACTGCCACTTCCAATTTAACGTTCTCCATCTCAAATTGCAGATTAAAACTAATCATATAATGTGCGGGGATCGCTGGTCAGTAAGGACTCGATGGGCCAAAGGGCCTGTTTGTGTGTGGTATATCTAAACTGAACTAGAATAAACCAAGTAAGACTTGTTGAAGAAGGATCTACAGATGCTGGAAAAATCGAAGGTAGACAAAAATGCTGGAGAAACTCAGCGGGTGAGGCAGCATCTATGGAGCGAAGGAATAGGCGACGTTTCAGGTCGAGACCCTTCTTCAGACTGATGTCGGGGGGCAGGGGGCGGGAAAAAGAAAGGAAGAGGCGGAGACTGTGGGCTTGTGGGAGAGCTGGGAAGGGGAGGGGAAAGGAGGGAGAAAGCAGGGACTACCTGAAATTGGAGAAGTCAATGTTCATACCGCTGGGGTGTAAACTACCCAAGTGAAATATGAGGTGCTTGATATTTAAATATTGAAATGTAAGACTTGAGGTAACTTGCTCAGTGAACCAGGCCTCCCATGTGTTCATTGATTCCAACTTACTTTCCAGTTTCAGTTTGGAGTTCAGGTCGGTCATGTTACTCTGGGTTTTCTGTAGTTCTTCAAACACTGGGAAACAAAACAGAATGAAACATTGAAGGTAGACAAAAATGCTGGAGAAACTCAGCAGGTGAGGCAGCATCTATGGAACGAAGGAAATAGGCAACATTTCGGGTCGAAGCCCTTCTTCAGATTGAAACATCATCCAGCAAACCTCCCCTCAAACTTGCCCACAGCATGTATCGTCCATCAGGTGTCTAATGTGGTTCCTCAGCGAATTGTTTAAGAAGGAACTACAGATGCTGGAAAAATCGAAGGTAGATAAAAATGCTGGAGAAACTCAGTGGGTGAGGCAACATCTATGGAGCGAAGGAATAGGTGACATTTCGGTTCGAGACCCTTCTTCAGACTGATTAGATTAGGTTTATAGGTTCAGGTGGAAAAATAAACTTTTCACTGTTCCTCGGTCTACGTGTCAATAATCTAAACTGAACTGAACTTAACTGAGAAAAGGGACAGGTGACGTTTCGGGTCGAGACCCTTCTTCAGAATAGAGGGATCATGAGAGGGAACTTGCAGAGGGGTCTTGGGGAAGCCCATTGCTCCTTGAAAGTGGCGACACAAGTCGATAGAATGATAGAGAGGTTATAAAGTATGGTGATGTCTTTCTTCATTGATAACGGGGCATTGCGTACTGGGCAGCGGGTAGTGCTGGTTAGGTGGACTTGCTGCCTTACAGCGCTTACACTGCCAAAGACCCGGGTTGGATCCTGACTGTCTGTTTGGAGTTAGTACGTTCTCCCCATGACCTGCGTGGTTTTCCCCCCGATATCATCGGTTTCCTCCCACACTCCAAAGACGTACAGGTTTGTAGGTTCATTGGCTTGGCATAAATGTAAATTGTCCCTAGGGTGTGTAAGATTTTTGTTAATAGAAACATAGACATAGAAAATAGGTGCAGGAGGAGGCCATTCGGCCCTTCGAGCTAGCACCGCCATTCACTATGATCATGGCTGATCGTCCGCTATCAATAACCCGTGCCTGCCTTTTCCCCATATCCCTTGACTCCACCAGCCCCTAGAGCTCTATCCAACTCTCTCTTAAATCCATCCAGTGACTTGGCCTCCACTGCCCTCTGTGGGCAGGGAATTCCATAAATTCACAACTCTCTGGGTGAAAACGTTTTTTCTCAGCTCAGTCTTAAATGGCCTCCCCTTTATTCTAAGACTGTGGCCCCTGGTTCTGGACTTCCCCAACATTGGGAACATTTTTCCTGCACCTAGCTTGTCCAGTCTTTTTATAATTTTATATGTTTCTATAAGATCCCCCCTCATCCTTCTAAACTCCAGTGAATACAAGCCTAGTCTTTTCAATCTTTCCTCATACGACAGTCCCGCCATCCCAGGGATCAATCTTGTGAACCTATGCTGCACTGCCTCAATCACAAGGATGTCCTTCCTCAAATTAGGAGACCAAAACTGTACACAATACTCCAGATATGGTCTCACCAGAGCCCTATACAACTGCAGAAGAACGTCTTTACTCCTGTACTGAAATCTCCCTGTTATGAAGGCCAACATTCCATTAGCTTTCTTCACTGCCAGCTGTACCTGCACGCCAACTTTCAGTGACTGGTGTACAAGGACACCCAGGTCTCGCTCCACCTCCCCCTTACCTAACCTAACCCCATTGAGATAATCATCTGCCCCTTTGTTTTTGCTGCCAAAGTGGATAACCTCACATTTATCTATATTATACTGCATCTGCCACGCATCTGCCCACCCACTCAACCTGTCCAGGTCACCCTGCAACCTCCTAACATCCTCTTCACAATTCACACTGCCACCCAGCTTTGTGTCAACCGCAAACTTGCTAGTGTTGCTCCTAATTCCCTCTTCCAAATCATTTATATATATGGTAAACAATTGTGGACCCAACACTGAGCCTTGCGGCACTCCACTCGCCACTGCCTGCCATTCTGAAAAGGACCCGTTCACTCCTACTCTTTGCTTCCGGTCTGCCAACCAATTTTCTATCCATGTCAACACCCTACCCCCTATACCATGTGCTCTAATTTTAGTCACCAGTCTCGCGTGCGGGACCTTATCAAAGGCTTTCTGAAAGTCCAGATACACTACATCCACTGGCACCCCTTCATCCATTTTACTTGTCACATCCAAGAAAGAAATTCCAGAAGATTAGTCAAGCATGATTTCCCTTTCATAAATCCATGTTGACCATGACTAATCCTTTTACTGCTATCCAAATGCCCCATTATTACCTCTTTAATAATTGACTCCAGCATCTTTCCCACCACCGAAGTCAGGCTAACTGGTCTGTAATTCCCCGTTTTCTCTCTCGCTCCTTTCTTGAAAAGTGGGATAACTTTAGCTATCCTCCAATCCACAGGAACCGATCCTGAATCTATTGAACATTGGAAAATGATCACCAATGCATCCACTATTTCTAGAGCCACCTCCCTGAGGACCCTGGGATGCAGACCATCCGGCCCAGGGGATTTATCATCCTTCAGTCCCATTAGCCTACCCAATACTATTTCTAGCCTAATGAAAATGTCTTTCAGTTCCTCTACCCCTTTAGATCATCTGTTCTCCAGTACACCTGGGAGATTGTTTGTGTTCTCCTTAGTGAAGACAGATCCAAAGTGCCTATTCAACTCTTCTGCCATTTCCTTAATAATTTCACCCGTATCTGCCTTCAAGGGACCCACATTTGACTTTGCTACTCTTTTTCCCTTAACATATCTAAAGAAGCTTTTACTGTCCTTCTTTATATTCCTGGCCAGCTTCCCCTCGTACTTCATCTTTTCAGCCCGTATTGCCCGTTTTGTTTCCTTCTGTTGTCCTATGAAAGTTTCCCAATCCTCCGGCTTCCGGCTACTCTTTGCTGTGTTATTCATCTTTTCCTTTAGTTTTATTCTATCCCTAACTTCTCTTGTCAGCCACGGTTGCCTCCCACTCCCCTTAGAATCTTTCTTCCTTTTTGGAATGAAATGATCCTGCATCTTCCGGATTATGCCCAGAAATTCCTGCCATTGCTGTTCCACCGTCATTCCTGCTAGGATCCCTTTCCAGTCTACCTTGGCCAGTTCCCCTTTCATGCCTTCATAGTCCCCTTTGTTCAACTGCATCACTGCCACTTCCAATTTAACGTTCTCCATCTCAAATTGCAGATTAAAACTAATCATATAATGTGCGGGGATCGCTGGTCAGTAAGGACTCGATGGGCCAAAGGGCCTGTTTGTGTGTGGTATATCTAAACTGAACTAGAATAAACCAAGTAAGACTTGTTGAAGAAGGATCTACAGATGCTGGAAAAATCGAAGGTAGACAGAAATGCTGGAGAAACTCAGCGGGTGAGGCAGCATCTATGGAGCGAAGGAATAGGCGACGTTTCAGGTCGAGACCCTTCTTCAGACTGATGTTGGGGGGCGGGAAAAAGAAAGGAAGAGGCGGAGACAGTGGGCTTGTGGGGGAGCTGGGAAGGGGAGGGGAAAGAGGGAGAAAGCAGGGACTACCTGAAATTGGAGAAGTCAATGTTCATACCGCTGGGGTGTAAACTACCCAAGCGAAATATGAGGTGCTTGATATTTAAATATTGAAATGTAAGACTTGAGGTAACTTGCTCAGTGAACCAGGCCTCCCATGTGTTCATTGATTCCAACTTACTTTCCAGTTTCAGTTTGGAGTTCAGGTCGGTCATGTTACCCTGGGTTTTCTGTAGTTCTTCAAACACTGGGAAACAAAACAGAATGAAACATTGAAGGTAGACAAAAATGCTGGAGAAACTCAGCGGGTGAGGCAGCATCTATGGAACAGAGGAAATAGGCAACGTTTCAGGTCGAAGCCCTTCTTCAGATTGAAACATTAACCAGCAAACCTCCCCTCAAACTTGCCCACAGCATGTATCGTCCATCAGGTGTCTAATGTGGCTCCTCAGCGAATTGTTTAAGAAGGAACTGCAGATGCTGGAAAAATCGAAGGTAGATAAAAATGCTGGAGAAACTCAGCGGGTGAGGCAGCATCTATGGAGCGAAGGAATAGGTGACATTTCGGGTCGTGACCCTTCTTCAGACTGGTTAGGTTTATAGGTTCAGGTGAAAAAAAAAGCTTTTCACTGTTCCTCGGTCTACGTGTCAATAATCTAAACTGAACTGAACTTAACTGAGAAAAGGGACAGGTGACGTTTCGGGTCGAGACCCTTCTTCAGAATAGAGGAATCTTGAGAGGGAACTTGCAGAGGGGTCTTGGGGAAGCCCATTGCTCCTTGAAAGTGGCGACACAAGTAGATAGACCCTGAAGAAGGTTCTCGACCCGAAACGTCGCCTCTCTCCTTCGCTCCTTAGATGCTGCTGCACCCGCTGAGTTTCTCCAGCTTTTTGTGTAACCATAGATAGAATGATAGAGAGGTTATAAAGTATGGTGATGTCTATCTTCATTGATATCGGGGCATTGCTTACTGGGCAGCGGGTAGTGCTGGTTAGCTGGACAAAGCCTTACAGCGCTTACACTGCCAAAGACCCGGGGTCGATTTAAATTGACGTAGGTGATGTTTCGGGTCGAGACCCTTCTTCAGACTGAGAGTCAAGGGGAAAGGGAAAGGAGAGATATAGATGGCCATATAGAGAGATAAATGAATTAAACAAATGAATGAAAAATATGCAAAAGAGTAACGATGATAAAGGAGACAGGCCATTGTTAGCTGTGGGCTAGGTGAAAACGAGTTACAGACAATGAGACTCAACAAGACAACTTTGAAGCTAATACAACGACTTGGGTGTGGGGAGGAGGGAGAGAGAGGGGATGCAGGGTTACTTGAAGTTAGAGAAATCAATAGTCAATACCACTGGGTTTAAGCTGCCCATTTACCACTTACCAAGAGTTTTCAGCTTAGACAGTTCACCAGCCATTTGATTTCTCTGACCCTCTTCAGGCACTGAGAAGAAAATATCAGGTTAAGACATTAATAGGAACATAGAAACATAGAAAATAGGTGCAGGAGTAGGCCATTCGGCCCTTCGAGACTGCAACGCCATTCAATATGATCATCCAACTCAGTATCCTGTACCTGCCTTCTCTCCATACCCCCTGATCCCTTTAGCCACAAGGGCCACATCTAACTCCCTCTTAAATATAGCCAATGAACTGGCCTCAACTACCTTCTCCGGCAGAGAATTCCACAGATTCACCACTCTCTGTGTGAAATATGTTTTTCTCATCTCGGTCCTAAAAGACTTCCCCCCCCTATCCTTAAACTGGAGGTCATGGCTCTTATTTGTAGCCTGTTCATGAATGTGCTGCTACAAAAGGAATCCCACTCACACACAATCCCTGCAACTTAAAATTTGTTTTCTCTCTTTCTGACAAAGGATCCCGGAGTTGAAGCCTAGAAACAAATTAGGGGCCCGACCCGAAACGTCACCTATCCATGTTCTCCACAGATGCTGCCTGACCCGCTGAGTTACACCAGCATTCTGTGAAACGTCACCTATCCATGTTCTCCACAGATGCTGCCTGACCCACTGAGTTACTCCAGCACTTTCTATCCCAGAGTTAAAAGCATTAACACTTCTCTCTCCAAAGGTGCTGCCTGACCCGCTGAACAGTTCCAGTATTTTCCGATTCTCTTTTTTTTCTGAATTTCAGCATTTGTACTTTTTGAGACATTTGTTTCCAATTTTGTTCATGTCTTCCAAGAAGGTTCACTCCATGGAAAAAAATATATCTGACCCTCGAAGGCATCGATGCGGCAGACAGCCAGAACCTTTTTCCCATGGTGGAAATGTGAAAGACTACTGGGCATAACTTTAAAGTTTGATGGATAAAGTTTAAAGGAGATATGCGGGCAAGTTTTTTGACAGAGAGTGGTGCGTGCCTGGAACACACTGACCAGGGTGGAGACAGATAAGATAACGGCGTTTAAGTGGGTTTTAGATAGGCACATGGATGTACAGGGAATGGAGGGATATGGATCATGTGCTGGCCAAGGAGATTAGTTTAACGGCATCATAAAAACATAGAAACATAGAAAATAGGTGCAGGAGTAGGCCATTCGGCCCTTCGAGCCAGTACTGCCATTCAATATGATCATGGCTGATCATTCAATATCAGTACCCCGTTCCTGCTTTTTCCCCATATCCCTTGATTCCGTTAGCCCTAAGAGCTATATCTAACTCTCTCTTGAAAACATCCAGTGAATTGGCCTCCACTGCCCCCTGTGGCAGAGAATTCCACAGATTCACAACTCTCTGGGTGAAAAAGTTTTTCCTCATCTCAGTCCTAAATGGCCGACCCCTTATTCTTAAACTGTGACCCCTGGTTCTGGACTCCCGCAACATGGGGAACATCATGTTTAGCCGGACATTGTGGGCTGAAGGGCCTATTACTGTGTATGTTCTAACCCCTAAGCCTCTGCGTGATTTTAAAGATGAATTTCCGTTTGAAGATTTGAATGTTTCTGCAACATACAGCTGGGGAGAATTTGTCAGAGGCTTTGGACTTCAGAGATGTAGCGTGGAAACAGGCCCTTCAGCCCACAGAGTCCGTGCTGACCGGTAGTCCCCATTATCAGAGGTTTAGGGTAACTCACCATTTCCTTTGAACTGTGAATCCTGCAGCATCAGCTTGTCCTGTAATTCTTTCATTTCAGAATACAACCCTGAAACTGAGGGGGAGAACATTAGGTGGGAGCATGTGCAGCTCATCACACTATCATTCACTGAGGACAGACACAAAATGATGGAGTAACTCAACAGAACAGGCAGCATCTCTGGAGAGATGGAATGGGTGGCGTTTCGGGTCGAGACCCTTCTTCAGAACGTTCTTTGCATGTGGAAAAATCTTCCGCTGGAAGAATCACTGGGTGATGCGTGTAGCAAGATGAATCAGTCTGAATAAGGGTCTCGACCTGAAACGTCACCCATTCCTTCTCTCCAGAGATGCTGCCTGACCCGCTGAGTTACTCCAGCACTCTGTGAAACGTCACCTATCCATGTTCACCAGAGATGCTGGTTCACCTGGGATGGCAGGACTTCCATATGAAGAAAGACTGGATAGACTCGGCTGGAATTTAGAAGATTGAGGGGGGATCTCATAGAGACTTACAAAATTCTTAAGGGATTGGACAGGCTAGATGCAGGAAGATTGTTCCCAATGTTGGGGAAGTCCAGGACAAGGGGTCACTGTTTAAGGATAAGGGAGAAGTCTTTTAAGACCGAGATGAGAAAATCATTTTTCACACAGAGAGTGGTGAATCTGTGGAATTCTCTGCCACAGAAGGTAGTTGAGGCCAGTTCGTTGGCTATATTTAAGAGGGAGTTAGATGTGGCCCTTGTGGCTAATGGGATCAGAGGGTATGGAGAGAAGGCAGGTACAGGATACTGAGTTGGATGATCAGCCATGATCATATTGAATGGCGGTGCAGGCTCGAAGGGCCGAATGGCCTACTCCTGCACCTATTTTCTATGTTTCTATGTTTCTATGCTGCCAGACCCGCTGAGTTACTCCAGCACTCTGCAAAATGCCACCTATCCATGTTCTACAGAGATGCTGCCTGACCCGCTGAGCAGTTCCAGTATTTTCCGATTCTCTCTTTTTTCTTCTGAATTTCAGCATTTGTACTTTTTGAGACATTTGTTTCCAATTTTGTTCATGTCTCCCAAGAAGGTTCACTCCATGGAAAATAATTTATCTGACCCTCGAAGGCATCGATGCGTCAGATAACCAGAACCTTTTTCCCAGGGTGGAAATGTGAAAGACTACTGGGCATAACTTTAAAGTAAGATGGATAAAGTTTAAAGGAGATGTGCGGGCAAGTTTTTTGACAGAGAGTGGTGCGTGCCTGGAACACACTGACCAGGGTGGAGACAGATAAGATAACGGCGTTTAAGTGGGTTTTAGATAGGCACATGGATGTACAGGGAATGGAGGGATATGGATCATGTGCTGGCCGAGGAGATTAGTTTAACGGCATCATAAAAACATAGAAACATAGAAAATAGGTGCAGGAGTAGGCCATTCGGCCCTTCGAGCCAGTACTGCCATTAAATATGATCATGGCTGATCATTAAATATTAGTACCCCCGTTTCTGCTTTCTCCCCATATCCCTTGATTCTGTTAGCCCTAAGAGCTCTATCTAACTCTCTCTTGAATATATCCAGTGATTTGGCCTCCACTGCCCCCTGTGGCAGAGAATTCCACAGATTCACAACTCTCTGGGTGAAATAGTTTTTCTTCAGAGGGAGTACAGAGAAGGTTCACCAGACTGATTCCTGGGATGGCAGGACTTCCATATGAAAAAAGACTGGATAGACTCGGCTTGTACTCGCTAGAATTTAGAAGATTGAGGGGGGATCTTATAGAAACGTACAAAATTCTTAAGGGGTTGGACAGGCTAGATGCAGGAAGATTGTTCCGGATGTTGGGGAAGTCCAGAACAAGGGGTCACAGTTTAAGGATAAGTGGGAAGTCTTTAAGGACCGAGATGAGGAAAAAAAAAATTCAAACAGAGAGTGGTGAATCTGTGGAATTCTCTGCCACAGAAGGTAGTTGAGGCCAGTTCATTGGCTACATTTAAGAGGGAGTTAGATGTGGCCCTTGTGGCTAAAGGGATCAGGATATGGTGAGAAGGCAGGTACAGGATACTGAGTTGGATGATCAGCCATGATCATATTGAATGGCGGTGCAGGCTCGAAGGGCCGAATGGCCTACTCCTGCACCTATTGTCTATGTTTCTATGTTTCATCTCAGTCCTAAATGGCCTACCCCTTATTCTCAAACTGTGACCCCTGGTTCTGGACTCCCCCAACATGGGGAACATCATGTTTAGCACGGACATTGTGGGCTGAAGGGCCTATTACTGTGTATGTTCTAACCCCCTAAGCCTCTGCGTGATTTTAAAGATGAATTTCCGTTTGCAGATTTGAATATTTCTGCAACATACAGCTGGGGAGAATTTGTCAGAGGCTTTGGACTTCAGAGATGTAGCGTGGAAACAGGCCCTTCAGCCCACTGAGTCCATGCTGACCGGTAATCCCCATTGTCAGAGGTTTAGGGTAACTCACCATTTCCTTTGAACTGTGAATCCTGCAGCATCAGCTTGTCCTGTAATTCTTTCATTTCAGAATACATCCCTGAAACTGAGGGGGAGAACATTAGGTGGGAGCATGTGCAGCTCATCACACTATCATTCACTGAGGACAGACACAAAATGCTGGAGTAACTCAGCGGGACAGGCAGCATCTCTGGTGAGAAGGAATGGGTGGCGTTTCGGGTCGAGACCCTTCTTCAGAACGTTCTTTACAAGTGCAAAAATCCTCGCTGGAAGAATCACTGGGTGATGCGTGTAGCAAGATGAATCAGTCTGAAGAAGGGTCTCGACCCGAAACGTCACCCATTCCTTCTCTCCAGAGATGCTGCCTGTCCTGCTGAGTTACTACAGCATTTTGTGTCTATCTGGGGTATGAACCAGTATCTGCAGTTCCTTCCCATACTTCTTAAGGGCCTGTCCTACCAGCATCCAACTCCATGCGATGAGCGCCATCAAACTAAAAGCGGGGGCCGCGCGGAGGTCGGGTGATCCCACCAGCATGCGCCTGCATGCGGCAAGCGCGATCAAACTAGAAGCGAGGGCCACGCGGAGGTCGGGTGAGTGGCGCAACGCGGCGCAAAGTGAGGCGAACTTGTAGCGAAGTCTTAAAGGTAAGTTCGCCAGGACAGAGAGGGGCACACAGAGAGGGCCACAGAACCACACACATAGAGTGTCACGGAGGCACCTACAGAGAGGGTCACAGAGGCATGACGTCGAGGCGGTGTGTAATGCGTCGAGGCGACTGCGAGCCGACAAGCCGTTGCCGCGCGGAATTTTTGAACATAGTTAGTTTTTCGGAGCCCCGCGCGATGTCGGGACGAACTCCGCACAATTCCGCACGGCTCCGGCGATCGAAGTGGAACCGGCCCCGCGACGCCGGACGGCTCAAGCGACCACGTTAGGTCGCGCTCATCGCATAGAGTTGCATGCTGGTGGGACGGGCCCTTTACCTTCTGAACTGAGTTAACACATGTTAGCATTTCATACCTGGTACTTCAATTAAAGATAAAGCCCAGCACAGTGGAGTAGGGCTGGGCACATATATACGCATGGTTAGTTTAAGCATAGAGTGTGAAGAAGGGTCTCGACCCGAAAAGTCACCCATTCCTCCTCTCCAGAGATACTACCTGACCCGCTGTTATTCCAGCTTTTTGTGTCTATCTTAAGATTAAACCAGCATCTGCAGTTCTTGCCTAGACGCGGTTGGTTCAAGAGCGGAACTCGCTATCAAAACATGGAGGGGACCGGGACACACACCATTTTTTGGCGTCAGCGCGCGCATGCACACACTCACACACTCACACACTCACACACTCTCACACACTCACACACTCTCACACACACACACACACACACACACACACACACACACACACACACACACACACACACACACACACACACACACACACACACACACACACACACACACACACACACACACACACACACACACACACACACACACACACACACACACGGCTTCGGAGGCTCAACCCAGCACTAAATGCAGCTCTGCCTGTCTCGCCGGGTTAACCTACAGCCCTGCCTGGACTGACGGGACACCATCGCTGCGTCTCCGCGCTGCCCATATTTCCCGCAAGCCCAGACAGGTTCACTTAGCGGGACAGGCATGGTGAGCTGGGTTTAGCGCTGGCTGTGGGCCTGGGGGTACAGCTCGAGCTCGCGTCTGACTGCTGACGTCTCTGGCCCCCCATGGGGGGGGGGGGGGCGGGGGGCACTTGGGTGGGGACGGGACAGTGCGGGCCGGGTTCGATCCTGGCTGCGGATGAGGCGCAGGTCTGTGACCCTCCTCCCTCCTCCAATCATTGCGCTGAATCATCATGTCCCGCCCCCATTGCCTGCTGACCAATGTCTCTCTCATCCAATCCGCGGCCCTCGATCCGCGCCCTCCTCCACTGTCTCGCGGAAAGGCGAGATTTTAAAATCCGGATGACAAAAACTTGGGGGGGGGGGGGGGATGTACCCCACCTCTCAAAACATGGGGGGGGGGGGGGATGTGTCCCCTCTGCCCCCCCCCCCCCCCGGGTTTTCCACCCCAGGGTTGGTTTAAGTCGAAGATAGACACAAAATGCCGGAGTAACTCAGCGGGACAGGCAGCATCTCTGGAGAGAAGGAATGGGTGGCGTTTCGGGTCGTGACCCTTCTTCAGTGTAGTTTTTACCTTTCACTGACACTATGATGAGGCTCAATATGGCGAAAAAGGTCGAAAGAACCACAAGTCCAAAGAAAAGCAGCAGCCACGTCCTTTTGCCGAACCAATCACCACTTGACCATGCTAAAAACAATAGGACATTTTGTTTAGTTTAGAGATAGAAACATAGAAACATAGACAATAGGTGCAGGAGTAGGCCATTCGGCCCTTCGAGCCTGCACCGCCATTTAATATGATCATGGCTGATCATCCAACTCAGTATCCTGTACCTGCCTTCTCTCCATACCCCCTGATCCCTTTAGCCACAAGGGCCACATCTAACTCCCTCTTAAATATAGCCAATGAACCGGCCTCAACTACCTTCTGTGGCAGAGAATTCCACAGATTCACCACTCTCTGTGTGAATTTTTTTTTTCTCATCTTGGTCCTAAAAGACTTTGCCCTTATCCTTAAACTGTGACCTCTTGTACTGGAATACAGTGTGGAAACAGGCCCATCGGCCCACCGACCAGCGATCGCCACTCACTAGCAATATCCTACACACACTGGCGACAAGTTTACCGTATCCAATTAACCTACAAACCTGTACATCTTTGGAGTGTGGGAGGAGACCAGAGAACCTGTATCACTCCAGCATTTTGTGTCTGTCTTTGTTTCAAACCAACATCTACAGACAGTAGCACACACATATAGTTAGTAATTCAGCACTGCTCTCCTGTTGGGGTAGGATGATTCAGTTACCTGATAACAGCAGGGAAGATACTGTCCCTTAATCATCTCCAGGGTCACAGAAAAGCTGCATGTCTCCCTCTCTGAGCAACTCCATAGAGTCATGATTGAATGGTGGAGTAGACTCGATGGGCCGAATGGCCAACTTCTGATTCCTGGGATGTCAGGACTTTCATATGAGGAAAGATTGGATAGACTCGGCTTGTACTCGCTAGAATTTAGAAGATTGAGGGGGGATCTTATAGAAACATACAAAATTCTTAAGGGGTTGGACAAGCTAGATGCTGGAAGATTGTTCCCGATGTTGGGGGAGTCCAGAACAAGGGGTCACAGTCTAACGATAAGGGGGAATTCCTTTAGGACCGAGATGAGGAAAACATTCTTTACACAGAGAGTGGTGAGTCTCTGGAATTCTCTGCCACAGAAGGTAGTTGAGGCCAGTTCATTGGCTATATTTAAGAGGGCGTTAGATGTGGCACTTGTGGCTAAAGGGATCAGGGGGTATGGAGAGAAGGCAGGTACAGGATACTGAGTTGGATGATCAGCCATGATCATATTGAATGGTGGTGCAGGCTCGAAGGGCCGAATGGCCTACTCCTGCACCTATTTTTCTATGTTTCTATGTTTCTGCTCCTCTGGCATAGAGTCAATCATTGTGGAAGCATGTCCCATCTACACTAGTCCAACCTGCCTGCGTTTGCCTCATATCCCTCTAAACCTGCCCTATCCATGTACCTGTCCAAATGTTTCTTAAACATGGTGATAGTCCCAGCCTCAACCACCTCCTCCGGCAGCTCGTTCCATACACCCACCACCCTTTAAGTGAAAAAGTTACTCCTCAAGTTCTTCTTAATTCTTTCCCCGCTCACCATAAACCTCAGTCCTCTGGTTCTCGATTCTCCTTACTCTGGGGCAAGAGACTCTGTGCATCTACCAGATCTACTTTCAGCACTGGTCCCTCTGTTCCTGCACATGTTTTAAAACTGCATCATTCTGCCTTCTTTTGCATCTCAATGTTCCTCTTACACTTTGGACACTTCATGGCACGAGACTTTACTAAACTGGCCAAGGTTCCCCTTCCTTCTCAATCCCCACATACCTTTCTCCTCATCACGCTTCTGTTCAGCTTCCGTCCTCTGCTCTTTCACCGCTGAGCAGTCTTTGAAGTATTCGTAGCCGGATGGCTCAGGCATTCCGCTGATTTTTTGTTGGAGAGGGAATAGACGACACAAATCTGGAGGAGCCTTGATTTAAGCAATTCCTCTGCCCATTCGAAATATCAGAAAACCACCAACTTTCACCAACTTCTCCATTTCCACCAATTATGTAACTTTAAGATGACCATTTGCCGTGAGTTCTGCTGTGATCAGCAGGCAAGAGCTTGTGACATAACAGCAAAAAAACCGCACGCCTGTAAAGAATAAACTTATGGTCAGTCTAGTTTGCTCTAAATGTTATTCCCTTAACATGTATCTATACACTGTAAATGGCTCGCTTGTAATCATGTATTGTCTTTCTGCTGACTGGTTAGCCCGCAACAAAAAGATTTTCACTGTGACAATAAACTACACTGAAACTCCTTATCAAGCTAGCAATGTTACAACATTTTGAGATTTTAAAAATCAAGTCTGCAATTGATCCCGTCAGATAAAGCATAAAAAGAAGTTTAATTTGACACCTAATTCACTTTCATATCTTCAGTATTAAAAAAGTTATGGCCATTTTCATACTCGGAAATTAGCATCTTGTTCCCCATTGCTTTTCCATTGACTTAACACAAAAGCTGTGATCAAGGACAGTCAAAAGCCCATAACTTTCTTAAAAATTAAGAGAACTCAATGAAATTTTCAGTTGTTATAGATTGAAGCATTCTGAAACAAATATGAAACAATCTTACTTGGATGACCTGAAATTAAAGCATATAATTAGTTAGTTATCTAATTGTAGCTAATTACAAAATTCAATTACTAGATCTAAACATCTATCCATTTCTTTAGAAAAGATAAACTTTTTTAAATTGCCTAAGTGTCCAAATAACATTCACACAATAATCCACAATATAACGTGATTTTAAAATCTCATTTTCATGAATTTCTAGGCCAAATGGAAGGAATTCAGTGTTTGATGCCTGTAAATTAATGGCCATTTAAATCAACTAGCGAGTGGGTTTTAGTGGAACGCGTTGGATTGGAACGTTGCGGTTTGCAGTGAAGTCGGTATGAAAAATACAGCCGGTTCATACATTTTTTTTTGTCCCCTTTTCGCAACATGAAAATTTGATTAAATGCTTCCGTAGAACCACGTTTTTATGTAAAAATAAACTGTGTAGCTTCTTTTATCGCCTACGTTAGGTCCGTTCCGCTGTCACCGTTCAGAGCTTTAGAAGATGATTTTTAAACTTCTCTAGTTAATAAATAATCTAGCGTAGTTTAAAAATAGCTTCATGAATGAAATGTCGGAGTGATGTCTCTTTAGCGACTAAATCGCCCGACATTGATCGATTTGGACTGTCTAGGGAAAAACGGCACTTTAAACCCGCCCCCCTCTGAAAGGCGCCAAAGTCGCGCACACGGGGAGCGGCAGAACTGCAGCGCTGCTAAAGGTAGGTATTGTAACATACCAAATATGTTGCCTTTCTGCTGACAGGTTAGCCTGCTACAAAAAGATTTTCACTGTACCTCGGTACGCGTGACAATAAACTAAACTGAAACTCCTTATTAATCTTGGCAAAACTTGGCTCTTCTGTGAGTTCTGTTTCCTTTCTCACCTTTATTACCCCTGTAGTATTTTTATTACCCTTGTAGTTAATTTCCACGGCATTTTAAAAACAGCAACGCATGGTTGCTGAAAACCAAGCGAACGGCAATTGCTGGAAATTGGAGAGGAAAACAGAAGCTGTGGATTGAGAAACTGTTAAGACTTCAGTTTGATAGCCCTTAATTTAGTTTAGTTTGGTTTAGTGTAGAGATACAGCGTGGAAACAGGCCCCTACCGCCCACCGGGTCGGCGCCAACGGTGATCCCCGCACACCGACACGATCCTACAATGTGATAATTCTGTCCACAAACCAACGTCTGTTGCAGTACATCTATATTTGGCATCATCAATCAGTTCTATATTTTCATTTTGAGTCGGCATCATGGCTGCTTCCTCATATTCAGCTTGCTGTTCCATGTCCTGCTTCGCTGTTTCTGTTTCAGGGAGGTTTTCTTCTGGTTGCATGCTAGTAGATGGCTGGATAGCTCCACCAGACTGATTTCCTTGTGTTAATATCATTGTATCTGCTTCACCGCTGGCACTTGTTGCCTCTGTCTGTGGCTGCCCCAAGAAAGCAATGATTGGTCTTAACTTCTTTACCGTATAATCTTTAAGTCTCTTTCTCTTGCGCTTGCTAGCACCACTTTCAAATTTTTTATTAATGCTCAGATTAGAATCTGAAAAGAAAAAGAAAAATTAATCTTCAACAGTTATTAGAAAGGAAAACATGGAGGGGCGTTCTCACAAAATGCATTCCACTTGAGCAAAGAAAAAAAATCTGTATAATAATTGGGAAATATTTCTTAAAGAATGGTCCCTTATTGACAATTATAGTGCAAAACCCGATTCAAATCTGAATCAAATCTGCTTGATGAAGGCTAACTTATAACTAAACAAACAGGGTACACAAAAGGCTGGAGAAACTCAGCAGGTGCAGCAACATCTAAGGAGCGAAGGAGATAGGCAACATTTCAGGTCGAGACCCTTCTTCAGACTAAACAAACAGGTTCACTTCTTAATAAACAGACAACTCACAAAGCAGTTTGGTAGACCAATTCAAAACTTTACGAATTATCGGCCGATGGAAGTAGCAAGGAAAAGATACCCCAGCCAAGGGAGCAACACAGACACTTGGCTGCCCTCTCCCCACGTCCCTGAACACAGAATTACTTGGCATTATATACTGTTGAGGCGGTTGATATCCCGCCGGCAGTTTAAAATAAAATGGTCTAATGCTTGAAGATGGCCATGGGGGGGGGGGGGGGTCCAAGAGGAGGGGGTCCATGGGAGACCGGAATAGGGATCATCAATGGGGGCGAGGACTCTTTCCCATAGAAGAACGGTGTGAGGCAGAGGCGACGGAAGAAGAGCTCCAAATCATGGCGGGCGCGGAACTCATTGAGGTGGGGATGGAGGGGGACAAAGGTATCTGAGAGGGGGATGGAGGGGGGGAAGGTGAACACACGGCAGGGATGGGGGTTGGGGTTGGAGGAAGGCTGGTGACTGGACTGAGGCCGAGGCGATGTCTGGTGGGGGGGTGGTGGATGGTCTGGGGGTAGGGGGGTATGAGGACTGTAGTATGGGTGGGGAACAGCTGGGGCCACATGGTTTGAGGGGAATGGGGAAGACCCAGTGAAACAGCTACTGAGGTTACCAAGGTTGGGACGACTAGCACTAGGACCCAGTGCAGTCAAACCCAGGGGAGTGGGAATCTGCAGCGTGGAAGCTTCAGGCCCGGTGCCAAGTCCAGGCTGCAGGTAAAGCGACGGCTGCAGGCTGCTGGAGGGCGGTGGAGTGGCGAGCGTCAGCGGGCAAAGCGTGGGAGGTCCCGGTGGGTGGATGGTCGGTGGGGAGGCGAGGTTTGACGGGTCCGGTCAGGCAGAGAGGTGAGTTGGCCCCAGTGCGGCGGCAAGGTGGGTAGGCTCTGCGCGGGGGCGAGGTTCGGCGGGGGAAAAGGGTTAAACAAACTTTTGCTTCGTCCTGCACTTCCAAGGATCCAAGGATATTTGGAGCAAATTCCTCTCCACAACGAATATAAACTTCACCTGCGTTTTAATTCTCCCCCCCCACAACACCAAAGCCTCCAGAATCGCAAGCACAACACCACCGACGGTAGTTTTTTTTTTTTTTGTTTAATATTTTTATTAGAAGCAATGATATAACAGTTTTTCAAATACACATTTAACTTTTTTCAAAAGTTATACAAATATTACGGAATGATTTATATAAGCTTCTATTTTTTTTTAGAAAGTAAAGAGGTGAAAGAATAGGTGTTTAATCAAAGAGGAGTGTGATTAAATAATATTGATTATGATTATATATAAAAATAAAAAATTAAAAAACACAATTTAAAAAAAATCATAATAATAAAAATGAAAAAAAATACAACAATTATTATACTTTAAAAAAATTAATAATAATAAAATAAAGTATACATCTTAACAATGAATGGAACAATTTCACATAACAATATCTATAGAGACGTGTATACAAATCTCAGAATAGATCTTTTCATCTAATCCTACCACCAGGTACTTATTGAGTTACAATGCTGAGCTCAGCTACCCCGTCATACAGTCACCCACGGTAGGTTTTGTAACAATCCCACTATCGCAAAGCGCCACTGATGGTAGGTTTTGTAACAACGCCATTATGTCAAATGTTTTATACACCTTGGTGAAGCGGGCGGAGGCCACCCAGATCTAGGGGCACCTTAGCTTAAGCTTGTCTAGCTTTTACGTAAATCCGGCCCCGCCAATGCCGTGTTGATCAGTTCTCGAGTGGCGCGGGCCGTCGTATAGAAGGGGAAGGATAACTCGGTCACCCGTACACCAGTTCTAGCCTACACACTAGGGACAATTAACCTACAAACCCGCACCTCTTTGGAGTGTGTGAGAACAGCACCTGGAGTCAGGAGTTTGTACGTTCTCCCCATGACCACGTGGGTTTCCTCCAGGTGCTCCCAAAGATGTTCGGGTTTGTGGGTTCATTGGCCCTCTGTAAATTCCCTCCAGTGTGCAGGGAGTGGATGAGAAAGTGGGATAACGGATTACTGGCGCGAACGGGTGATCGAAGGTCGGCGCATACTCGGTGGGATGAAGGGGCCATTTTCGTACGGCATCTATCAATCAACCAGAAGATTCAGCGATGTTAAGAAAATTAAGCGTCATTTCTCGGTTTATTTCGACGTTTTTGTTTCGTCTATGTTGGGGGAGAAAATATAAAGCTGTCTGGCTGACAGCCGGGAACTATCCAATGAGTGACTGAAGCTAGACACAACATGCTGGAGTAACTCAGCGGGACCGGCAGCGTCTCTGGAGAGAAGGCATGGGTGACGTTTCGGGTCGAGTCTGAAGAAGGGTCTCGACACAAAACAGCCACCCATTCCTTCTCTCCAGAGATGCTGCCCGTCCCGCTGAGTTACTCCAGCATGTTGTGTCTATCTTTGGTTTAAACCAGCATCTGCAGTTCCTTCCTACACGAGAGACTAAAGAATTTGTTTCTTTTCCGATTGGTTGGTGGGGGAGGAAGGTTGCCATGGAGTTTGGTGGTTTGTCCTACCAATGACAGGAGGATGGGGGGGCGGTGAGAGGTTGGAGACGGGGGATTGTGTGATGTCTTGAGCTCCCGCTACCAACCACACAGTAGTTACATTTGTATTGTATTGAATTCAATTTATTGTCATTAACTCATTTTAGAGACAAAAAAATGGATTTTCCTTACAGTCAGTAACATAAAAGTAAATAATAAATAAATAAACATTTTTTTTTTACAAAGCACAAACACAGAAGTCCACACACAACATAACCCCACAGCGGCACCACAGTTAAGGAAGGTACCAAAGTCCAGCCGGCCTCCCCGCCGATCTTCCCAGATGTTCACCCGTGGTCAGGGCCTCCTGAGCACCTGCAGGCCCTCTCGCCGGGAACGTTGGACCCCCGACGGAGAACATCCTCAGCGGCCCGGACCTCCAGATCAGCCGCCTCCCACCGGAGTCCGCGACTACCAAAGTCCACAGGCTGAGTCAGGCAGAGTCGCAGGATTCCGCGATGTCGGTCAACGCCGCCCGCGTTGGGAGCTCCGCGAACCACAGCTCCGCGATGTCGGTCGGCGCAGCTGGCCCAGCACTCCGGAGCTCCAAACGGCGATCCCCGGTGAGGCATCGCCCGCCCCGCGATGTTTCCAACGCTGCGCCGCTGTTGCTGGAGCTCTGGGCGGTCCCGGCAGGAAAGGTCGTGCCAATCCAGTAGGGAGGCCGCGGGAGGGGGCGAGGACGCGACTCGAATAATAGTCACATATTCTCCAGGAAGCGACTGAAGGACGGTATCCCCCTTACCGTGCGCTCTTCCCCCACATAAAGACATTTCAAAAAACACAAAAAACATCTTTAAACATAATAAAAAAAACAAAAAGATACCGGACTGAAGGCGGAGGCAGCTAGCAACAGCGCCACCGGGTGCCCTAGAGTGCCAGATTGCAACCCAGAGGTACGAACATCGATTTCTCTAACTTCAAGTAACCCCTGCAATAGACAATAGACAATAGACAATAGGTGCAGGAGTAGGCCATTCGGCCCTTCGAGCCAGCACCGCCATTCACTGGGATCATGGCTGATAATCCACATTCAGTACCCTGTTCCTGCCTTCTCACCATATCCCCTGACTCCACTGTCTTTAAGAGCTCTATCTAACACTTGGCTTGGTGTAAATGTAAATTGTCCCTAGTGTGTGTCCCTAGTTCGATCCTCACTACGGGTGCTGTCCGTACGGAGTTTGTACGTTCTCCCCGTGACCTGCGTGGATGTTCTCCGAGAACTTCGCTTTCCTCCCGCACTCCAAAGACGTGCAGCATCTGTGGAGAACACGGACAGGTGACGTTTCACAGAGTGCTGGAGTAACTCAGCGGGTCAGGCAGCATCTGTGGAGAACATGGATAGGTGACGTTTCACAGAGTGCTGGAGTAACTCAGCGGGTCTGGCAGCATCTGTGGAGAACACGGATAGGTGACGTTTCACAGAGTGCTGGAGTAACTCAGCGGGTCTGGCAGCATCTCTGGAGAACATGGATAGGTTCTTCCAGAAACAAAGAACCACTGATGGTGTCTTTATGTAAACCAGCATTTGCAGTTCCTTGATTCTACAAGTGAAGGGTGGATACAGTAGACAATAGACAATAGGTACAGCAGTAGGCCATTCGGCCCTTCGAGCCAGCACTGCCATTCAATGTGATCATGGCTGATCATCCCCAATCAGTACCCCGTTCCTGCCTTCTCCCCATATCCCCTGACTCACCTATCTTTAAGAGCCCCATCTAGCTCTCTCTTGAAAGCATCCAGAGAACCCGCCTCCACCGCCCTCTGAGGCAGAGAATTCCACAGACTCACCACTCTCTGTGAGAAAAAGTGTTTCCTCGTCTCCATTCTAAATGGCTTACCCCTTATTCTTAAGGGAGGTGAGAGGAGGGGTGGGGCTTCTGTAATATTTTTCACATCTCTTTGTGATTTATAACTAAAGAGATGCATTGTAGTCCCTTTTATTTAAGGGGGAAGGCAGAATAAAATTTAAGGGTTGGTCTTCTTAAGAAGGCTTAGGAAATTCGGCATGTCGCACTAGGGTCAAAAAGCATGAGAGAACTAAATCGGGAGACACAGTCTCTTGCCCAGAGTAGCGAAATTGAGAACCAGAGGCCATAGGTTTAAGGAGAGGGGGGAAATGGTCTAATAGGAACCAGAGGGGTAACATTTTTACACAAAGGGTGGTGGGTGTATGGAGCGTGCTGCCGGAGGAGATATCTTCTTCTTGCACAGCCTAACAAAACACAACATCTATTTGTTTGTGCACGTCGGGTTGATTGCATTCATGGCATTTGAGGCAGGGACTATCGCAACGTTTGAGAAGCTTTTACACAGGTATGTGGATAGGACAGGTTTGGAGGGATATGGGCCAAAAGCGGGCAGGTGGGACTAGTGTAGAGTGGGTGTGGTTGGTGTGTGGGCAGGTTGGGCCGAAGGGCCTGTTTCCGCGCTGTATCACTCTGTGATTCTAGTGAACAGCTACAGAGGGGAACGTTGGTTTCAAGATGGGGAGGGAGATTGCAACCTTCATGTGGTCCGTCTGTTTCGACGAATGCAATCAACCCGGCGTGCACAATCACATAAGATCAAATAGAACAAGTTGTCCGACAACTTTAGGCTGTGCACGCCACATGCAACAACAAGAAGATATCACTTGATTCACAAACTCTGTCATCGCTCAGAAAATCTCTAGCCTCCACAATGTGGGCATGTCACAGCTTCCACCTATGTATCTGAGACTTCACACTGCCTCACGCTGTGCATGGTTAGGTTCTAACACCTCTCTGCCTGCCTGTTTGAGGTGACAGTGTTAGCACGGACTGTTTATTTTCAGACCAGATCTGTCTTTATTTGCAACTTATTTGCCCCAAAGAGTCCCTGCTTAAAGCCCTGTCCCACTGTACGAGTTACAGGGAGGCGCTATAGGCGCATCAGCACAAGGACAAATAGACTCAAGAACAGTTTCTTTCCAAAATCCATTATCTCCCTAAACTCACACATGCACTGACTTCACAGCCTAACCCCCGGACTTCCATCTATCCACCTACTGTAATTTGTACTGTAACTGCATTTTCCAATATGTGCAATAACCCATACTGGATATAGGAATCCTATTATCCATTCTATTTATCCATTGTCTTTTTATCGATATGTATATAGCGCTGCAGAAACTGTGCACCTTATCCCCCCCCCCCCTTTTTGTTTTGTTTTTGCACTGAGTAGGAGCAGCTTTTAATCTCATTGTACATGTGTATAGTGACAATAAAAGGCATTCTGATTCTGATTCATTCCAAGAGCTCTCCCGAGTTTGCCCGTGATTCAAACTCGGAGATTTACGGTAATGGCCGCTCGTTGGTACTCGGGGCTCTCGTGGACATTTTTCAACATGTTGAAAAATCTTCACGAGTCTTCCCGAGCTTACCTGCCGTTAGCGAGTCTTCCCGAGTACCTGCCGTTAGTGTTACGAGCCGCTAAGAGACGTCCCCGAGCTCCGACGTACCCGCTACGTTCATTCTCCGTGCTTACCACGAGTTTGATTTTTTTTTCAACTCGGGAGAGCTCTTGGAATGAACTCGCACCGTGGGACAGGGTTATTAGTGGGACCAAATGAATGGGTGAATGAGTGAAGATAGACACAAAATGCTGGAGTAACTCAGCGGGACAGGCATCATCTCTGGAGAGAAAGGATGGGGGACGTTTCAGGTCGAGACCCTTCTTCAGAGTTTCAACTGCTTCACAGTTCACAATACTTCAAATAAGGCCGGAAGGAATAGTAGTAGAATGAGGCCATTCAGCCCATCAAGTCTACTCAGCCATTCAATCATGGCTGATCTATCCTAACCCCACTCTCCTGCCTTCTCCCCATAAACTCTGACCCCCGTACTAATCGAGAATGTACATGTAATCATGAAGTATGGGTAGCCAAAATGTTCACCGTGCTAGTGTGCGAGCATTGCTAGTCGGCGTGGACTCGGTTGGACAAAGGTCCTGTTTCTGCGTTGTCCCTTGAAACTAAACCGAACTAAATTGAAGGCAGACAAAAATGCTGGAGAAACTCAGCAGGTGAGGCAGCATCTACGGAGCGAAGGAATAGGTGACGTTTCCGGCCAAGACACTTCTTCTTTATTCCTTCATCAGCATTTTTGTCTACCTTCGATTTTCCAACATCTGCAGTTCTTTCTTAAACATTACGTACAGTTCTGGTCTCCAAATCTGAGGAAGGACATTATTACCATAGATGGAGTGCAGAGAAGGTTCACCAGACTGATTCCTGGGATGTCAGGACTGTCTTATGAAGAAAGACTGCATAGACTCGGTTTATACTCTCTAGAATTTAGGAGATTGAGAGGGGATCTTATAGAAACTTACAAAATTCTTAAGGGGTTGGACAGGCTAGATGCAGGAAGATTGTTCCCGATGTTGGGGAGGTCCAGGACAAGGGGTCACAGCTTAAGGATAAGGGGGAAATCCTTTAGGACCGAGATGAGAAGGACTTTTTTCACACAGAGAGTGGTGGGTCTCTGGAACTCTCTGCCACAGAGGGTAGTAGAGGCCAGTTCATTGGCTATATTTAAGAGGGAGTTAGATGTGGCCCTTGTGGCTAAAGGGATCAGAGGGTATGGAGAGAAGGCAGGTATGGGATACTGAGTTGGATGATCAGCCATGATCATATTGAATGGCGGTGCAGGCTCGAAGGGCCGAATGGCCTACTCCTGCATCTAATTTCTATGTTTCTATGTTTCTAAGCTCAGTTAAAGGTCTCCAATGTTGTTAGAAAGGCGAGGGTTGACTAACTATTCCCCGTAACTCTTGAATTGAGGATGTTATTTCATCAGGCGGTTATGAGTCCAACATATTACTCAACAAGAGCACGAATCTCCTTCTCCAAGAGAGCGTTGTGGTCAAAATTGTTTTGATCACAACCCAGTAGTTTCATGTTGACTGAACTGTTGACTGAACTGAGTGCAGCAGTTCCGTCCAGATGTATTTCAGTTTGAGTTTCGGAACTGTCATAGAAACTTTGTGCCATACAGCCCAACAACATGTCATCGGCCCACCAATTCTACATTGGTCATCCAGCACCCATCTCAATACTATCCCACAAATTTTATTTTCCCTACCCTCATCGAACCCATGTTCCTGGCGTCATGAGACGGCAAACATAATGTGTAGGAAGGAACTGCAGATGCTGGTTTACATCGAAGATAGACACAAAATGCTGGAGTAACTCAGAAAGACAGGCAGCATCTCTGGAGAGAAGGAATGGTTAATAGAAGGGTCTCGACCTGAAACGTCATCCATTTCTTCTCTCCAGAGATGCTGCCTGTCCCGCTGAGTTACTCCAGCATTTTGTATCTATCTTCATTGCGAGGCAGCACCTCTGCCACGTCTCGTCATACAAGGCCATCTATCCCAATGGGTTTAATCAATGGTTCGATAGTTTATTTATTGTCACGTGCACCAAGGAACAGTGGAATACTCGTTTTGCTGATCTATGCAGTTCCTTCCTCCCCGCTTCTCACCGTACATAAACATGGAGGAAGCAACTGCAGATGCTGCATTATACTGAAGATGGACACAAAATCTTACAGGAGCAATTTACAGAGGTCAACTGGCCAACAAATTCGCACGTCTTTGGGATGTGGGAGGAAACCAGAGCACCCGGAGGAAACCCACATGGTCACTGGGAGCACGTGCAGACTTCACAGAATCCGGATTGAACCCGGGTCTCTGCTCTGTGCCACCGTGCCGCCCGTTGTCCATAGATGCTGCCTCACCCGCTGAGTTACTCCAGCATTTTGTGTCTACCTTCGATGTATGAGAGAGTTAGATAGAGCTCTAGGGGCTAGTGGAGTCAAGGGATATGGGGAGAAGGCAGGCACGGGTTATTGATTGGGGATGATCAGCCATGATCACAATGAATGGCGGTGCTGGCTCGAAGGGCCGAATGGCCTCCTCCTGCACCTATTTTCTATGTTTCTATGTTTCCAGCATCGGCAGTTCTTTCTCACATAATCTTTCAGCTGAAGAAGGGTCTCGACCCGAAACATCGCCTATCTCCTTCGCTCCTAGATGCTGCTGCACCCGCTGAGTTTCTCCAGCTTTTTGTGTAACCCCCGATTCTCCAGCATCTGCAGTTCCTTCTTTAACACTTAATCTTTCAGCCTTCCCTGTCAGGAAGGGGTTAATGAAGGAGTCTGAGAAACGAGCTTGGCACCTCTCAAGTTTAATTTCTTCCAAGTTGCACAAGACCTTGGCATCCATGGGAACCGTGACAGTGTGATTGTGTGAGCATCTGTCACAAGGCAATTAAGGGCTGTGTGCTATGCAGCGAGAGAAAGAGAGGACAAGGAAACTTGTTTGTCCAAACCCAGGGTCCCGGAAAATGCAGCAGAGCATTGGAGTGGGCTGCGGTGAAGTTGTGTAGTGTTGGCTGGGGTGATTACAGCAACCGGGGACATAGCCCAGTGAACCGATCCAAGGCAAGCACTGTGCGATGAGATTTAAAGGGAAAGGCTCCAGTTAGATATTATGAAGTCGTGTTCTGGCCACGGAATAGTGAGCAAACGATGTGCGGGAAGGAATTGCAGGTGCTGGTTTACACCGAAGATAGACAAAAAGTGCTGGAGTAACTCAGCGGGACAGGCAGCATCTCTGGAGAGAAGGAATGGGCGACGTTTCTTGAAGGAATTTATATTGTCCTGAAGGAATTTTTTTATCATGAAGCATCTTTATCATTGCTACTTTTTTGAGATTATTATTGGCTGGGCCTGTCTTTGTCTGCCTCTGAAGTCTAATTAGTACTTGGTTGTTCCTTAATCAAGGTTGTAGCGGCTCTGAATTGGTGAGGATATTTCTTGCTTGTTGCAATGTAGAGTGGAAGGGCAAATGTGATGCACATTTTCACTCTAACTTATCTGAAGAAAGGTCTCTTCGTGAAACGTCACCCATTCCTTCTCTCCTGAGATGCTGCCTGTCCCGCTGAGTTACTCCAGCATCTTGTGTCTGTTTTCAATGATGCAATGATACTTTATGGTCACATGTACCGCATGTGACTTAGTAAATTTTCAGATGACACAAAAATCGATGCAATAATGGATAGTGAGAAAGGTCATCAAAGAATTCATCACCATATATTTTTCATACAAAGGGTGGTGGGTGTATGGAACAAGCTGCCAGAGGAGGTAGTTGAGGCTGGGTTTAAGAAGCAGTTAGACAGATACATGGATAGGACGGGTTTGGAGGGATATGGACCAAGCGCAGGCAAATGGGACTAGTGTAGCTGGGACATGTTGGCCAGTGTGGGCGAGTTGGGCCGAAGGGCCTGTTTCCACACTGTATCACTCTATGACTATATAGACAATAGACAATAAGTGCAGGAGTAGGTCATTCGGCCCTTCGAGCCAGCACCGCCATTCAATGTGATCATGGCTGATCATCCCCAATCAGTACCCCGTTCCTGCCTTCTCCCCATATCCCCCGACTCCGCTATTTTTAAGAGCCCTATCTAGCTCTCTCTTGAAAGCATCCAGAGAACCGGCCTCCACCGTCCTCTGAGGCAGAGAATTCCACAGACTCACAACTCTCTGTGAGAAAAAGTGTTTCCTCATCTCCGTTCTAAATGGCTCACCCCTTATTCGTAAACTGTGGCCCCTGGTTCTGGACTCCCCCCAACATCGGGAACATTGGGTTACATGGCAGAGAGATGGGAGAAGCAGTTTAGTGCAGACTTGTGTGAGGTGATTGGGAGGTCAAATGTAAAAGGAAGATTTGCAGTAAACGGCAGGATTGATAATTAGAGGGATGATAGGGTCTGTCCATAGCGTTCTGAAAGTGGCAATGCCAGTAGAAGGCACACAGTAAGCTTGCCTTCACCAGTCCGAGTATACAAATCAGAAAAAGACCTGATGAAAACTAGCATCTGCAGTTCCTTGTTTCAATTCCCGACTTCCCTCTGGAAGGCGACTCCGGACTGTCAAAGCTGCCACAGCCAGACATAAAAACAGTTTTTATCCACGAGTAGTTGCTCTACTCAACAGCCAAAAATCTGTAGCCTCCCTTTGATCTGGTATTTTGTTGGTTCACGTGCTTGTTCACCAGACTGATTCCTGGGATGTCAGGACTTTCATATGAAGAAAGACTGGATAGACTCGGCTTGTGCTCGCTAGAATTTAGAAGATTGAGGGGGGGATCTTATAGAAACTTGCAAAATTCTTAAGGGGTTGGACAGGCTAGATGCAGGAAGATTGTTCCCGATGTTGGGGAAGTCCAGAACAAGGGGTCACAGTTTAAGGATAAGGGGGAAGTCTTTTAGGACCGAGATGAGAAAAACATTTTTCACACAGAGAGTGGTGAATCTGTGGAATTCTCTGCCACAGAAGGTAGTTGAGGCCAGTTCATTGGCTATATTTAAGAGGGAGTTAGATGTGGCCCTTGTGGCTAAAGGGATCAGGGGGTATGGAGAGAAGGCATGTACGGGATACTGAGTTGGATGATCAGCCATGATCATATTGAATGGCAGTGCAGGCTCGAAGGGCCGAATGGCCTACTCTTGCACCTATTTTCTATGTTTTATGTTTCTATGTTGATCAATGGTGTTTTATCGTTAATGTTTTATTATTATTAATGTTTAGTATTTTCTGAGTCATTCGTAACTGTCACTGTATGTCATGTTGTTACTTGTGGGCGGTGCACCAAGGCAAATTCCTTGTATGTGAATACTTGGCCAATAAACTTACTTACATACTTACTTCTATAAAAATCAGGAAGTGGTGTTGCAACTTTGTAAAGCTGAGGTCGGACCGCATTTGGAGTATTGCGTGCAATCCCAGTCACCACACTGCCGGAAGGATGTGGACATTTTGAAGAGGATGCATAAAAGGTTTACCAGAACGTTGCCTAATTTAGCAGGGTTTAGCGATATGTTGGACAAACTTGTGTTGTTTTCTCCAGAGCATCAGAGGTGATCTGATGAAAGGATATAAATGCTGAAAATGATATTCTGCACTCTGGAGTAACTCAGGAGGGTCCGACAGCACCTATGGAGAAAAGGAATTAGTGACGTTTCGGGTTGAGAGGCAGTGGTGTTTAAGAGGCGTTTAAAGAGGCACATGGAAATGCAGGGAATGGAGGGATATGAATCTTGCGCTCGCAGAGGAGATTAGTTTAACTTGTTCAGTACGACATTGTGGGCCGAAGGGCCTGTTCCTTTAAGGATAAGGGGGATATCTTTTAGGACCGGGATAGGTTAATTGGATATGGTAAATTTGTCGCCAGTGTGTGTAGGATATTGTTAGTGTGTGGCGATCACTGGTCGGTGGGCCGATGGGCCTGTTTCCACACTGTACTCCAGAACAAGGGGTCACAGTTTAAGGACAAGGGGGAATTCCTTTAGGACCGAGATGAGAAAACCATTTTTCACACAGAGAGTGGTGAATCTGTGGAATTCTCTGCCACAGAAGGTAGTTGAGGCCAGTTCATTGGCTATATTTAAGAGGGAGTTAGATGTGGCCCTTGTGGCTAAAGGGATCAGGGGGTATGGAGAGAAGGCAGGTACGGGATACTGAGTTGGATGATCAGCCATGATCATATTGGCAGGCTGGAAGGGCCGAATGGCCTACTCCTGCACCTATTTTCTATGTGTCTATGTTTCCTGTGATGTATTGTTCTATGTTCTACATTCATCGGTAATCCTCTCTCTCTCTCACATGCATTTATAATTTGATACTTGCTTCCAGCATCTACACTCAAGGTTATTTACAGCAGCCAATTAACCTATTGTGACCCTTCATGATAAATATTCTGTTCCATTCTATGAGATCACTGCTTATCATTTTAATTCTCATGAGAGCACAGGCCCAGCCTACTCAGCTCATACGTCAAGTCCCATCGAAGAAATCAATGTGGCGAACCTTTGATACACTCCCTCTATAGACAATGGGCAATAGACAATAGGTGCAGGAGTAAGCCATTCGGCCCTTTGAGCCAGCACCGCCATTCAATGTGATCATGGCTGATCATCCAACTCAGTACCCCGCTCCTGCCTTCTCCCCATATCCCCTGACTCCGCTATTTTTAAGAGCCCTATCTAGCTCTCCCTTGAAAGCATCCAGAGAACCGGCCTCCACCGCCGTCTGAGGCAGAGAATTCCACAGACTCACCACTCTCTGCAAGAAAAAGTGTTTCCTCGTCTCCGTTCTAAATGGCTTACCCCTTATTCTTAAACTGTGTGGCCCCTGGTTCTGGACTCCCCCAACATCGGGAACATGTTTCCTGCCTCTAGCGAGTCCAAGCCCTTAACAATCTTATATGTTTCAATAAGAGTTCCTCTCATCCTTCTAAACTCCAGAGTGTACAAGCCCAGCTGCTCCATTCTCTCAGCATTTGACAGTCCCGCCATCCCGGGAATTAACCTTGTAAACCTACGCTGCACTCCCTCAATAGCAAGAATGTCCTTCGTCAGATTTGGGGACCAAAATTGCACACTATACTCCAGGTGTGGTCTCACTAGGGCTCTGTACAACTGCAGAAGGACCTCTTTGCTCCTATATTCGACTCCTCGTGTTATAAAGGCCAACATGCCATTCGCTTTCTTCACTGCCTGCTGTACCTGCATGCTTACTTTCGTAGGCTGATGAACAAGGACCCCCAGATCCCGTTGTACTTCCCCTTTTCCCAACTTGAAGCCATTTAGATATTGGAAACATCCTTCCTCAGATAAACTAAAACTGAAACTTGCAGGTTAATTGGCTTGTGTGTGTGTGTGTATGTTGTCCCTAGTGTGTGTAGGATAGTGTTAATGTGGGGGGATCGCTGGTCGGTGCCGACTCGGTGGGCCGAAGGGCCTGTTTCCACGCTGTATCTCTCAACGGAACTAAAGGCAGGAGACCAGAAATCTATGGATCAAGAACAAGAGGACAGATGTTTAAAGATGTTTAGAGCAGAAATATTTAATACAAACCCAAGGGGCAATCTTTCACTCAGAGGCTGGTGGACACATGGAACGAGTCGCGAAATAGGAACTGCAGATGCTGGTTTACCAAGGAAAGACACAAGATGCTGGAGTAACTCAGTGGGTCAGGTAGTATCTCTGGAGAACGTGGATCAGTGATGTTTTGGGTCAGGACCCTTTTCCCTTTCTGTGGAAGGGTCCCGACCACAAACGTCACCTATCCATGTTCTCCAGGGATGCTGCCTGACCCGCTGAGTTACTCCAGCACTTTGCGTATTTGCTAGAAGAGGTAGTTGAGGCAAGTGCTATAACAGCATTTAAAAGTCGTTTGGACAGGTACATGGATAGGAAAGGTTTAGAGGGATATGGGCCAAATGCAGGCAAGTAAGACTAGCTTAGATGAGGCATCTTATGCCCCTGTCCCACTTAGGAAACCTGAACGGAAACCTTTGGAGACTTTGCGCCCCACCCAAGGTTTCCGTGCGGTTCCCGGAGGTTTTTGTCCTCCGGCAACCACCTTCAACTAGCATCGCAACCGGCTTCGACTAAAAAATTACTGATTTTTAAAACGGAAACCACTTTCGACCATTAGGGAGACTGACAAAAACCTCTGGGAACCGCACGGAAACCTTGGGTGGGGCGCAAAGTCTCCAGAGGTTTCCGTTCAGGTTTCCTAAGTGGGACAGGGGCATTATGAGTTGGACTGAAGTCTTATTTCTGTGCTGTGTGTGACTCTATGACACTATAATGCAAAATCAGAAAGGTTTTGGGAGTGTGAGTTAATACAAGCAAATACTACCTGTTGCCAATGGTAACCAATAGGGCACAATATAAGATAAATTGCAAAAGAACCTGGATAAAATAGATGTAGGCGCCCAACTTGCCCATACTGGCCAACAATGTCCCAGCTACACCAGTCCCACCTGCTTGCGTTTGGTCCACAACCCTCCAAACCTGTCCTATCCATGTACCTGTCTGTTTCTTCAACGTTGGGATAGTCCCAGCCTCAACTACCTCCTCTGGCAGCTTGTTCCATATCCCCAACACACTTTGTATGAAAAAGTTACCCCTCAGATTCCTATTAAATCTTTTCCCCTTCACCTTGAACCTATGTCCTCTGGTCCTCGATTCCCCTACTCTGGGCAAGAGTTTCTACCCATCTACTCAATCTATTCCTCTCATTTTGAAACATTTTCACGAGGAACTTTCAAAAAGCATTTGGATACACACATGAGGGGGGGAGACTTTAGAGAGCTGCGGAGAAAGTGTATGGTCGTGGGTACACAAGAGGCTTGAGAAACTCAGCGGGTGCAGCAGCATCTAAGGAGCGAAGGAGATAGGCGACGTTTCGGGTCGAGACCCTTCTTCAGACAGAGTATGGTCGTGCCTGTTTCACTGTTGCCTTGTTGAGTTTTGCTGTCTATATACCCCATTATCATCTACCCCACAGCCAACAATGAACCATTGTGGGCTCCATCTTTCCCTGATCATCATTGCTTTTTGCATATCTTTCATTCATTTGTCCTGTGTCTACATCTCTCGGTTCCCATTCCCCTGTACTCCCCCTCAGTCTGAAGAAGGGTCTTGACTATCTGCTCTATCCATGTCTCTCGTAAATGTTTTTATAATTTGGAGGAATCTAATTACAATCATAGAGTCGTAGAGTGATACAGTGCGGAAACAGGCCCTTCGGCCCAACTCGCCCACACCGGCCAACATGTCCCAGCTACATTAGTACAACCTGCCTGTGTTTGGTCCATATTCCTCCAAACTCATGTATCAAAGTTTCAAAGGTTCTTTATTAGTCACACACACCAATTGGTGCAGTGAAATGTTTCTTGCCATTGCAGCACATAAAAAAGAATACAGACATAACAATAATAAAGAAATTTAACATAATCAACATCCCCCCCACAATGGTTCCCACTGTGGGGGAAGCCACAATGTCCAGTCCCCATCCCCATGTCCACCCATAGTCGGGCCTATTGAGGCCTACGCAGTCGCCTTCACGGAGGCCCGATGTTCCAGGCCCTTCTCGCCGGGTGATGGTGCTCCGGCGTCGGGAGAATCCTCACAGCGGCTTGGGACACCCGGAACGGCCGCTTCCTTATCGGAGACCGCGGCTTCCGAAGCCGACAGGCCGCGCTGGACGGAGCTCCACCGAGAGATCCCAGGCTCCCGATGTAAAGTTCTGCGCCGACTTCTCATCACGTGCATCGAGGTACAGTGAAAAGCATTTGTTTGCTTGCCACCCAAATTAAACTGTGTGTGTGAGTGCGATCAGGTCACATACAGGTAGTGCAGAGGGAACAATATCAGAGTGCAGAATGTGTAGGAAGGAACTGCAGGTGCTGGTTTAAACCAAAGATAGACACAAAATGCCAGAGTAACTCAGGCAGCATCCCTGGAGAAAATAAATACAGGTCTCGACCCAAAACGTCACCTATTTCTTTTCCCCAGAGATGCTGCCGGACCCGCTGAGTTACTTTTTCTGTGTCTATCTACAGTGATATGGTTGAGGCAGACTTGTATATGTACCGCAGGTTGGAGGAACAGCACCTCATATTCCGCTTGGGGAGTCTGCATCCTCTGGACTTAAACATTGAATTTTCTCAATTCTGTTAACCCAGGCTGCCTCCTCCCCTTCCCACCTCTCCCTCAGCCCTGGCATTCCTTCTCTCTCTATCTCTCCCCCACCCAAGTCGCACTAGCTTCTCATTTTCACACTACAAGCAGCTTACAATGGCCTGTTTCCTTTATCATCGATACTTTTTTGCGTATCTTTCACTCATTGTTCTTGCTTTATCTCTCCACATCACTGTTTATATCTCTCGTTTCCCTGATCCCTGACCAGTCTGAAGAAGGGTCTCGACCCGAAACGTCGCCTGTCTCCTTCGTTCCTTAGATGCTGCTGCACCCGCTGAGTTTCTCCAGCTTTTTGTGTAACCCTCGATTCTCCAGCATCTGCAGTTCCTTCTTTAACACGAGAATATGTACCTAACGGGCGCTCCTACTCGACACTCTGCTATACGATGCAAGAGAATTTTTCTCAATTCCACTCCTGGGATGAATAAATTCTATCGTATCATATGTCTCGAACTTCTACAGGTGCACAGTAGAGAGGATGCTGACCGCTTGTATCGAGGCTTGGTTCGGCAGCTTGAGCGTCAAGGAGCGGAAAAGGAATGCAGAGAGTTGTAACCACTGCCCAATTCATCACCGGATCTGACCTCCCCTCCGTCGAGGGGATCTATCGCAGTCGCTGCCTCAAAAAGGCTGGCAACACCATCAAAGACCCACACCATCCTGGCCACACACTCATCTCTCCGTTGCCATCGGGAAGAAGGTACAGGAGCCTGCAATCTGTAACATCCAGGTTCAGGACTGGTACTTCCCCACAGCCATCAGGCTATTAAACACGACATGAAGAAAGCTCTGAACAATAACAATAATAAGTTCACTATTATATTGCACTTTAAGAATAAGGGGTAAGCCATTTAGAACAGAGACGAAGAAACACTTTTTCTCACAGAGAGTGGTGAGTCTGTGGAATTCTCTGCCTCAGAGGGCAGCGGATGCTTTCAAGAGAGAGCTAGATCGGGCTCTTAAAAATAGCGGAGTCAGGGGATATGGGGAGAAGGCAGGAACGGGGTACTGATTGGGGATGATGAGCCATGATCATATTGAATGGCGGTGCTGGCTCGAAGGGCCGAATGGCCTACTCCTGCACCTATTGTCTATTGTCTATTTATCTGTTTATTTATTGTGTATATATAATCTGTAGACACTGAATTTTATCTCCCATTTTGCATTATGTTTACATATTCTGTTGTGCTGCTGCAAGCAAGAATGTCATTGTCCTATCTGGGACACATGACAATAAACTCTCTAGACTGTTGACTCTTGTCTCTTGAGCTGAGCGTGGAGTCAGCAGGATTTTGTCTTCCTCTTGACGGTCTGGCTGTGTTGCAGTTTGAGAGGTTTGTCAGCAGGGGTCACTATGTGGTGGTCCATGGAGTTCAACTGGGGCACTCTGGAATGTTGGTGACTATTGGAAAAAACAAGCAGGAGATAATTCTCTCATATTTATGCAGAAGCACGAAACTGCAGGTGCTGAAATCTTGAACTAAACACAAAGTGCCGGAGGAACGCGCTGGGTCAGGCAGCATCAGTGGAGGGAGGTCCAATGAACTGCAGCTGCTGATTCACCAAAAAAAAAATCACAAAGTACTGGAGTAACTCAGCGGGTCAGGCAGCATCTGTGGAGAACATGGATCGGTGACGTTTTGGGATTGGACCGTTCTTTAGCCTGAAAAAGGGTTCCAACCAGGAAATGTGGACAGTCCAAATGCTACACTTGTCGCTTTACCTCCCCCCTTGGCTCCATTCAGGGACCCAAGCAGTCGTTCCAGGTGCGGCAGAGGTTCACCTGCACCTCCTCCAACCTCATCTATTGCATCCGCTGCTCTAGGTGTCAGCTGCTCTACATCGGTGAGACCAAGCGTAGGCTTGGCGGTCGCTTCGCCCAACACCTCCGCTCGGTCCGCAATAACCAACCTGATCTCCCGGTGGCTCAGCACTTCAACTCCCCCTCCCATTCCGTATTTGACCTTTCTGTCCTGGGCCTCCTCCACGGCCAGAGTGAGGACCACTGTAAATTGGAGGAGCAGCACCTCATATTTCGCTTGGGTAGTTTACACCCCAGCGGTATGAACATTGACTTCTCCAATTTCAGGTAGCCCTTGCTGTCTCCTCCCCTTCTCAGCTCTCCCTCAGCCCTCTGGCTCCTCCTCTTCCTTTCTGCTTTCTTCCCACCCCCCCCACCCCCCCACCCCACCCTACATCAGTCTGAAGAAGGGTTTCGACCCGAAACGTTGCCGATTTCCTTTGCTCCAATGATGCTGCCGCACCCATTGAGTTTCTCCAGCACTTTTGTCTACTTTCGATTTTCCAGCATCTGCAGTTCCTTCTTAAACAACTTATTGCCTGCCCTGCTGAGTTACTCCGGCACTCTGTGCTTTTCTTCAGTATTTGTGCTCAGTGTATGCGAGGAAGACCAGCGTTTGTTTGGAATCTCTTGTGAAGTTGGTGAGGGTGGTGCAGCGGTAGAGTTGCTGCCTCACAGCGCCAGAGACCCAGGTTCGATCCTGACTACTGGTGCTGTCTGTACGGGGTTTGTACCTTCTCCCCGTGACTTGCGTGGGTTTTCTCCGGGTGCTCTGGTTCCCTCCCACACTCCAAAGACGTGCGGGTTTGTAGGTTAATTGGCTTCGGTAAAATTGTAAATTTTAATTGGATAGTGCTAGTGTGCGGGGATCGCTGGTCGGCGCGGACTCGGTGGGCCGAGGTCCTGTTTCCACCGATCTTTCACCGCCACGCACAAGAAGCGCCAAGACAGACACCGTTGTGTGCAGATGCCGAGCTGTGTGTTCAGCTCTGGCTGGACAACTTCTAATCTTGTGTGTGGACTCCATGAGGTGGAGAAGATCCACTCCATGCACACTCGGGCCAATTAACCTACAAACCTGAACGTCTCTGGAACCCGGGCCTCTCGCACTGAAGGACAGCAACTCTACCACTGCGCCAACGTGCTGGTTTATGCAGACAAAAGGACACAAAGTGCGGCATGGAGGCGCAGTGATAGAGTTGCTGCCTCACAGCGCCAGAGACCCGGGTTCGATCCTGACCACTGGTGCTGTCTGTCCGGGGTTTGTACCTTCTCCCCGTGGCCTGCGTGGGTTTTCTCAGAGATCTTCGGTTTCCTCCCACACTCCAAAGACGTACAGGTTTGTAGGTTACTTGGCTTGGTATCAATGTGAATTGTCCCCAGTGTGTGTGTAGGATGGTGCTAGTGTGTGGGGATTGCAGGTCGGTGTGGACTCGGTGGGCCGAAGGGCCTGTTTCTGCGCTGTATTTCTACTCTGAGGTGCTGGCTTCACTTCCATTTCACCGCCCACTTCTTTCCCCCACCTCCTCTCTTGCTGCTCCAAGTCTATGTTTGTTAGATGAAGCGTATCGTTGTGTTTGGGGAACATTGGGCTGAGATAACAGCTCTATCACAGACCATTGTCTGAGCACTGCCCTTTATACCCACCTACACGTCAGCCTCTACACCATTTCCATCTCCGCTGTTTATTCCTCATCTACTTTCCAAAGGTACATCCTATAATTAGGGCAGCACGGTGACGCAGCGGTAGAGTAGCCTTATGCCCCTGTCCCACTTAGGAAACCTGAACGGAAACCTCTGGAGACTTTGCGACCCACCCAAGGTTTCCGTGCCGTTCCCGGAGGCTTTTGTCCTCCAGCAACCACCTTCAACTAGCATCGCAACCGGCTTTGACTAAAAGAAATTACCGATTTTTAAAACAGAAACCACTTTCGACCATTAGGGAGACCGACAAAAACCTCCAGGAACCTCCGGGAACCGCACGGAAACCTTGGGTGGGGCGCAAAGTCTCCAGAGGTTTCCGTTCAGGTTTCCTAAGTGGGACAGGGGCATTACAGCGCTTGCAGCACCGGAGACCCGTGTCAATCCCGACTACTGTGTCGAGTTTGCACGTTCTCCCCGTGACTGCGTGGGTTTTTTTCCCGACATCTTCGGTTTCCTCGCACACTCTAAAGACGTACAGGTATGTAGGTAAATTGGCTTGGTAAATGCAAAAATGGTCCCTCGAGTGTGTAGGATAGTGTTAGTGTGCGGGCATCGCTGGTCGGCACGGACTCAGTGGGCCGAATGGCCTGTTTCGGCGCCATATCTCTAAAATAAACTAAAGGTAAATTCTGAGGCTGTGCCCTCTGGTCCTAAACTCTCCCACTAGTGGAAACATTGAAAGATGGACAAGCTGACATTTACTTTTCGGGCTGAAACCCTGAAGAAGGGTTTCAGCCCGAAACGTTGCCCATTTCCTTCGCTCCATAGATGCTGCTGCACCCGCTGAGTTTCTCCAGCACTTTTAGTCTACCTGCCATTTACTTAAAATGCTTGAACTCCGGTTTACTGTTTTTCACCACCAAAAATGTATTAGTTTCACAATGTGCAACTGAGCTAGGGTTGCCAACTGTCCCGTATTAGCCGGGACATCCCGTATATTGGGCTAAAGTGGTTTGTCACATACACGACTGCCCTTGTCCCATATTTGACCACTACTACTCGGGTCGAGGCGGCTGTCGGGTCGTCCGGCCCCATCTCACCCGTCCCGACGTAGTGCATCCCATGGAGTGCAGCAGCAGCAGCAGCAGCGCCTCGCCCGTGGCCCCGTCGGTCGGCCGGCAGCCCGGCCAGCTGTCCGACCTTCGGACCTTCGCTTACAGCCGACACCACCACCCCTCCTTCTCATGGCTTTATGTGTAGTTTATCACCCCCGGCCAACTCATCATTCACCCAGTCGCGGCTGAGTCGGTCAACGAATTGCCGTCGGGAATTTGTCCCTTATTTAAGTAAGTAAGTTGATTGGCCAAGTATTCACATACAAGGAATTTGCCTTGGTGCTCCACCCACAAGTAACGACATGACATACAGTGACAGTTACGAATGACTCAGAAAACACTAAACATTAATAATAATACATTTCAGACGCCTTTATTTGGACCTTTTGTCCCTTAAGGGCCTGTCCTACCAGCATCCAACTCTATGTGATGAGCACGATCAAACTAGAAGCGGGGGCTGCGCGGAGGTCGGGTGATCCCTGTACAGGGCGGTTCCCACCAGCATGCGCCTGCATGCGTCAAGCGCGACCAAACCGGCAGCGAGGGCCGCGCGGAGGTCGGGTGAGTGGCGCAACGCGGCGCAAAGTGAGGCGAACTTGGAGCGAAGTCTTAAAGGTAAGTTCACCAGGACAGAGAGGGGCACACAGAAAGGGGCACAGAGGCACACACACACAGAGGGCCACGGAGCCACACACATAGAGGGTCACGGAGGCACCTACAGATAGGTTCACGGAGGCACGACGTCGAGGCTGTGTGTAATGCGTCGAGGCGACTGCGAGCCGACAAGCCGTTGCCGCGTGGAATTTTTGAACACGGTCAGTTTTCCGGAGCCCCGCGCGATGTCGGGACGAACTCCGCACAATTCCGCACGGCTCCGGCGATCGAAGTGGGACCGTCCCCGCGACGCCGGACGGCTCAAGCGACCACGTTAGGTCGCGCTCACCGCATGGAGTTGCATGCTGGTGGGACAGACAGGCCCTTTATTTGGGAATGAGAAAGTTGGCGACCCTAAGCTGAACCCTAATCTTAACAGGGGAATTCAGGATATTCACTACACTTTGTGCAAAAAAAACCATGGTGTCTGTTTACCAATCCCACCCGCTGCTCCCCCAGCCTCTCTCCTGCCTGAGAGGTTTAATCACGTAATTTACACTTAGAGGGCCAGGCAGATGCATTTACATTTTAATGACTCCTCATTACCCTGGGGCCTTCGTTCCCGTCACAATGGGACTCCGTTTGGAGTTTTGCAGCTCTCAATCGAAGCAGCAAATGGCTTTATGCCCCTACAATCCCAGTTTAAAACGAGGCATCACTTTCTCACACAATGTTAAATTCCTAGTGGATTAATGCCTGAGCCCAAATTCCAGCTCTTCCAGTTTCTTCAATCTCTTCTATTCTCTCCCCTTCTCCCTCTCCAGCTGCTTCTCCTTTTGTCTCTCTTGCCTTCTCACTCCCTCCCTGTCTCTCTCTCTCCCACTCTCTCCCTCTGTGTGTGTGTGTGTGTGTGTTTCTCTCTCTCTCTCCCTCCATCTCCCTCCGCCTCTCCTCTTGTCTTTCCTTCTCTGCCAGTCTCTGGCTCTCTTTCTCTCTCTCTCTCTCCCTTTCCCTTTGTCTCTCTGTCTCTTTCTCTCTCTCTCTCCCTTTCCCCCCGTCTCTCTCCCCCTCTCCCCCTCTCCCCCTCTCCCCCTCTCCCTCCCCTCTTCTCGTTGGCTTTCTCAACATCTCTCTCTCTCTCTCTCTCTCTCTCTCTCTCTCTCTCTCTCTCTCTCTCTCTCTCTCTCACTCTCTCACCTTCATTCTCTCCCCATCTCCCTCTCTTCCTCCTGTCTCACTCTCCACTTCTGTCTCTCCCCCACGCTCCTGTCTCTGAGCTAAAGGGATAGAAGTCTTGTGGCAGCTCTATAGGACTTTGGTTTGGCCACATTTGGAATATTGGGTGCAGTTCCCAATATCCCAATATACAGGGAGGAGGTCCAGCACTTAGCAGCATGGTGCGCTGACAACAACCTGGCCCTTAACTCCAAGAAGACCAAGGAGCTCATTGTAGACTTCAGGAAGTCCAGGGGCGGCACGCACACCCCCATCCACATTAACGGTACGGAGGTGGAACGTGTTTCTAGCTTCAGGTTCCTGGGAGTCAACCTCTCCGACGACCTCTCTTGGACCCACAATACCTCAACTCTGATCAAGAAGGCTCACCAGCGTCTCTTCTTCCTGAGGAGACTGAAGAAGGTCCATCTGTCTCCTCAGATCCTGGTGAACTTCTACCGCTGCACCATCGAGAGCATCCTTACCAACTGCATCACAGTTTGGTATGGCAACTGCTCTGTCTCCGACCGGAAGGCATTGCAGAGGGTGGTGAAAATTGCCCAACGCATCACCGGTTCCTCGCTCCCCTCCATTGAGTCTGTCCAAATCAAGCGTTGTCTGCGGAGGGCGCTCAGCATCGCCAAGGACCTCTCTCACCCCAACCATGGACTGTTTACCCTCCTACCATCCGGGAGGCGCTACAGGTCTCTCCGTTGCCGAACCAGCAGGTCCAGGAACAGCTTCTTTCCGGCGGCTGTCACGCTACTCAACAACATACCTCGGTGACTGCCAATCACCCCCCCCCCCCCCCCCCGGACACTTATTGTTATTTATTCAAATCATTTGCTGTGTCGCTCTTCCAGGGAGATGCTAAATGCATTTCGTTGTCTCTGTACTGTACACTGACAATGACAATTAAAATTGAATCTGAATCTGAATCTGAATCTGAGTTCTGCTCGCTCCATTTCAGGATATGAAGGCTTTGGAGAGGGTGCAGAAGAGGTTTACCAGGATGTTTGAGAAGGAACTGCAGATGCTGGAAAATCGAAGGTAGACAAAAATGCTGGAGAAACTCAGTGGGTGAGACAGCATCTATGCCTCACCCGCTGAGTTTCTCCAGCATTTTTGTCTACCTTATCTATGTATGTACCTCCCTGTGTGTGTGTGTGTACGTGTTCTTTGCAATTAGCCGACAAACCTGTGCATCTTTGGAGTGTGGGAGGGAACCGGAGCAGCCGGAGAAAACCCACGCAGGCCACGGGGAGAACGTGCAAACTCTGTACAGGCAGCACCCGTAGTCAGGATCGAACCTGGGTCCCTGGCGCTGCATGTAGAGTTAATGGCGGGAGGGTGTGGGTTCGGGTGGGTCAGTGGGAAACGTACAGTGGAGGTGAATGAACCAAGAAGGCAGCAGTGGCAACCAAAGATCCTATAGCGGAGCAAGATAGACCACTCCTGCTAAATGCAATGGGCTGACGTGTAGTATGCAACGGAGCGGAACGTGGGCCTTTTTTCATCCATTTCAGTAACCCGACCTGACCCGCAGTGTAATCAACGTTGCGGGGGAACAGTTTGTGTTAATAAATTATAATTCTGAAAATGAGGAGAAGATTTTTATCAAATAACTTTTATTTTTACGAGGATGCTTCCGTAACCGGCTTCCGTCTCCGCACTAGTTATCTTTGCTCCGCTGTGATTCCCCATGAATCTGCCCATGACCGTACGATGTCTTTTTCGTCGAGTGGACTATCTTGCTCGCTAGATTAGGATTTTTGGTGGCAACTGTGGCATGCATGGGGTTAATGGAGGCTGGGGGAGCAATCCCAGGCAGGAACGCAGCTGGGGACCTTAGATTGTCGTCTGGAGCGAGGCTAGGATGCTTTGTGTCTGGCTCCCTTAACAAGACATTGGATCTGTGCCCAGGGGCAGTGGAGATGGGACGCGCTCCAGCACAGTGTGCGGTGTCAGCACAGATCCCATGGCTGGAGGGGGGGTGGGGGGAGGGGGATGCCTGGGAAGATCTTGTGTGTGCAGCCAACCGCTCTGTAATACTGCCGTGGGAACCCCCTGACTCCAGCCCCTGTCCGAGCCACAGAAACAGACACAGTAGCAACAGACACAGAGTGCTGGAGTAACTCAGCCGGTCAGGCAGCACCTCTGCAGAGCATGAATGAATGACTCGCACAGTCTGAAGATGGGTCTCGAACCGAATCATCACCTATTCCTTTTCTCCAGAGATGCTAGTTGATAGTGGACTAGTACAGGGACTAGTTAGGGGCTAGTGGAGTCAAGGGATATGGGGAGAAGGCAGGCACGGGTTATTGATAGGGGAAGATCAGCCAGGATCACAATGAATGGCGGTGCTGGCTCGAAGCTCCTCCTGTACCTATTTTCTATGTTTCTATGTTTCTATACTGCCTGCCCTTCTGAATTACTCCAGCGTTTTGTGTCTTCTGTGTAAACCAGCATCTGCAGTTCCTTCCAACACAGAAGGAACTGCTGTGAATCCTAGCTCTAAAGGGTCTGTCCCACCAGCATGCAATTCTATGCGATGAGCGCGACCTAACGTGGTTGCTTGAGCTGTCCGGCGTCGCGGGGCCGGTCCCACTTCGATCGCCGGAGCCGTGCGGAATTGTGCGGAGTTCGTCCCGACATCGCGCGGGGCTCCGAAAAACTGACCGTGTTCAAAAATTCCACGCGGCAATGGCTTGTCGGCTCGCAGTCGCCTCGACGCATTACACACCGCCTCGACGTCGTGCCTCCGTGACCCTCTCTGTAGGTGCCTCCGTGACCCTCTGTGTGTGTGCCTCTGTGCCCCTCTCTGTGTGCCCCTCTCTGTCCTGGCGAACTTACCTTTAAGACTTCGCTCCAAGTTCGCCTCACTTTGCGCCGCGTTGCGCCACTCACCTGACCTCCGCGTGGCCCCCGCTTCCAGTTTGATCGCGCTCACCGCATGGAGTCGCATGCTGGTGGGAACGGCCCTGTACAGGGATCACCCGACCTCCGCGCGGCCCCCGCTTCTAGTTTGATCGCGCTCATCGCATGGAGTCGGATTCTGGTAGGACAGGCCCTGAAGTAACTGCAGCGAAGGATATAAAGTGCTGGGGTAACTCCGTAGGCCAGGCAGCCTCTCAAGAGATGATCGATGGCCAAGAGAGTCTATTGTCATGTGTCCCAGATAGGACAATGACATTCTTGCTTGCTTCAGCACAACAGAATATGTAAACATAATACACAACAGGAGGATAAAGGTTCAGTGTGTGTATACACATGCACACAAATGCAATGAATAACAAATATAGCGCAATAATGACAACAGTCTGTCGTAGTTCAGAGATTATTTGTTGTCATGGTTAATAGCCTGGTGGGGGTAGGGAAGAAGCTGTTCCTGAAGTTGGGCCATACAGTTTTCAGGCTCCCGTACCTCCTCATAGTCTGAAGAAGGGTCTCGACCCGAAACGGAGGAAGGACATCCTTGTGATTGAGGCGGTGCAGCGTAGGTTCACAAGATTGATCCCTGGGATGGCGGGACTGTCATATGAGGAAAGATTGAAAAGACTAGGCTTGTATTCACTGGAGTTTAGAAGGATGAGGGGGGGTCTTATAGAAACATATAAAATTATAAATGGACTGGAGAAGCTAGATGCAGGAAAAATGTTCCCAATGTTGGGCGAATCCAGAACCAGGGGCCACAGTCTTAGAATAAAGGAGAGGCCATTTAAGACTGAGGTGAGAAAAAACGTTTTCACCCAGAGAGTTGTGAATTTGTGGAATTCCCTGCCACAGAGGGCAGTGGAGGCCAAATCACTAGATGGTTTTAAGAGGGAGTTAGATAGAGCTCTAGGGGCCGGTGGCATCAAGGGATATCGGGAGAAGGCAGGCACAGGTTATTGATTGGGGAAGATCAGCCATGATCGCAATGAATGGCGGTGCTGGCTCGAAGGGCCGAATGGCCTCCTCCTGCACCTATTTTCTATGTTTCTATGTTTCTATGTCACGCATTGCTTCTCTCCAGAGTTGCTGCCTGACATGCTGAGAGAGCTATCCCAAGTGGAATGCAGCTGGGAACCTTGGAACATTTTGTGTGGAATATTAATGAGGAACATTCTGTGTACATTCTGAATTAACCAGCATCTACAGTTCCTTGTTGCTTCCAGTAATTGTGGAGAAGTGTTTTGAGGTGCGGTCTCCTTCCCTGCCAACCCGCACGTCTTTGGAATGTGGAAGGAAACGCACGTGGTCACAAGAAGAACGTGTAAACTCCACACAGACAGCACCTGAGGTCAGGATCGAACCCAGGGCAGCAGTTCTGCCTGCTGCTCTGCCCTGAGAAGGCTTGGTGTCAAATTTCCTGTGATCTTAGTGGCATAAAGCGGGTTGAGTTGTTTTATCTTGAGTTCTGGAGTTTAGAAGGATGAGAGGGGATCTCATTGAAACATATAAGATTGTTAAGGGCTTGGACACGCTAGAGGCAGGAAACATGTTCCCGATGTTGGGGGAGTCCAGAACCAGGGGCCACAGTTTAAGAATAAGGGGTCGGCCATTTAGAACAGAGACGAGGAAACACTTTTTCTCACAGAGAGTGGTGAGTCTGTGGAATTCTCTGCCTCAGAGGGCGGTGGAGGCAGGTTCTCTGGACGCTTTAGAAAGGGCTCTTAAAGATAGCGGAGTCAGGGGAAATGGGGAGAAGGCAGGAACGGGGTACTGTTTGGGAATGATCAGCCATGATCACATTGAATGGCGGTGCTGGCTCGAAGGGCCGAATGGCCTACTCTTGCACCTATTGTCTATTGTCTATTGTCTATAAATAGCAAGTTGCTGTTTAAGCAACAAGACAGCGACACCTTACACGTGGACCAGAGGATAATTGTTTCATCAGTGATGTTTTGGAAACCAGGATGGCGGAGGCCATAGCAACAGGGGTAAGTCACATGTGACCACTCGCCCCCTGGGAACAAGAGAGTGCAAAACAAGAGAGGTCCCAAAAGATCTGACAACCTTTTGATGCAGAATCAAGATCATTGCCCTCTCAGCAACACAGGAGTAGAATTATCCATTCGGCCCATCAAGTCTCCTCCACCATTCAGTCATGGCTGATCTATCTGTTCTAAAAGAAACATAGAAACATAGAAAATAGGTGCAGGAGTAGGCCATTCGGCCCTTCGAGCCTGCACCGCCATTCAATATGATCATGGCTGATCATCCAACTCAGTATCCTGTACCTGCCTTCTCTCCATACCCCCTGATCCCTTTAGCCACAAGTGCCACATCTAACGCCCTCTTAAATATAGCCAATGAACTGGCCTCAACTACCTTCTGTGGCAGAGAATTCCAGAGACTCACCACTCTCTGTGTAAAGAATGTTTTCCTCATTTCGGTCCTAAAGGAATTCCCCCTTATCCTTAGACTGTGACCCCTTGTTCTGGACTCCCCCAACATCGGGAACAATCTTCCAGCATCTAGCTTGTCCAACCCCTTAAGAATTTTGTAAGTTTCTATAAGATCCCCCCTCAATCTTCTAAATTCCAGCGAGTACAAGCCGAGTCTATCCAATCTTTCCTCATATGAAAGTCCTGACATCCCAGGAATCAGTCTGGTGAATCTTCTCTGTACCCCCTCTATGGCAAGGATGTCTTTCCTCAGATTTGGAGACCAAAACTGTACGCAATACTCCAGGTGTGGCCTCACCAAAACCCTGTACAACTGCAGTAGAACCTCCCTGCTCCTATACTCAAATCCGTTCGCTATGAATGCTAACATACCATTTGCTTTCTTCACTGCCTGCTGCACCTGCATGCCTACTTTCAATGGCTGGTGTACCATGACACCCAGGTCTCGTTGCATCTCCCCCTTTCCTAATCTGCCACCATTCAGATAATAGGCTACCCTCGTGTTTTTGCCACCAAAGTGGATAACCTCACATTTATCCACATTATACTGCATCTGCCATGCATCTGCCCATTCACTCAGCCTATCCAAATCACCCTGCAGCCTGCAAGCATCCTCCTCACACCTAACTATACCCCCCAGCTTGGTATCATCTGCAAATTTGGAGATGTTGCATTGAATTCCCTCATCCAAATCATTAATATATATTGTAAATAGCTGGGGTCCCAGCACTGAGCCTTGCGGCACCCCACTAGTCACTGCCTGCCATTCTGAAAAGGACCCGTTTACTCCTACCCTTTGCCTCCTGTCTGCTAGCCAGTTCTCTATCCACATCAATACTGAACCCCCAATACCGTGTGCTTTAAGTTTGTATGCTAATCTCTTATGCGGGACCTTGTCGAAAGCCTTCTGAAAGTCTAGATATAACACATCCACTGGTTCTCCCTTATCCACTCTACTAGTTACATCCTCAAAAAATTCTATCAGATTTGTCAGACATGATTTACCTTTCGTAAATCCATGCTGACTTTGTCCAATGATTTCACCACTTTCCAAATGCGCTGCTATCCCATCTTTAATAACTGACTCAAGCAGTTTCCCCACTACCGATGTTAGACTAACTGGTCTGTAATTCCCCGCTTTCTCTCTCCCTCCTTTTTTAAAAAGTGGGGTTACATTAGCTACCCTCCAATCCTCAGGAACTACTCCAGAATCTAAGGAATTTTGAAACATTATCACTAATGCATCCACTATTTCTGTGGCTACCTCCTTGAGTACTCTGGGATGCAGACTATCTGGCCCTGGGGATTTATCGGCCTTCAATCCGTTCAATTTACCCAACACCACCTCCCGGCTAACCTGGATTTCACTCAGTTCCTCCATCTTATTTGACCCCCGTTCCACTGCTATTTCCGGCAGATTATTTATGTCTTCCTTAGTGAAGACAGAACCAAAGTAGTTATTCAATTGGTCTGCCATGTCCTTGTTCCCCATGATCAATTCACCTGTTTCTGACTGCAAGGGACCAACATTATCAACCCCATTCTCCTGCCTGAGCCCCCGACATCTGTACTAATCCAGAATCCATTAATCTCTGTTATAAAAATACCCATTGACTTGGCCTCCACCACCTTCTGTGGCAATTAATTCATAGATCCATAGAAACATAGAAAATAGGTGCAGGAGTAGGCCATTCAGCCCGACAAGCCAGCACCCCCATTCAAAATGATCATGGCTGATCATCCGTTCCTGCTTTTTCCCCATAACTCTTGATTCCTAAGAGCCACATCTAACTCGCTTGAAAACATCCAGTGAATTGGCCTCCACTGCCCTCTGTGGCAGAGAATTCCACAGATTCACAACTCTCTGGGTGAAAATTTCAGATTCACCACTGCCCGGCTAAAGAAATTCCTCCTCATCTCCTTTCTATTCTCAGACTGTGCCCTCTGGTCCTAGACTCTCCCACTAGTGGAAACATTCAATGATGGACAAGCTGACATTTATCTAATATCCTTGAACTTAGGTTTAAGGGGCTGTCCCACTTAGTAGACTCTTTAGGCTACTGCCAGGGACTAGTATTAATGGAATTCACCTATGACACCTAGCGACAACCTCTGCCAACACCTGCGTCAACCTACGACAATCTACGACAGCAAAAATTGTTGCCGCTGTTGCCGAAATGTTTTCAACATGTTGAAAATTTTGCTGTATTCACCCAAAAAATCGCCCAAGTGGGACAGGCCCATTACTTTTCTCGACCGCCAAAGATTTATTATAGCCCTGTCCCACGGTACGAGTTCATGCCAAGAGCTCTTGGTAAGCACGGAGAATGAACGTAGCGGGTACGTCGGAGCTCGGGGACGTCTCTTAGCGGCTCGTAACGCTAACGGCAGGTACTCGGGAAGACTCGCTAGCGGCAGGTAAGCGCGGGAAGACTCGTAAAGATTTTTCAACATGATGAAAAATGTCCACGAGAGCCCCGAGTACCGACGAGCGGCCATTACCGTAAATCTCCGAGTTCGAATCAGGGCAAACTCAGGGAGAGCTCTTGGAATGAACTCGTACCGTGGGACAGGGGTTTTAGTTTCACAATTTTTAACTGAATCCTCATCTTAACAGATTTCAGGATATTTCAGGATATTCACTGCGTTTTGTGCAAAAAACATTGGTTTATGATGTTACTCTGAATGAACTGGGTGCCGGATACTAATTGTATGTCTGTTTGCTGCAGGCACTCCTTATTTACCAAATGGTTACTTATTGCCTTACCCATTCATTGTTTTTAAGCACATCAGTTGGATTCCTTCCTTAACCTCTTTTAAAAAGAATCTTTGTTCTTCTACATCATGTCCCCAAATTCATTGACTTGCCTGGTGCAGGTGTCCAGGTCTCTCAGTTTAGGACTTTCCACTTTGAAGATACAGCATGTGAACAGGCCCAGCAAGTCCGCGCGGACCAGCGATCACCACGTACACTCGCACTGTCCTACACACTAGGGACAATTTACAATGTTTTTATAGAAGCGAATTAACCTACAAACCAAAGATAGATACAAAATGCTGGAGTAACTCAGCGGGTCAGGCAGCATCTGTGGAGAACATGGATAGGTGACGTTCCACAGAGTGCTGGAGTAACTCAGCGGGTCAGGCAGCATCTGTGGTGAACATGGATAGGTGACGTTTCACAGAGTGCTGGAGTAACTCAGCGGGTCAGGCAGCATCTGTGGTGAACATGGATAGGTGACGTTTCACAGAGTGCTGGAGTAACTCAGCGGGTCAGGCAGCATCTGTGGTGAACATGGATAGGTGACGTTTCACAGAGTGCTGGAGTAACTCAGCGGGTCAGGCAGCATCTGTGGAGAACATGGATAGGTGACGTTTCACAGAGTGCTGGAGTAACTCAGCAGGTCAGGCAGCATCTGTGGAGAACATGGATAGGTGACGTTTCTGAGATAGCGATGTTCGCTGGTAATACTTGCTGCCTGACCTGGATATTTGTTTTATTTTTATGGAAACAGTTTGAAACAGACACTTCCGCCCATCGAATCCACACTGACCAACAATCACCTGTACACGAGTTCTATCCGACACACTTGGGACAATTTACAGAAGCCAATCCATTTCCATACTGTAGAAGGGTCTCGTCCCGAAAAACGTCACCCATTCCTTCTCTTCAGAGATGCTGCCTGTCCCGCTGAGTTATAACCATATAACCATATAACAATTACAGCACGGAAACAGGCCATCTCGGCTCTTCCAGTCCATGCCGACCATTTATTTTCCCGTAGTCCCATCTACCTGCACTCAGACCATACCCCTCCATTCCCTTCCCGTCCATATACCTATCCACTTTACTTTTAAATGTTAAAATCGATCCTGCCTCCAGCACTTCTGCAGGAAGATCATTCCACACAGCCACCACTCTCTGAGTAAAGAAGTTCCCCCTCATGTTACCCCTAAACTTCTGTCCCTTAATTCTCATGTCATGCCCTCTTGTTTGAATCTTCCCTACCCTCAATGGGAAAAGCTTATCCACGTCAACTCTGTCTATCCCTTTCATCATTTTAAAGACCTCAATCAAGTCCCCCCTTAACCTTCTGCGCTCCAAAGAATAAAGACCTAACTTGTTCAACCTTTCTCTGTAACTTAGTTGCTGGAACCCAGGCAACATTCTAGTAAATCTCCTCTGTACTCTCTCTATTTTGTTGAACTCCAGTTACTCCAGCATTTTGTGTCTATCTTCGGTACGAACCAGCATCTGCACCGCCTACTTCCCTGTCCTTCTTTGGGGTGTGTGTGGAAACCAGAGCACCCAGAATAAACCCACGCGGCCTCAGGGAGAACGTGCAAACTCCGTACAGGCAGCACCTGTAGTCAGGATCGAACCTGAAGGGTCTCGACCTGAAATGTCACCCATTCCTTTTCTCCACAGATGCTGTCTGACCGATTGAGTTACTCCAGCACTTTGTCTCTACCGTCAAACCCGGGTCAGTGGCGCTGTGAGGCAGCAACCAGGGGCCACAGTTTAAGAATAAGGAGTAAGCCATTTAGAACGGAGACGAGGAAACACTTTTTCTCACAGAGAGTGGTGAGTCTGTGGAATTCTCTGCCTCAGAGGGCGGTGGAGGCAGGTTCTCTGGATGTTTTCAAGGGAGAGCTAGATAGGGCTCTTAAAGATAGCGGAGTCAGGGGATATGGGGAGAAGGCAGGAACGGGGTACTGATTGGGGATGATCAGCCATGATCACATTGAATGGTGGTGCTGGCACGAAGGGCCGAATGGCCTACTCCTGCACCTATTGTCTATTGGCACGCAAGTATCCCTTTCATCTTTCGAAATTTGAATATCTGAAAATTGATCTTGCTACGTGCCTTCCATTGTGTGTGCCTCCACACTAGCCATTATCAACTCTCTTTTTGGTCAGCCTGCCAGAATAGCAGGCAGTGACTAGTGGGGTACCGCAAGGCTCGGTGCTGGGACCGCAGCTATTTACAATATACATCAACGATTTGGATGAAGGGATTCAAAGTACCATTAGCAAATTTGCAGATGACACAAAGCTGGGTGGCAGTGCGAACTGTGAGGAGGATGCTATGAGAATGCAGGGTGACTTGGGTGGCAGATGAAGTTTAATGCGGATAAATGTTGAATGGCGTTGCTGGCTCGAAGGGCCGAAGGTCCGAATGGCCTCCTCCTGCACCTATTGTCTATAATCCAACATCCAGAGATTGTGGTTGATCAGCCATGATCACATTGAATGGCGGTGTTGGCTCGAAGGGCCGAATGGCCTCCTCCTGCGCCTATTGTCTACTGTCCCAACCTCTGCACCACCGGTGTCAACCGGGTTCCGCACCGGACACAAAATGCTGGAGTAACTCAGCGGGACAGGCAGAATCTGAGGAATTCTCTGCCACAGAAGGTAGTTGAGGCCAGTTCGTTGGCTATATTTAAGAGGGAATTAGATGTGGCCCTTGTGGCTAAAGGGATCAGGGGGTATGGAGAGAAGGCAGGTACGGGATACTGAGTTGGATGATCAGCCATGATCATATTGAATGGCGGTGCAGGCGCGAAGGGCCGAATGCCCTAACTCCTGCACCTATTTTCTATGTTTATATGTTTCTGTAGAAAAGGGAATGGGTGACCTTTTCGGGTCGAGACCCTTGTTTCTGCAATGTGAGGCGAGCAGGTGAAGAGACTGGCAGGAGCTGGAGTTGAACCCACGACCTCGGGAGCCTGCTCGGTCACACACACACAGAGGAGCTGGGGATGGAGCGTGGAGCAGCTGTTTCCAAATGAGTGAAAATGAACTGGTTGAAAGACAGCAGATGTAGTGGTGTGTGTGTGTGTGTGTGTGTACAGTGGATGTCGGATGGGGGAGGAGAGAATTAATCATGGTCTGTTTGGGTTCCATTGCATTGGCCACTGTGTTCATGTTGAAGGATTGCCTCATTGGCTGGGATTTGAGGTGGCCCTCGATAGGCTGGTGTGGCTGCGTTGTGGCCAGGCTGCTCACACAGTTAAAGACTGCAATCATCTGCTTCATTCAGTCACACAGTGTCGCTGGCCCCGCTCGCCCAGCTCTTGTTGAGCTAGGAAGCCAGTTTGTCTGTCTGCCTGCCTTTTGTCAAGCAGGGCAGGGAAGACTCGCAGGTAAGTTTGTG